>JAOANK020000028.1:337937-358897 GCA_026257165.2 Telfairia occidentalis | reverse complement strand
CCCCCCCCCCCCCCCCAAAAAAAAAAAACAAAAACAAAAACAAACAAACAAACAATAGATATTTAAAGTTGAGTAACTACATGTTTGACATACCTATATGGCTCTCAAATTTATTCAAGGTCTATTGCCCCCGGCCCAAATACATAAATAAGAAATTTTTGAATGAATTGCTTAATTTTACTAAAATATTAAAAAACCAATTACATTGTAATAATAAAAAAGTTAGATTAATCACTAAATAATGTTGATTACAGTAATTAATATATTTTAAAAACAAAAGAAGAGCTTTATTAAAAAATATTTGATATTTGTAAATATAATTCAATTGGTTAAGACATTAATAACAATTCAAGCTTAGCTCCGAAGTTCAAAAATTTAAATCCGTTGCAACGTGAAATCAATAAGGATGGAATAAAATCACATCAATACCATTCCCCATCTATGCATAAAAATGTTTAAAACCGTTCCCAAACAAGGCCACTACGTCTGAGGTGAAAACAAGTACACATGACACTAAAAATAGGCAGAAAAACAGTGTCTTTCAACAAGTGAAATATCATTGTCTATTAAAAGCCCAAAACAGACCTCCTAGCAGAAGTAACTACAAGTGGCAGAAACCCGCAAAAGTGAGAGCTTAAAATTTAGATCAATCACATAAAATTTGTCGCTACAAAAGTGATTTTGGGCACGTCAAAATCACTTCCAAACACACCCTAATAATAAGTGTAATAAAAAATCACATACCTATTAACAATTCGTATGCATATACATACAAGTTTTGATTCTGCTGTAGATTTTTCAGAAGAAGGCCGTGAGAAACACTTTAACCTCAATGAACAACACAGACACTCAATCTAATGGTAATATATATCCCTTGCTAATCTCCCCATTGCCATTTTTCAACCTCCATGTACAGACAGCTAAACTCTCAACGGATACAAGAAATTCCATTACAGACAATCAACCAAATGACAAACAATATCAGACACACAGCAGCATCGACAGCGAGGGCGATCCTCACATGACGCCACCACCTTCTCCGGATGCTTTGAGAGTTTGATCTCCTCAATGGATTCACGTCTTTCTGCACCGGAATCGAAGATCCCGATCCACCCTGATTACTGGATTCCAAAGAAACTGAATCAATCTTCAAGCCTCTATCTGTAGATTTTCTGTGCTCTTCCATCTCAATACCTCTCATTGTAATCACATGGTCCTTGCCCTTTTTCTTCTCGGGTTTGCTCGGCTTCCCCAACAGAGGAGCTTTCGTGGAAGCCAAAACATCGATCTGGCCGTTCACATTACTAGGAGATGGAGATAGACCATTGTTTGAGGAGGGAGTTTCAGCCATCCAATCCTTACTACTGTGGGAGACATTCTCCAATGAGGTGATCAAATTACGAATTGCAGGCACTAGCTGTTCCTGCAGACTAATGGAGTTCAAACTTGAGAAACTCCCCCTTGAACCCTTCTTTGCTACCTTTTTGAATTCATCTCTCAACTGTTCCAGAAACTGGAGAAGGGCCTGATTACCAATAACTTCATCAGCAATTGCAAAATAAATATAGCCTTCTTTCATCAAGAACCCAAAAGTCCTTTTACCCAATGTCTCAAAATACCATTTGTGATATGGAGGAGCACTTTTCAAGCACAAAGCAGCCAAACTCTCCATCTCCTGGTCACCACTACTATACACATAGAGCATACGCTCGCCCCTTGAAACAGAACAGTAGAAAATTTTGCTATGATTCGGATCCATTTGAAGGATGGAGGATTACCAACAGATCCGACAGCATACAAATATAACTCCTAGAAATCAAGACTAAACAAACACTCCTTCAATATCCACCTTGCTCTTCAAAGTATCTGATTTTCATTAGTCTGGCTTTCGGCGAAAAAATTCAAGTAATTGTGACGAATTATTCCAGAAACCAAACAAATTGCTAGTAAATTATCGGTTACAGATCCAAAGGAATTGAAGAAGAGCCGACGGCGTTTTTCTTTTTACTAGATTTCAGAAGAAACCAGCCTGCTCTGCTAGGTTGAATATTCTGCCATTAGAAGAGTAAAACACAGAAAACAAGTTGAGCGCAAATCGATTTAATAGATCGTCTTCACAGGCACGAACAGTTCTAAATAAGAAACAATACAAAATCAAACTGAAGAGATTAACAGAAACCAACCGAGATAGCAAATAATAAAATTTAAAAAGAATCAAGACCAGTAAGTAGTCAACGATCGAGTCAGTTCAGTTCCCGATCAAATAATAAACAACAAGACCACCAATTCCTCAAACTCTAGCAACCAACTGAACTGCTTAAGGACGGACTATGCATCCGGTATACATGAAGTTTAAAAATAAAAAAAAAAGCAAAATAGAAGAATCACCTCTCGCAAATTTCCACCGCCGATCGCGAAACTTTTCTATAAACAATCGCCGACAAAGGCCTGCGAATCATTCAAAATCTCAAATATAGTGGACGAGAAAAAGTTCGAAGAGGAAATTACGAAGAAAAAGCTTCCAATTCGGAAAAATGGAGAGGACAAATCGGTAGCCTTCTGATTTTTTACTTCCCCACTGGCTCGATGACGACTTGGGCTGAAGAAAAATCGGTGAGGATTTTTCTGTTTTTTGCGGGAATGTGGAAAATGGAAATACGTACGCCTCTGTATTGGCATTCCGTATGCCTGTGTTCTTAATCATCGCATCTATGTCTTTATACATTTTAATTTAGTTCTTAATTCTTAATTCTTAATTTATGCAAAATCAACATTTGTTGAGCATGTGGCTTTTGGCTTGCGTCGGAGCCAACCTAAGAACGAAGAAAGAATTCTTGTTTTCCTTCGACTGGAAGAAGGGCATGAGTATCAAAGTGGCCCTTTTTTCAAATGAATTCTAGATAATTTTCTATGATCAAATCCATGGACTAATTTTTGTGTTCAATTTTATGAAATTTAATCAACTAGTGTGTGTTGCTCAAATGGATGATTTAACTTAGTCAACTTGATATTCCAACTGCCAAACCGAGCAAGCATAATTCTCCGACTAAAATGTTCTGAGTTCAAATCTTCACCCCTATATGTTGTTGAACTAAAAAAAACTAATATTCCAACTAAAATTTATTAGATTGAATTATACAAATGTATATTCAAATAAGTTGAGCAATTTGTTGGTTTAAAGTTACTTAAATTTACTAATCAAAACTATATCTCAAATAGTTAATGATAGTTTCGAATCTCCAACTCTTAATTGATGACACGGTGTTCACAAAATAAATAGTATTTTTTCCTTTTTTTTTAACCAAATTTTTAAAAGAAAAGGTATTTTCTAAAAAACAAAAATTAAGTTGAGTTCACCAATATCTTAATGGAGAATATTCATTCCGTAAATGCAAAAATGTAAACTATAGAGATACCTAAAACAATAATTGATTGTGTATAGATTCTACTAGTGGCATTATGACATTTGTCAAATCAACTTTTACAATTAAATCAGTAGGGAAAATAAAACTCTCCAATTGAGCGAAGAATGCACGCCTATATATATATATATATATATATTATAGAATAAAGAATTTAATCGTGACATTTAATTGAACGAAAAAAAAAATCCTTCAAAAAATGTAAATAAATACGTCTAAAATGATCACTAAAGGAACATATGCATTTGCAGGTATTTTGAAGAGTGCGGTTTCATAAAGAATCAATAACGTTTCCAAAAATGTTCATAAACATTTTCTTTAATATGCCACCAAACACCATTAAGACATTGAAAGAGAAATATTACTTTTGTGGTCCATTAGAGAATGGAAAAAACTTCATTTTGGTCCTCAACTTCAGAACTTGACATTTCAAAGGTTTGTTGGTGGAAGGTAGGTTACATTAAATACAATAATGCAGTGATAAGAAACTTGCATCAGCTTCATGTTGTAATAGTAGCCAGCCCAGCTATTATGATATTTTGATCAACTTTTAATCCAGAAAACTGTATTCATACCATTACAAAGCAAAGCAACCGAAAACAGAGATCGGGCACTCGACCGAGCACAACGACGCCACAGTAATACATACAAAGGTCACCATGTTGAAGTGAATTACCAAGTTTCCAGGAAATACACCATCTTTGGGATGCTTAAATCAGACATCCCTCACCTTCAATCTGACTTCAGAGTGTGAATGAGGTGACTTCTTTGGGCTTGAAGAAACGGTGCTGAATTTGCGGACCAAAATCTTGAAACATGGTAAAAACAACAAATATCCAATGCCCAGAATGAAGGGTGCAGCAACAAGCCATCCCAACAACTGCCAAATTGATAGGAAACTTTCATCCAGTTTATTAATTCAAATGAAGCAACCGAACAAAATCGACGTATGAACTAATGTTCTCATATTAGAACTGAAAAGGTTAAGAAGTAGAGCAACCAAATGGATGGTCAAACCTGAGTTTCTACAAAGATTTCAATGAAACAATAAAAAAACGTTCTTAGTGTTGGAGCTAAAAACATGCAATTGATGTATTTACACAGTATGGCAGTCACTCTCAAGGGACGGTTGGTTCAGTTCTCCAGATTTACTTGGCGGATATACCATATGAAGGAGAAGGGCAGAATGAGCAAATAAAGATAACTGATGTTCATTCAAAACCCTAGAACAAGATTACTGGGAAAAGGGGCACAGTAATAAACAGAACACAAATGACTATTATAAAAATGCAACAAGCAGTTCAACATTGAGAGAGAGAGAGAGAGAGAAATTGACAATTGGAGAAGATAAGAATCTAAGTTCATTTATCTCGCCATTTCACAATTGTTCAATGCCTTCCAATAAATGAAATGAGCAATACACGAGCTGTATCTTGACAACTCTATTGTCTACCTACTATGAAACCTTTTTCATTTAGAAGAAAGATAAGGGCAGAATAATGCAAAATGAAACCTTTCACACTAGGCAGACAATATACGAGTTTATCTTTCTTTTTGCAAAGGGGTACGAGCTGTCCATTCACACCAATGTGTGCATTCCGAGGAAGTTGCGTTTGACTGTCGGACGTGTTACTTGTTACCCTCTCCTAACACGTTGAGAATATTTAATGCATGCTTTCATACTTGCCTCAAGGCAAGCCCTAACATCCTTTTATGAAAACCTTAATCCTCTCTTCCATATACAAATATCTCCCCCTCCCACCCCCCTTCTCTCTCTCTCTCTCTCTCTCTCTCACCAACAGCTAAACCTTCAATCTAAGCAACAACTTCATTTGTTCATTCTACTAAGTTTTCATGAATTCTTGTGCACCAACAGAACCAAAGTCTAACTTCACTAACTCATAGAAATCTTTCATAATCTTGTATTCTCATATTCTCCTCAAGGTAAATATGAGTTTTAACAAGCAAGAGTGAAAGTTTAGATTTAACAAAACCAGAGCTGACCCCCTTATGTGTACTCAGCTAACAACAATTCTCTAGAATGGATCTGTTATAATTCAATAGCCTAGATTCTTAAATCAGGTCTCATTTCAATTTATTAATTAAAGTATTTGATCTTGAAAACTGTCACCAAATGGTGATCTTAAAGACTAATCCCAAGCAAAGAAAAAAAAAGTACAAATGATAACCCTGAATGCACAACACTGATATTAGTATGTAGAAGAAACCTTACCACATGAGCAATGCTCAATAGTACTTCGTGCGAAGCTTGGCCAGTAAAAACTTTCTTCAAAGCATCAGGTGTAAATGGGAAACGAGGTCCCCCAGAAATGGCTTCACCAAAGCGCAAGAAAGGCACCACCAAACTTTGGAGCCAAAAAAAAAAAAGAAAAAGGATGAAACATTGCCAAGCCTCTGACTCAAAATATACATGTATATATAAATAATAGGTAATTTTTCATGAAATAAAACAATCATTTTTTCCTATGACAACTCGGACAACTGTTACATAATTTTATGAATCTAATTATTTCCCTCTGAAAAAGAGTTACCACTTTACATCAGCTTAGGAGGATAAGATCCAACTCTCCAGTGTTCGTTTTTGTAGTAATGAAAAATACTGAAAGCATGCAGTGCAAGTACCTCAATTCTATGGGAGTAGCAATAAAATTAACAAGCATCACTGTTGGAGCATGACAAAGAGATCGCAGAAATGCAATTGCAAACCCGCATAGGAAAACAGTGACACCTGCGTTAATGAAAGATAGAATGTCAAATTAATGGCAATAAGAGTGTCACACATTATTTTAACATAGATATACTTAGAGATACATATACTGAGGTAAAAAATGATTCGGCATATCTCTTACAGGTTCCTAAAGTAATAAAATAGTTTCTTGACCAATGAAACAATAACCAAGAAAAAGAATAAGAGAAAGGGGCTTCCGCTATAGCCCTGATACCATTAATCCTTAAATTTTTATATTATTTTGGTTTCTCTCTAAAAAGAATGGTGATACCCAATACTACCAAAATTATACTCACCTATTTCAGCTTTTGACCTCTTGTCGGCCTCAAATGTTGTGTACTGGTTTTAAGACTTATGTCTGCTTGGAAATTTATGTTTACCTAAGGATTTAAATACTACTAGGACTTTAGCACCAATAATATAAGAGACCAAGATTGAAGAAACAATGATAGACAGAAAAATGACACAAAAATGACAAAGAAAGTAGAGCTTCCACCCTTTCTTAATATAAACTCGACCACATTAAAGACTTCACATCCTAAGAAACATAATGCAGTTTTCAATCTAAGCATAGCTACGTGGATAATGCATCTACTACCATCACAAAAATTGATGGTTCGATCCCTGCAATTGTTAAAATAATTTTTTTTAAAAAAGAAACATAATGCAGTTCAAATATGAAAGCAACAGAGTCCATTGGAATTTAGAATCTATATAGTAAAGGATATATATACCGCATATAGGAAACAATCCCAGTGTTAAGCCGAGAGCTGCAGAGAATGCCAGTTGCTTCGGCTCTACGCCCCTTAAGCAACAAAACCAAGAAGAGAGAGTAAAAAATAAAAATTAGTCATTTCTTCAAGGCCTATCGTCAGAAAATTAAGAGAATAGCTTTGGACTATTTATCAAAAGAAATGGCAAAAACAATTTCTATAATCCATGAAGAGAAAAGGAAAGAATAATCTTGGAAATCAATGAAACTAGCAGTTCTAAATTTTCTCCTTAAAGATAAGATTCCCATTCCATACTAGATGGCCACAAACTTCATCAAAATATGCTTACAAATAAAAGTTCTAAAATGCCATGCAATATCAGATTCCTCAGATTTAAAATCCCAAGCCGAATGAAGAACAGAGTTCGTCAATTTCCTATCCAACGAACTTCACTGCTCAATGAGAAATTAACATATTTCACAGTTGAAACCCGCAGTGAGAGGAAGAACCTCTGGAGAATTTGGAGAAGAGGATCGACAATCTTCGCGTTAAACCAACTTGTCTGACGGGTAAATCCTACTGCTGCCATCTTCACCTCCAACTAAATTGAAATTTCAGAAAGCCTTGTTTTCTCCCAGAGCCTCAATCGAAATGGAAAACGAATCAAATACGGAATTTTCTGGGCGAGCTCAATTAATTTCCCTAAAGAAGAAAGCGCCAATTCTTTTCTTCGCGATTGATCACTCTTCAACTACGTTAGCTCGAACAATCGTGAGAGAGAAATAATCTTTCCGCCAACAATTTTATTCCTTCCCCTTCTCGGAAATACTGAGAAGATAGATTGTCTCTTCCGATTTCTGTTCGGAGGACCACCGCCGATTAGATAGGGGGCGATCAATTGGTGGATCGGCCTCCCTCATAAATATTCTGATTTAAGTTTTAGATTTTAGTCGTGTTAATTTTTATTAGCCATCCAAATCAAACACCTAATTTACATTCGCGGCTTTAGATAATCAGATAAATAAATCCAATGTCATGTCTCCATTTACTAATTTTTAAGAAATGAAAGAATTTGTTTAGTTCAAATTAAATTAAATGAAATTACTGTAACAATCCTATCCATTAATGGCTCGTAGCCCCATTCCTATATGTTGTTGAAGTAAAAAAAAAAAAATCTTACCTATAACAATAGAAAATATTATATAATGTCAACAACATTGAGCATAGGCAGTTCATTTGAAAATTTTCTAGGAGGTCGCCAATATAGGATTTTTCCAGGTCTTTGCAGTTTAAGTTTAGAATATGATTAGATCATCAAAAATAAAAGGTGCACATTATTGGTATAGACAATAGTTATCAATTTTTTTAAAAATGTTTCTTAACCAAGCTTGTATTCATTCGTGTACCCATCTTCTACTCCTACGTCATATAAAAACATTACTTTAACTCGCATCACGTCCTTAAAAGGTTAATAAAAATTCATAAATTAAATTTTAACATAATTTAAAAAAGTACATTTTTCTTTATGTTTAATTACTAAAAAAATTGTCAAACCGATCATAATTAATTAAATGCATATTTTTACCAAGGGGGTCATCAATTCAAATCACCGTCTCCCTGTCGTTCAACTTAAAAAAAAAAAAAAACTGAAAGAATTATTATTATTTTTTTCCTGCAAATAATTAGAATTTATTTTTTTTTAAAAAAACGAAAACTGAAAATACCCGCCGTGAAAGAGAAATCACTAACTTCTTCCCTCCACATTTGCCTCTCGCAGACGGAGTTTATAAGTATTATCGTATCGGAGTCTGGCGCGCGCTTCATTCCTCTCTTTCTCGGCTTCCGCTCTGCGATTTCCATCAGCTTCACCTGTCCAAGTTTTCTCGTGACCGAACAGAAACTTGAACTGAATTACAGCCTCTTGGTCTGTGAACTGTCAGGGATGGAAGAGTACTTGCAGTACATGAAGACATTGCGCTTACAAATGAACGGTACGTACCGGCTCCTCCATCTCCATAGGACCAAATCCAAGTTTTAACTTCCGGAAATATATTTATCGTGTTTTTGCGGATTATTAACACTAATTTGGATTGATTCTGTATCAAACTTTACATAGATATGGAGGATCAAGCTTCGAAGATCTCTGTCCAAGAGCACATGCACTTTACTACTATTCAAACCATGGAGAACGATCTCGTTTCTGGTAAAGTCTCTGCTTCTAGTTTCTCATTTGTGTGTCCTGAGTTTCTTCCTTTTGAATCTAGTAAAATGTTTCACCACATTTTTTTACTGAGTTTTTGTAGATTTTTATTATCTATCTGTTTTTAGCCCGTCCTCAATTATGTTTGATTTCGCTTCAGATCGTTCCAAGTATGTCTAACCGAGTATTCTTTCCTTTTTATGCTCAAAACTTTGTAGCATCTATTTTGCTTTTTCCTGTGGTTTCTGAATGCTTCTGATATATATCGATGAATGACTAGCTTATTTGAAAGCAGTTTAATTATTTCATGCCGTTTTCCTTTATCCTGCCTACTGTAACCGCGAATCTACAAAATGAAGTTGAAGGATTTTGCTGTTTTTCTTACAACGGCGTGAAGAATCCTTCTAATGCATTCAGAGACTAACTTAGACTTTTGCTCTCAAACAAGTTGATGTGTTCGGCCCGTTCGAAAATTCTATTTTATTTTATTGCCAAAACATTTAAAAGTGGTATAATTATACTGTTTCGAGAATGTCATGACTCCTATTTACAATATTTAATTACGTGATTTGAAGACAAAAACTTGAGTACATTGTCTATTGGACCTAATGTGATATCTAACTTCTTTGCTTTCGTCTTAGGCATAACACATTTTTATTTTTGGTACACATCTAGAATGATGTCATTGGTGATTTGGTGTCAGATAATGCATATCGTGTGCTTGAAGTATTTTTATTTTGTAGCATTCTATTCTTCCCTTAGTTAGATTAAGATTTTCTGTTATTGTGTTGACATAATTAACTCCCAAATAGTCATCCTTGAACCATTATTTAAATTGACCAAACAGGACTGACTTATCATTTTATTTGCTAAGTTTATTACCTAATCCAATCCTATTCTAGAGGTCTTAATGTAATATATAATCCTATATTGATGGTTTTTAAATGAATATATTTCTTAATCAATCACTTTTTGGCTTAATATACCTACAATTTTTTATTGGAGGCGCTTTCGCTGTGCTTTGCCTTTCAAATCCATTCTTTGTTTGTAATTTTCATATAATGCTGATTAGCAGCTATTGCCGTTTGATTTCTTTCCGTTGAGAATTGGTTGGCTGAGTGAACCTACATGTTCCGTTTAGTATGTTATGATGTTAAGCCTGTGACTGCTTTTTGGCAGCGTTACTGCTTATGTTATTAGCCCAATTTGGCAGCAGATTAATTGTAGTTCTATATTCGGTTTGTCCGAAAACTTTAATATTTTAGAAAACTAAAAAATTTAAGTTGTTAGATTGAATGGGTAGTTTAGTTTTCTTTCGTTAAAGTAAAGACGTCTTAATGCAGCAAAAAGTGAGTTAAAACAACTCAAAGAGGATGCTGAGCGAATGCTGCGGGCAAAGGGTGAACTATGCTCCCAGATACTAGAAAAACGAAGGAAAATAGCCTCTTTGGAGTCTAACATATCTACACTTTCACAGGTGGTCTCCTCTCTGTCCTTGTGTGTTGGTGCCTGTCAAGTGTGCTTTCCCTCATGTGTAGGTCTAAAAGCTGTTTAACAACTAATTTTAATTAGGCTAAAAAGGTCATGATGTAGCATCTACACGGTAAATAATTTCCATTTCATCATTTCTCATTATTGAACATAATGAAGAAAATAGAACAAAAAATTTATTTTCCCTCTCTTATTGATATCGCAATGCTAGTATTGAACTTTCTGGGTAAATACAATAAATACGATTAAATTTAGTGTATTCATGAACTATAAATAAAAGTCATAAAAAATTGCTCAAGTGTGCTCATGAAATGATGAAATGGAATTGAAACTTTTTATTTTGGTCCCTCCATAGTTTTTCCCTTGGCTTTAGTCGATCAAATAAATGAGCCAAGGCTTGAAATGTAGCCCAACTCTTGTATCTCATAGAATTAAGAGCAAAAGAGTTTCTCTGATTACACAATTTTCCTAGTTCCCTTAAGTCTTCAAGAATAAAGGGAGCTATTTTTTGGGGTTCACTTACTCTTCTGATTAACAAGAGGGGAAGAATATTTGTTCAGTTCCTCCCCATTCTGGATTTCGAAGAAAACTATTTTGTATCCGCATCTTGTTTGTGAAATTCTCTCAACTGTTTGACATTCAGACACTCGAGCTCATTCAGCAAGAAAAAGTCAGCTTAGGAGCCAAAAACATTGCGAAGAGGTGAATGAACTACGTAATTTGGAATTTTTGGTTCTGCCAGCAGTGTGTGATGTTATTAACAATGGTATATTTGACCATGATAGTACTTATTATACCAAAGTTGCTGAGGACATCAATATGAAATTTCAAGATCAGCAGGTTGAATTCCAAAACCTATGTCATGTCAATTATGCGATCTAAATTCAATATTCCAGGTTTTAAATTTAATCTACCATGCAAACTTTGGTGCAGGACTGGGTAAATGCTAACATGATTTGCAGGGAAGTGGAAGAGCATGAATTGGTACTTCTCACTAGATCATCTCTCCTTCCTCTCCACTACTTCTTTTTCTTTCATCATATTAGTAATTATGGTATTTTTCAGCTGGCCTTTCTTTGTACTCATCAGAAAACGTGATTAGCTCTAGAGTGATCCAATAGCTACAACTACTACCTTTTGTACATGTGGATTTGAAGAGATTTAGTAAACAAGCATCCTAGTGATTCTTACCGCTACTTTATCTAATGTTTATATATATAGTAAACTAAATCTTATGAGTCTGTCTAGCTTAACTTCTACAGCTCATGTATGAATCTTTTTCCTTCTCAGGGTCTATGTAGAAGCTTCCTGGGTCACTATATGTGAATTTCGAATTTCATCGTGGGACTGTATTAGAATTCTCATGCTCAAGTCTGATATTATATGCTTTTTTATGTGGCATATACTTATTTTAACTCTCGATGACTGTTTCAAAAATATTTGTCCTTGATTACGACCTTTTTACTTTGATCATCCTGTAGCTTGTAGGTACTTAGTCCTGATCGATTATGTTATAAATGGGAATCCATCAAACAATCTTGAGGGAAAAAATATTTGGTCCTCGATCTTTTTCAATTAAAGTATCAGGCAGTAAATCATTAATCTATTTGATGGAGTGAAGATTGTTGAAGTATTCACTATTCATTCTTGACGCATAATACTTATTCACCAAGCAAGTGATTAGGAGTTCAAAGCCTGTGCTAGGGCCTGTCAATTTATTTATAAAGTGATACGGCTATAAAAGAATCATCATTTTCAATGTTTCTTTTGCTTGGTGTTGCATTCCCCTACGTGTAATAAATTATTCCAACATAACTGATTAGAGTTGATTCCAGGTTAAACTTGCTGAAACTGAAGGATTTTCTGACACATTTCGAGGTAGTTCTTGACCCCCTATTCCCCTCTTGAGGTTTTTAATAAACCATCATCCAGGCAATGGTTTACTTCAAATACTTTTGCTTATATCTATCCTATTGATAACTAGTTTTGCAGTTCAGATTGAGAATGGATGATAAAGTAAAATCTTCAGACATATTTCAAGGCTTCTCAAAGTTAAAGTCTCTTTGAAGTAATTTCATTTAGTATTTGAATCAGTTGGATTCAGGAAAGCCAACTGACAAAATAGCAATTTGATCAAAAGCATGGCAACATTTCATCACTGGTTTCCAAGTGAAGTTCAAATGTTAAAAATGAGCTTCTATTTAACAATCTGGCTTCTATATCATGAAATTCATACTCATTTTATTTCATCCACTCTTCTAGGGATCTGTGGCACTTTTATATACTACAATCCAAACAATCTGGTATTAAACTCCTGCTATGGAATGGCAGATGTTGAGTATAATGTGTTGATTTAATGTCGATTTACAGGTGTGGAAGAGGGGAAAGATCTATTGGGCAAGTTGGAATCTGCTGAAGGCAAACTTCGTCAAGTTTTAAAGATGAAATGTGCAGTTGTTTTGGAGAACTCCAAGGTAATCAATGTCATCAAAAGCTGTATGTGTGATTATAAGAAGAGTGCATTTATTCGTAACTTCCCTACCATCCGCATACATGTAAAGGAAAAGAAAAAAGCGGCTAAGAGGATAGGAAACATTTTTTTAACCGTACATTGTTAATTTGGGCCATATCTATTGTTGTTTCAGATTGGACAGTCAATTGAGGAAGTTAAGAACAGATTAAACGATGTCAAGGTTAGTGTATTTGGTGTCGATGTTATTTACTTTATTTTGTAAATTATGTTAATTTTAGCTCAGTAGTTGAACGGATGGTGGTAAATAAGAGCAGCTATACAGAATATTTACAACGATTTGTGATCTTAGAATCTCAAGAACAGATCACGGTTGAAAGGAAAAACTATTAAAGGGACTAGAATGTGGTTGGCGATTTTACATAGATGAATGAGAGGGAATTTAAAATTTGTATTTTGAATATATATCCAGGTTATAAGAAGATGGCCACATTGTTGCAGTTAGGTTGAATCATTTTTCTTCTATCTAGCACAAGTCATGAAATACTGAAGATAATGCCTGCTTTATGATCTGTTCTTAACGTAATTCTTAATGCTATTGACTTACCCTCCTACCAGTAAAACAGTTTAGAATCAGCCTGTTTTATTATAATCTCTTATTCGATACTTTTTCCTGGTTAAAAACTTCAGCCAGAACTCAGGGCAATGGATATTGTTACATTGGAGGAAGAGTACAAGGCTCTCTTATCAGATAAAACTGGAGAAACTGAGTACTTACAGTCCCTTCAAGACCAAATTGCAAAACTGAAGGTGAACTTGAAATCAGAGTTTTTTTTTTTTTTTTTTTTAAATTATTAACAATTGGATTTTTTTATAGAAAAAATATAACTGCACCATGGAATTTCTTTGTTCTTCTTCTTCATCTTTTAATTACAAACAGTTATGTCGGTCTTTTTAGGGAATTTCTCGTGTGATTAAATGCTCTTGTGGAGAGGAATACAAGGCTGGAGTAGACCTATGTTCATGATAATGCAGAATTTTTATCATGAACAATTCTGTAATTTGGAAAAGTTAAGAAGAAATCGAACAATAGCTAACCACTATACAGGTAATTGAGGGGAAATAGATGTTTGGAGTGTGCTAGAATCTGTCCAAACTTGGCTTGCTGAACGGGTAATTGCTTTACTTGTTTCAAGGTGCACAGTCTAGTTTAACGAGAATAATGTGCTAGATTCTCAATTCTATTGTTGTGGAAAACGTTGTTACTACGTACTACTTAAGCCAAGGAATAGCTCTGCTTAGTTCTTAATTCTTTTTCATTGCAAAACAATGACGTTGGATAAAATACCGAAATTGAACTATTTACCGTCTTTGTTGGTGCACATTAATAACAGCAATTTGTTTTGAGAATTATTTTGTTATTTTGCAATCTCCTTTTTCTGTTACATAATCAATTTACATGTTGGGAAATGCCCTTGATGTGAACCTTTTAAAAACTAATTGTCTACTTTTATATGAATATTGATGTTCTTATGAAAAGTTGAGTACATTCTTCTTATTATATCACATCTTCTTTTTCGTTATTTAAGTATGTGCGAACAGGACAGGAGGATAAGAAAATAGAAGGCATCTAATAGCCCTTGATCTCAGCAACATTTAGTGCTGCCGAAAGATCATGGATGCCATTAATGTCCTCTAGAATGGAAATGTTAGGGCTATCACGTGAGAGTGTGACTATACCTTCTCTATTAAAGCTGTCTTCACTATGAAGAAGCTTTTCACTCCCATGATGAACAGAACCTTTTAAAACGATGGTCTTGTGGAGGCCAGCCAGTAGGTCTTCATGATCCGTATCTCCTTTCTCCCCAACGAACACGACCATTTTGGAAAGATCAATCCCCCATTTAATTGAAAGGTACCTAAACAAATTTGCAGGCAGTTAAGTAATTTTCTTCTCTCTCTTTATTTTCCTTCTTCCATAAATTTTGCAATGGTTATTCATTTTCACAATATTATTATTACTCTCATCATCATCATTTCACTTTGTTTGTGCCTTTGTGGAGTCTGTGTCATAACGAAGGAATCTAACCTTAGTGCCTGTCTTCTTGATGCAAACAATGGTAGCACATTTAATCTTGATGCTGCTCGTAGATAGACAATATTGCACCGGAATCCTCTCATCCGCAGCCGTTGGTGAAGGTCTTCGGTCTTCCTAACCTGCTAATTACATTAGGATTTTCATGAGAAACTTGCAGTTCCTAGGCTACCGATTCCATTTGTCAAGTCAGAACAATAAAGCATATTTGGATTCTTACATGGGCAGTTGATTTCACACTATAGGAGCAGCACCTTGAACTCCATGCAGCTGCATGTTCCATTATGTCATCCTCATTCCCACCTTCCAACCTAGCAAGCCTGGTCACTGTCGATCTGATATTCTCTCCTGGCCATCTGTACTCGATGTGTGATTCATAATCTGTATCAGCTGCTCTATCTCGCCATGGATAATACAGCTCACTTCCACTATTGCACACTAATGCATCAAATTCTTCTAAGCTTACTTGGCAGAATTTCAGTGCCTCCATTGTTTCTCTTAAGCTTGATCCTGTTAAAAATACGTAGCCTACCTTGCCCAAACCCAAGGCTGAGCCAGTTTGCATCACGTTCTTAATAGTTGATTGCAAGGTATCACTAAACTCACCATTGCTATCATAACAATCTGTGGCCATTACAAATAGCCCCTGCCTTCTACCTGGATAAAAACTTGCATTGTCATTGTTATTAGAGGAAACCATTCTTTTGGTAATTGCTTCAATTAGTTCCTTCTGTCTCATTGCATCGTCAAGCTCTCCATTAAACTTGAATTCTCCTTCTATGGAGAATCTCAACGATAGATCTTCTACATCCTTTAGGGAGTCACTCATGGGTTCTTCTGGAATTGGCATGATTTCATGGCGGGTGGTGGGATGGCGGTTACGACAGTGCTCAATGTGGGAGAGATAGTTTTTACAGTGTTCTGTCCATGAAAATCGGTGTATGTTTTTAAGGCTGTTCTTCCGACACTCAGTCCATAGGTTTTTGTCAGCAACCAGTTTCAGAAGGGCATCTGCTATTTCTTTTTGATCATGTGGATCGATGAGGAGGCCATTGTGTAATGCCTGAGAAGACACTATTAGTTTGATTATAGATGATAATTACCGATCTCTGTGGAAGCAATAAGGATAATATCATGTGGCATTAAACATGGCACTGAAGAACATATTGAATGGTGTAGCTAAGGGGACTATTGATCCAGGCATACTTAGGGTAAGGTGTTTGTTTGAAATACCTACCTTCAAAATATCTACGGGACCTCCATTTTTTGTGGCAACCACAGGTAAGCCATAGGCAGCTGCCTGCAAAATTAGACATGGAATCGACCTGGTGATTAGTTATAAAAGCATTTTTTCTCATGAATTTCATGTTTTAAAGTTCTTATTTCTGATTTTTAGGTTCCAATTAAACATTATTATAGGCCCTGAACAAATTTCATAGTAATCTGCAAATAGAATTGTGAACTTTTAACCTCTATGAGGGTGAGACCAAAAGGTTCGACCAAAGCCGGGTTGATGAAAACTCCCTTCAAAAGACAACACCGAGAGGAACTATTAGAGTCTGAATATCATTAGGAGAATACTTTAGCTTCAACTATATTTTATTTGTAAAAGGCTAATTCTTGCCTATTATATGCTATATTTTATTTGCCTACTACGTGCTGTATAAGTTAGATATTTTATTTGTAAAAGGCTAATTCTTGCAAACCTAGGCATACATTAACCCCTAGGGCGACCACCTCCTTAACACAATTTTATGCAAAAATTAAGTTGTGAACTTCTTTGTATTTGTCAGCAGGGCAATTTACCTTTGTCTTTGCTGCCAAACAATAAATTTGGTGAACTTCAGATTGTTTATGGTGCTTGGGATAAGCAACTTGACCGTATAAATCATACTTATCGAGGAGCTTAAGCACGGTTATTAAAACACTTGAGCTGTTAGTGGACATTTCTTCAATATCATCTCTGTTACCAAGAATCAGAACCTTCAGAAAGAATAAAGAATCAACAAAATTTAGTCCTCATAGATGGCTCTAGGCCTGCATATAAGCAATGATAGAAGGGAGGAATAATATTATTACCAAGTTGGCCAACTCCCGCAGAGCTTGGCATTCTCCAAAAGCCTTAAGCAATGTGGTGACATTTTTCTTAGGATCAGGACGGGATAATGCAAGTATCATTGGCTTGTGAGGGTTTGTGAGAAATCGCATTATCTGCATTCAGTTTGTTCTATGAGATTCATTAAGAAAGTCTCCTTTGCTAAGTAGAAGACGGCTGAAACTAATTATATCAATCGGTACAATTTTTCCATGAGATGTTGAAATCACTTTACTTCACTACTCCCAATTCAAGTTTTTCAGGAAGGAACAGAATAAAGGATGAAAGAAGAATGTGAAACCTCGTTCCAGATTGGAGGTATGTTTCGATTGCTTTGAGCTCTATCTGAACCGATCAATGACTTGAGGTCTCCATCGCCTTCAATTGAATCTTGGATTGTAACATTGCTGAAGTCCATGCCTGGAGGTATAACCTAAGGCCAGAGGATGATAAGTATATGTTCATGACAAAATATTGCAACCAAAATTTCCTATTTTCTTTTCACTATCTTCCATATGTGACAAATGAAATAAATATATTGTGTAAATGAATTTAGGTTAGTGGCAACAATTCTTCTTTTTATAGTACGAAAAGAGCAAGGTTCAAGAGGTTGCATATATATATACCACCATTCTGGGCATGTATCTACCAAGGCAACTCACTCCCCGCTGCCTTCGAACCCTGAGCTTTCTCTCCAACTTAAGGTCAAAACCGTCATACAGTCCCCATTGCTCCTCTATCTCTTGCCTTGTGCTAGTAACCACCATCTCAGCAGCGTCCAACCCCAACTCCTCGGCCCCAATTCTCCTCAATATCCTATAGGTTGCATTGATATCCTCTCTTGACAACCTCCCTTGTTTAAGCAATTGTTCAAATTTGTTCCTGCCCAAAGAATGTCCTGTTAGCACCATTGGCACATTCAATGCTCCAGACAATTGAGCAGCCACCTCCCCGGCATCTGCATAATGACCATGGATGACATAAGGCCAAGTTGGATTTCCTCCTGTAACTTGTTCACCCAAAGCTCTTGCCATGTTAACAATGTGGTTTAAAGCTCCATCAACGAATTCAGGTATGTAAGGCCAGAGAGATTCTTTTGGTATGTATCTGTTACAAATACAAGATTTCCCTACATGTCAAATGCCAAAAGTAAAATTAAAATGTTGGGGGGAGGGGGGGAACGAGTTATAGCTCTTACTTATCACGAGGTCCACATGGAATTCGAATAATGTAGGCACCACAGCTGCCAGTTCCATCAGATGGGCACGACAACATCTCTATGGGCTCTCCATAACCAGAATCTACCTCAGGTGAGGAGATTTGTCTAGTTAGAAGATCAACCCGGTGCACCCCTTTTGTGTTGGCTAAAGCTCGAGCAAGTTCAACCACGTACTTGACCTGAAATTAAAGAAGCTACAGGTATGTTAGATAGATATGAGTTCAATGCTTTAGATATGGTAATTGTTTTGCAGGGCCTTTAATACATCTAGAACCACGCAAATTGCCTCATCTACTCTCGCACATCGCAGATGAATACTTTTTTTAAGGAGGCCGATAAAGAGGCATGTTTTCTTTCCCTTATTCTTTCTCCGTATATTGTTTTGTTGCTTATACAGGGCTTCACAAATTTCATCTTACCTGGCCACCAGTATCAGAATCTCTTCCCAGTTCCATATTTTCTCCTCGCACCAACCCATGGATACTGGAAGAATCACAAACTTCACATGAGAAGGTAACATATTTACATCAATTGCTGCACCATTATCATCTTAGCTATTTAAATGCATATACCCATATTTAGTTATCTACTTTTTAAATCCTTGATAAACGTGATACGTGCATAACCATTATTATCCGTTGAAATTAGAATACTCATAATGGATACCTGATTAAGACAATATAAAGACTTCTAGACTTTTCATTATCCGACCAAATTTGAATGTCAGAATTAATCCTAGGAATATCTTTGATAGAGTCCGATAAGTTAGTGCTCCCTTTCTCCTTTTCTCCCTCAGAGATCTCTGAGAGATCATCGGAAGCATCGTTCCGACCTTGCTCACGTTCCAGTCGTCGGTTTGCTAGTTTTTGTTCACCATCCCAAGCTATCTGCTCATGTCGCATGACATTAGACTATATGTAAATATATTATATTGCTAAAGGCAGTATCTAGTTTACATTGAACTGCAAGGATTTGGAGATGTTGGAAAGTAAGAGAGGAAATTCTGCACTTTCGTCAACATTTGCTGGTCACACACGCCTGCACTTGTGTAGGACTGACATTAAGAACTCTGCTATTATGGTGAGTTTGAGAGAGTTTAAAGAGCTGTTGGATGAGCTTTTTAAAACTGTTTTACAATCTAATTTTTTGAAAACTATTGTCCGTGATTTTTAATTTTAAAAATAATATATATATATATATATATATTTCTGTGATATATTAATTTAATAATTCTACATATTTAAGTCAAGTTATACTAAAAAACAATAGTTGATTATACTTAAACAGATGTTGGAAAAAAAAAAAAAGAAACAAAATATATTTTATTTGTTTTCTATTCTTTTTATTTTGAAAACTGTTTTTTTAAAAAAACTATTATACTAAAAATTTTCGAGACAAACACCAAGAATTGAAATATGTTATTTTTGCTAATTAAAAGTGATTATTTATATTTTTTTAATAGAAAATTTATCGAAAGTATTTCTAATTTCAATTTAATTTTATCTTTTTAAGAAAATAATTTAAGTTATCATATAAATAAGTACACTAAATTATTCTCCTTTTTTAGTTTAATAAAGTAAAAAGATTTAAACCTCCAACATTTTGATTGAAGATATATGCTTTAATCAGTTTAATTTTTACTCAAGTTGGCCACCAAATTATTCTTCTTGTATAAGTCATACCACCTTAACATCAACTTTAAACCATAATGCTCATTATTACGTTACTCGAAACTTGGCGTGTAACAATTGAATAACTTGTAAGATCGTTGGATGCTTAAGAATTTTAAAAAATTCGTTACTGCAAAGGTAGGATGCATCAGTACTCACATATTTGCTAGAAATGATTTGTATATTATTTAAGACTCACCCGCTTCTTCTTGCGAGCCAGATGCCAAATACGCCAGCACATGTTCTCCAGTCTATTATTGCGTTCACGTGTATTCCTTGTTGCAATCATCTGTTAGTAGTAAGTACAAACATAATATTAGTTTTATTTTGCCGTAAAAAATAAACTACTCCCATTTTCATCCCTCTTTTTCCTTTGATACAAACACCAAAATTATGGAGAAAAATTTATGCCCATCAACCCTTTTTTCCTCTTCCTTCCCTTCCCTTTTATTTTTTAATATAATTTGTCAATGATGGATCAGTTTGACACGGTTATAGTGATTATATACTGGAAATATATTAACTGATTTAGTTGATCGGACTTTTAGAATCAGTGATGATTTAGTTTAAGTGCATGTTTGCTTAAAAAAATATATTTTTAAGTAATATATTTATTATATAAGCGTTTTTTTTTAAGAAAATTAATTAAATATTTAATTTTAAAAACTTTAAATGTATTTTATGTGTTTTTACACATTTTTAAACTATTTTTTATTATTAAAAATTTTAAAAATATTTTTAATTAGTTAAAATTACTCTTTAAAATTTTAACTAAACACTATTAAATTTAAAAAAATATATTTTTTCTATCAATAAACAGTTTAAAAGTCATACCA
>JAOANK020000028.1:299314-312328 GCA_026257165.2 Telfairia occidentalis | reverse complement strand
TCTTATGTTATTTTATAAATTTTTTTATTTTTTGTACTTTTGGCTGTGTTTCAACCAAAACTTTTTGTTTATTACAAAGAGAGAGAAAATCCCCAGCGCAGTCTGATATATGTTGTCACTTGTCATAGTTTCTTCCTTTCATCTTGTTAGTTTGTATTGTATGATAACCTATAAACTTATTCTTCTAATATAAAATAATACTCTGAGTGTGGATGATTATCCCCGTTCATACATCAAAATGGTGCACAATTTCTTTGATTATGGGTTTCGGTTGCTCATGATGATTTTCGATTTCAGGGTGCTGGTTGGAAAATTGTCGCTAGTTTTGAGGGAAACTTTCCAAATAGAATCAAGCAGCTCCCTCTAGACAGACACTTTGACATTAACAACGTCAAGAGGGTATGCTTTTGTTTGCCTCCTTTTCTCACCAGTTTTGTTCTTGTGATATTGAATTTTTTGTTTTGCGTTTAGGTTCTCTCTATGTTTTGTAACCTTTGCTTATTTTCTTTTGATATAGATTGTGTTAGAAGCGGATGGTTATCAACCATATTTGATATCCCCTGAAAAGGGTTTGCGATCTCTAATAAAAGGTGTTTTAGAGCTTGCAAAAGAACCATCACGTCTCTGTGTTGATGAGGTAAACCACGCTGGGCTTTTTTTCTTCATTTGGCTGCCTTTTTTTCCCCTCTTCAGAAGTAGTTTAATTCTCATGTCTAGTACAAAATTTAAGATAATCTGTATGTTAAAAGTTTGTATCACTGTCATCCTTTTTGCACTTCCATTGACATTGGGGATTGAATTGCTCACCCGATTGCCAGACTTTTTCTTTTAGAAGAAATATATAAGTTTGTTTGCATTTACCTTACCAAATATGCAGAAAGCCACCTGCTCATCTATATGTAGTTTATCTTTTAGTTCTTTATTCTGCTACTTACGGAGTTCCTGTCTGGCTGATAAAAAAAGGTCCATCGCGTTCTAGTAGATATAGTTTCTGCTGCTGCAAATTCTACACCAGGTCTTGGAAGATACCCACCTTTCAAGAGAGAGGTATGACATACAAATTTCTTTAGTTTCTAATGTCATAGTGCTCCCTATTTCCCAAGAAGAGAAAATGATATACACATTTAGCATGATCAAGATAGTGTCATTTCTTTGTGGCCTTTAGCCTCTAAAAATTATAAATGTTATCAATTTTGTTGAAGATCGTGGCCATTGCAAGTGCTGCATTAGATGGATTTAAGACTGAAGCAAAGAAAATGGTAGTTGCTCTTGTTGACATGGAACGAGCTTTTGTGCCTCCACAACATTTTATTCGATTGGTACAAAGGAGGTACTTCTAATATTTTTTTGGCTTGTATATTAATTTCCTCAATTAGTAAACCGTAATATTTTTTAACATAGAAAGTGCATGCACTACACTAGTGGATAACCGTAACCAACCTTCCCCTAATTTTTCCTCAATCACCCATAACTAAAATCTACCATTGAAATTCATTTTCTAGCATTTAGTTGCTTTATACCATTATCTAAGTGTATTTCACTATTTTGTATGAGTTAGGATGGAGAGGCAGCGTCGAGAGGAGGAGGTGAAACACAAATCATCAAAGAAAGGGCAAGAGGCAGAGCAAGCAATATTGAACAGGGTATCTGTTCTTTTATGATACAAGTTACAGAAAATTAATATAATATTTGATAAATGCTATGTTTTTAGAATTGTGTTTATCTCATTTTTCTCTCACTTTTCCACCTCGTGCTCACCATAAGCATCTTTATTTTACTTTTTCCCTTTTTTTTTATCTCAATATTATTTTGGGTCAGGCAACTAGTCCTCAAACTAGTGGTCAACAAAGTAGTGGAAGCCTGAAATCAATGAAGGACAAACCAGGCAAAGAGGACAAAGAAGTACAGGAAACGTCTGGTTTGAAGACTGCAGGTCCAGAAGGGGAAATAACAGCAGGTCTGTATATGTGTTCTTTATTAGTTTTGCAAATTGTTAATAGACCTCTCTGTTTGTTACCTTATAGTTTTGCAATTGATGTCTGTTACCTTATATAAATTTGTAATTTGCTTAATTTATTAAAACATCTAATCTTGTGGTGAGCTTTTTGTTGGACCAGGAACCAAACTAGGTGAGCACTTGAGTTATTAATTTGTGGTAGTAGATTTAATTTTGTCCCTGTGATTGGATTCATTCAGGCCGAAATATGATTTCTGACAAGTCTTAGGAAATTGATTAAAGTAGCTAATGCTTGAGTTTAACTTTCCATCAGTGATTTAAAAGGACTAAAAGTGGTTTCAAGGCTTTCTCTCTCTGAATTGAGTTGTAAGCCTCAATTTAAATAAAACATAGATTAACATAACAAAATTGTATAGTCTAAGTATTACTGACCATAATGATTATATAAATGTTAATGGAGAAACTCAAGTCTATTATGGTCACTTTCTTAAGTGAAGACTCTAAAGATTATACTCTGCATTCGTATTTTTATTACTTATAGAATCATCCTATTCTTTAAGTTTTATCTTCGATGTTTTTTATGCGTTAGTGGTTTCAGTAAGGGGGCTCAATTACCCCAACTCATGGTATATTACATTGCATCGGGAGCTTTTATAATTTTGGAGAATGGGCAGCAAATTAATATTATTCTAGTCATTTTATGAGGATGAAAGAAAACTATGCTCTTTTACGGAGGGCACAAGCCTTTTGATAACATATAGACTTTGAAGCTAAAAATTTGAGCCTCAATTAAAGGCGAGCATGAGGGCGTTAGCCTTAAAAGGTTTTTAAAATTTCGATCATCTAACTTCTCATGTGAATAGTGTCTGTCAATAATCCTTTATTTGCATAAACATTTCATTTCTTGTGAGGCCGAATTGAAAATCTGAAGAATGGATTGGATGTTGAAGGTTTACATTATCCGATAACTAGAATTTCGGAACCTGGTTCTTGGTGAAGGTATCTGTTTTGGTTACTATTACTACACCAGTAAACTTTGAACCTTTCAAATACTTCAGGTTTTCTGTTAAAGAAAAGTGCGAAAACAAATGGATGGAGTAAAAGATGGTTTGTTCTAAATGAGAAGACGGGAAAGGTATGTGCCATTTCGTCTATAATTTCCATTATCTTTTATGTACTAGTCTTATGGCTAAAGAAGGTTCATGTTAGATTTCTCTTTTCCATCATTCTGTTTAACATGTACATAATTTAAATTGGACTCATACTTGATATTGCTGTATCAAGTATTCTGTTTATCATGTCACCTTGTATTATTAAAAAAAGAATTGTTTGTGAAGTAGTTTGAGGAATCTAATCGACAAGTACTAATTAAATCAATGCAGTATAAAGTTCTAATATTTATTTCCATTTTTTTTTTTTGCTTATTCTGCAATCGCTGCACACGTCTCAGTGATAATATTTTGATTTATCTGCAAAGGAATGTACCGGTATTCCAATAAGATGAACTAGTACACTGTTAGCTTCTTTATCTTCCACCTGCATGTCTCATCCTGTAGCTTCATGTCTGGAGAAATTTTGTGGGTATTCAACCACTTTGGAATTGTCTTGAAGATTCAAGATGTGCATGATACTTGTAGCTGTATTTTATCCCAAGTTCTTAGATTGCTTCCTGTATTAGCATGCTGGGTTGAATTACAAAAGGGAATCTGTGTTCTTTTTTGTGTAACGATGGCTGATTATCTGTCCTCTCTTCATCTAACCTGTCTTAGAAGAATGGCTCTTTCAATTTGTCCTTTCTCTTATGTCAGCTTGGTTACACTAAGAAGCAAGAGGAGAGACATTTCCGTGGTGTGATGACTTTGGAGGTATGAAGAACCATTGGTATAGAGATTGTCAAGTTTTTCTAGTTGTGATTATGTTAATTTTCAAATGGCATAGGCACTTTATCAACTCATTCTTGTGGCCCTTTTTGTTCTGGGAAGGGGATGCAAAACTCCAATTTTCATTGAACTCTTAGTACACTGAAAATGTGTATATAACTATTGATGTTCAAATTTTGAAACCTATTTTCTCTAGACCTAAAATACAGGTTTGAAGAAGGTTTCGAGTAATGAAACTGTATTATATTAAATGCACTAGCATTTTGATCTTTCTCTCAAATTTTACATTGACAAAGGCTTACAAGTTACAACTTTTAGATTTATTACATAAGATAACCGAAGACAATAAGTTATGGATGTGGTTTGTAACATTGTTTTAGAAAATAATTTTTTTAATAAAATTTTCAAACTACGGTATCTTTTGCTAGTAACATCGTTTTTTTTGATGAATGAAAGTATATAATAGAAGGAGGAGATTTGGGAATCCATCTGCAAAGGCTGACCTAGCCAAGTTACAAAAATTCCTTCTAGTTAGCCATCATAGAACGAAGATCGTAATTACAAAAATAAAGTACACTCTGACCATGCCCAAAATCTTTTTTTTCCGCCCTTGAGAACTATAATTTCTTTCTGGCCTAAGCTAGCAAATTTTTGGATGAATATTCTCCATTTATATTTATACCATTCTTTCGCCTCTGTTTTAATGTTACTAGTTGGTGTGTTCAAATGCATTTCACATTATGGGGGTGATTAAAAACTGGGGATTGGACGATTTTGTATCAATAGGTAAATGCATGCTTGCTGTGAGATAGAGGCTGGACGGGAGTTTTGGTCTCTAAATATTTTTTGAGATTCAATATGTTTTTTCCCTTGGTATCTTGGTTTAAATGTTGAGTTTCTCGCTCATACCATTGATAACATAAAGTTGTTGGGTCAAATTGGTCCATCTAGATAACGAGTTGACATTGCTATGGGATGTAGAATTGGTTTTGTATAGATTTTCGTACTTTGGTCTGCGGTGATAAGCAGATCATTGTCTTGTGATCACCATAATGTATATTTAAATGGGAGAGTTACTGTATTATCTGATGGAGGGAAAATTTAACAGAAATTGAGAGAGGCTTAATACTATCTGGTTTGAACTTTGAACGAAGCCAAATCTTTCTGTAGTTGGTAGAACTGTAATATCAGTTAGTTACATGAATTAACAGTTAGTAGTGGCACTAACATGTAACTAACTATTTACAGAAAAGTATTAATATTAATACGTACCTTCACCACCAATATCTTACTCTTTAGAACTGGATGCACATGACTGGCATATGGAAATCCATTGCATTATTGAAGATATATATTTAGTTCAGCTTGATGAAAAATTGTTCTTGGCTTTTTTCACGTATGGTTTAAGACCTAATTATCTCCTATGGTGTAGGTTTATTTCTCTCTCTCTCTCTCTCTCTCTCTTTCTCTTTTTTCTTCCAATTCCATCCCCATCATTTCTACCATCGTTGACGCTTAATTTAGTTATTGCATGCAGAAAGGATATGTGGGTGGGCACTGGCAGCTGATCTTTGAATGACTGTGGTGCTATATTTGAGTTGCCATGTTGACTCTCTTATAAATAATTTTGCAGGAATGTAACGTTGAAGAGGCTTCTGATGAGGAAGAACCTCCTTCAAAGAGTTCAAAGGATAAGAAAGCTAATGGACCAGATTCTGGAAAAGGTCTCGTGTTCAAGATCACCAGCAAGGTTGCTTATAAAACTGTTCTTAAAGGTTTGTTTTCTATCTATTGTTCCAGTTATTTGGCAATTTGGATCCTTCTACCTTGTTATGTCATGTTTTGTTCTATTAAGATGCATACTTTTTACCCTAAGAGAGAAGTACAAGAGGGGAAGGAGAAACATCCTCCCGACCTATAAAAATCAAAGGAGGAGGCTACAGAAAATTATCTAATTGGTCTAGATCCATGTTTACTAACCACAATTTTGTCCCAAAGAGCATCATTTTCCTTGGACAATCTCCGTTGCAATTAAGTTTTGGGATGTCCACCGGGGCCTCTGTTAACTTGTTTTGTGTTACAACTCGTTCTTCTCTTTTCAGCACACAACGCTGTTGTCTTGAAGGCTGAAAATATGGCTGACAAGCTTGAATGGATGAATAAGATACGGAATGTTATTCAACCTTCCAGAGGACAGATAAAGGGTTCTGAAAGTGGTCTTCCCATGCGTCAGAGTCTTTCCGATGGTTCTCTTGTGAGTTACCAACTTGCATCCGTTTCTTTGTAGCAAGTATTTGGCTGATAATGACTTCTGCAGAGGAGCCATCATGTTACTACATATAAGATCTTGTTTCATAATCGTCATATAATCCATTTTTTAACCGTAAATTATATAACTGTTAATTTGGAAAAACAAGCGATTGCTTAGAAACTTGATTTCACTTGATCAAGGATACAATGGCCAGAAAACCTGTTGATCCGGAAGAAGAACTACGGTGGATGTCCCAAGAAGTACGTGGTTATGTTGAAGCTGTTTTGAACAGTTTGGCTGCCAATGTCCCAAAAGTAAGCTTCAGAAGAATCACTTTACACTGTTTATCAGTACGCCCCTCTATGCCATATAATGGGTTTTAATTTAATACCTTGCTGGATGATTGATTGAACTGAGCAGGCGGTTGTCCTCTGCCAAGTTGAGAAAGCCAAGGAAGATATGCTAAATCAGTTGTATAGTTCGATCAGGTTGAATCCCGTTCTGCTTATTTAGCCTTCTCTTTACATAGATGACGTGGGACAACATGTTCCTAATTAATATGCCAGATGATTGTGGCCGTTCTATTCTCAGACCTAATAAGGTAATTTTTATAAATTTTCGGCAGTGCGCAAAGCACAGCAAGGATAGAGGAGCTGCTTCTGGAGGATCACAATGTAAAGAATAAGAGAGAGCGCTGCGAAAAACAATCATCTCTTCTTAATAAATTACTACGTCAACTCAGCGTACATGACAACCGAGCGGCTGCTGCAGCCAACTGGTCTGACAGTGGTGCGGGTATGCAATTGGTTGCTTTTATTCATACTGTGTCCTATATGTCTTACCATGATGATTTTTACAAAGACTTGATTCCATTGAGCTTGATTTTTATATAAATGTTTCTGTTTGCAGAAAGCAGTCCGAGAACGAGTGCTCCAGCAGGTGAAGATTGGAAATCTGCCTTTGATGCTGCAGCTAATGGTCCTGCAAACTACAATAGATCTTCCTCCAATGGTCATAGTCGGCGATACAGTGATCCAGATCAAAATGGGGATGCGAACTCACGTTCAAGCTCCAACAGTCGCCGTACTCCGAATCGGATGCCTCCGCCGCCGCCACCATCTGCTTCTTCGGGTTCAAAATACTATTAGTTGAACTGAGTTTATACTATTTGACATTTTCTTATCATTCACCAATATTTTTTTGTTGGGTGACGCCAATGCACGCCAGAGTTTGGGTACCCAGCCTTCTGATATTCATATGTTTCTACTGGTCGGTCCAATCCCGGGGAGAACAGTAGATTTTTTTACCTTTGGAACTTGGAAAGAAGGTTGGCGTGTACATAGAGATCGAAGTTCCATTGGCTTCTGGAGATCGGCCTTGTCCTGCTCCCATGGCAATGTTACGACGATGTTGGACTCAAAAAGTATCCTTCAAATCCCACCAATATATTTCTTTTCACATATTCGTTTTCATGCCTTGAGATTTTGTTTTCCTTCATTTTTGTTGCACCCATTTTTGAACACTAATGTATTTGTCTGTGGTGATAGTGATTCCATTTCGAACATGCACTCTCCTTTGATGCCATTGTAACATTCGTATACTTTATTAAAAATAGAGGAGACTGGTAATTCTCAAACGTGACGTGCACCGCACTGTTTTTTATGGGTTTAAATATTGCCACTTTTCCCCTGTTTGGATTGGATTATTGTCCCTTCAAATATTGATTTGGGTAAATTTACTCTACAAGAATAATGTACTCATTGAGATAGTTATAGATGCCGCTTTCTTACGATTCTCTCTTTCCTCGAACCTATATATCTTAATGAAAAAGTGGTTTTTCGTAAAAAAGACCTATCAAAATGTTTTTGGAACATGACACTAAGCAACAGGCAATATTTTTGTTAGATCACTAATTTTGAATGATGCAGACACCCAGATGACAAATTTTATTCATGAAGCTAATTCAAAGAGGGAAACGGCTATAGACCAATTAATTGAAATCTCATATATTTCGTATGTTACACTCATTTGAGGGTTGCGGTTGTACTAACTCAAGTGATCATGACCAACAAAAAGGAATTAGGTGTATGATGATCATAACAGTGATTATTGAAACGTGGTTTGCAATTTGATGATTAATTTTTTACAAATAATAATTTGTTTATATAAATTCCCTTAGCTGGAATCACTTACAGAACAGAGGGTGGGAACAGTGGGATAAAGCATTTGGGTAATATCCAAATGCAGATGGTATGGTATTGCAAGCATAATGTGTTGAATGTCTTTGTTACCTTCACTAGGGAAAATGTGAAAGTGTGGGTACATTACTTACTGATGCAACTAAAAAAGTATGAAAATGATGATGCTACAGCTCAGTAGCAAGAAAATCCAGGAAGTATTCATACAAAATATCCCGTTTTTGCTCCTCTTTTCCATACTGGTTCCTGTATAAACACTAACCACCATGTCTATGAACAGCCTCGTCAAAGCAAACAATAAAAAAATCATACATACAAAGACAATTGCAGCGCCTTGGTTTTCTAGAGATGTCTGTTTCTCCCCAACCTTTTCAATCTCAGATCTACAAACAAAAAACACTCATTTAGGGTGGTTCTAAAAATAGGGACAACACTAGCATAGTTTTTACCAAGTCCATAATTATGTATTTACAAGACACGACGATTTAATAATTTGTATCGAATAGACACAATTTCACAGTAAAAGTACCATATTTTTGTTACTAATTTTTTAGAAACCCTACCCACTGTGGAGACGGTACTGATATTAGAGAAACATATGGTATTTGAATAATGAAAAGGATAAAATATCTGCAGAGATTAGCAATGTCAAATGGCTGAACATGATTATGATGTTTCTTATTCATTAGGTTAAAAATCCATCAACCTTTGCTTCTCTCCTATTCACATTTGGTAAACCCTAAACCCTAAACCCTAAAATATGAAGTCCAATTTTAAGTTTTTATTTTTTAATCACAAAACCAAATTACTCTTTAATCAGATATATGTGTGTGCGTCTGAAGGAAGGGTTGACCTGAGAATTGCATTGTCTCTGAGTAGATTATCCAACTGCCGAGAAATAAGGGACCTCCAGGAAATCAGATCACTAACATCTTCACCCTGTTAAACATATAGGTTGAAGGTTATGATAGTTAATCTTGATAATCACCCAAATTATATGGAAGTAAGAATTTAACATACAATGCTCTCCTGGCTTCCGAGGAGATTTCTTATGTCTTCTCGAATTTTCTCTAGGAGTATGTCCTTCTCTCTAATGTCATCATCGAACTGTTTGAAAATATTTCCATATTTGGAATTTAGTTCTTTCAAATACCGCTCCAAAATAGATAAGTTCAAATCAGATGAGCGAACTTTCTGCATTAGTATCTTAAGAACAGTGTCCCCAGGCATTCTGCCTGCTTGATGATGGCGCAGTTCTTGAAACTGATCAGGTAAATCTTGTTTAACAAAATCCTGTACAATATCAGTGTCATCTCTTATAGAGGATATTTCACCGTCATAGTCATGATGTTCCTTGGCGTACTTTAGCATTGGTTCATCATCAGCAGAAAGTCCTGTTGGTATAAAAGTATTATCATGTACATAAACCAAATCCTCCAGCATTTCCTCAACAACATCCACTCCATAAACTTCAAAAACACTGAGAGTGCAGTAGAATTCTGAACCATGATGATTCAAAAGTGTTAATTTCAGGTATCTCACCCATTTCGGCTCCTCTAGGACAAACCTTTGTGCATGCTTGGCATTTGCAGCAGTAAAATTTTCAAGCTTTACCCATACGTCTGTAGGATAAACTGAACTTCCAAGCAGCTCAAATTCCTTTAAATTGGAAGAGTGGTGTTCAAAATTTGCAATTCTAATTGAGCGCACGAAGGTTTCTTCAGAAAGTTCCAAGGTAACAAATTTATCCTCAGCAGAACATGGATTTCTGAGGTACTTGTCCGTGTCCCTTTCTAATATATTTGAGGCTCCCTTGGCTTCCTTATTAAATCCCAATACCTTTGCTCCCTTTGAAGCTGCTGCATAATTGTATTCTGCACCTCCAGGCTCTAACCTATGTATAGTACTTTCCATTTGACCAGCTCTAGTTTTGGTTTTGGAGATAAATGCTCTGCTTTTAAAAACTTCAAGACCAAGGGGTAAAACATGCGATAGGCGATCAGCCTTTAGAGAACCACTTTGAAAATTTCCTTCTGAACCATCTTTCTCCACATCAGGCCGCTCTCCAAAAGCAAGAAAATGATGTATATTCTCTTCAAAATTGACATGATTTACATTTTCTTCATGAACAGAGAGATCATCGTCAAAGCCTCTAGATTTTGCATTGTCTATGAAGCAATCCTTCATAGAGGCAGCTGCACCATTTTTATTCAGACGAATTTCATTAATTATATCAGAATGCTTGTAATTTCCATACTTAGATTCATTCCAAGTTGATATACCATCTGGTAGTGCAGTACATCCATCTAAATAACAAAAGGAGTCGAGCATAAGTGGCTATTCAAATACATGACCGAGTGGTTAGCTAAGAAAAGAGAAGTGCATTCTGCAATATTTCATGTAAAAACAATAATAGCATTCAAAACAAGAGCTGTATACTTCAAATCCCCAGAAGAAGATGAGTAAACATTGCATTATAAATCTTCTCCCAGAAAATAACAATTTTAGTCATATAGTCTTATTACTTTTTCGTGGTTGGGTTTTATCTAGCAGTATTGTTTTAGCAGGAACAATCAGATCCTTGTTTCCTAGAAAGTCACAAATCATTGAAATTTAAAAGGTCCAGCCTACTTAGAAATCTCTGCAAACTATCAAATACTTAATACCTGAACACCTAACATAAAAACAAGAAAAGAAAGGCAAAGCTATTTCTGAAACCAACAAACATGCTAGCCCGAAGAGAAACCCAAATATTGATCGATGACTCCAATAAAGCAGGCTCACATTCAATCGAAATAATCCAAGGGAAGCCATCCAATTCAAAATCACCATGAAAGAAACTTTAGGCAAAGTAGATTTTCAGATCATTGTAAATAAAAGGAGACAAAAACTATAAAGATAATTCAGTTAGATGCTGACCTCTACGACTGTTGCCCTGTCTGATCCATAAGGAAAGGAGGAAGAAAAGCCCCCACAAAACAAAAACTAAAGACAGAGAAAACATATACAAGCGATTCCTCCCACTGGTAGTTTTCTTCAAAGCTCTTCTCTGAAGAAGAGCCCTACGTGACCGCTGCATCTCACATCAATTCCGGCCGCTAATCATCCAGTTTCCCTGGCGAAGCATATAGGAAAAGAAGTATGCTGCATCAAATAAATCATGAGCTCACATTGATTCTCACCTTCCAAAGATATAAGGAATGAAATATAATTATTCAGATGTCACACAAAAGAGAAGATTGCTTATGAATAAATACATATTCGACCCAAGCATGTTACAGCAGATTGTTGTGTCTACTTCAAGTTACCCATCAGATAAAGAAAGCGGTAGCTCTTGTAACAGCTCCGCACTTTCACACTTGAGAAGAAGCATAAGCAGATATTTTTTCTTAGACAAAGAACTACAGAACCAGGATTTTAAAGAACGTACGGCGCTCCAAGATTCGGCAGAGACAAAATACATCATTTCAGTGGCAAAGTTAACAACAAAATTTAATTTCTAAATAAATGATCAACTCTTACGAAATAGTGAAAAATGGCCCTTCACCGTCAAACAATGAAACATCCTATAAAATTCGAATTGGAAATCTGATTCGCACTCGTTTCTTAATGATGATCCATTCCAGACCCACACCGTTTAATGAAAATAAAAAATCTCGGTAAAATAAATAAAGATCTTGGCAGCTAAGCAAACACCACCTTTTTATTCAAAAGAAACACCGTCCCGCCAATACCGGATGGTGTCGTGGCCACATCTAACAGGAATACCTGAAGTAAAGGAGCGAGATCGAATAAAAGACCTTCCAGTTGATAATTACCAGGTTTGATGGTGTCGGTAAACCAATTGAATTTGCAGACATTACTTCATTTCATCAAGTCACGTCGCAAATAATTAAGAAAAATTTCACAAGAAGTTCAAAACCAGATCATTCACAGATTCAGTAGGAAGAAAATGGAACGAGAAAAAAAGAAATAGACGTATCAATCAGTGAATAAAAATGTAGACAGAAGGGAGAAGTGACAAAAATTGCATGCGAACCTTGAATTGCGATCGGCATCGGGAATCTGGAAACGAATATCAGTAAAAGAAGGGAAGAAGAAGTTTGAGTGAATGAGTTTTGAAGATCAAGGAAAGGAAATCAGATTGAAAGAAAGAGAAGAAAGCGAGTGAAAGACATACATTGTTGAATTGACGTTGAAGGAGAAAATTAGCAGCGTATACGCCGCGTCTACGGGGCGTCGTCAAGGCGTTTCATGATCGAAAACTTCAATTTCATTTGATTTTGATTTTGGTTTTCATTTGCAAACGGCTCTACTTTCCACATTTTCAAATTCAACCATCTCAATCTCTCACTTCATTTCCACTCTTCAGCTCTCTCTCTCTCTCTCTCTCTATATATATATATATATTCAGAGACTCAAAAGAAAATTGCATTTCCCTCCACATGTCAGCACCACTCAACTCAACGCTTTACCCTCTTCTTCCCACCAAATTAGATCAAATTCTACTTTAAATATTTTATGTCATGATTTTTAGTTTATTATTTGATTATGCTCTTTTTCATGTTTATTGAATTGTACAAAATATTTATGAACTCAATAAATTTTAATGATGTCTCTAAATTTTTAAAAGTTTCATTTTAACCTTACAAACTTTGAAATTGTTCCAAAAAATACTATTTTTTTTTGGTTAAAATAATAGATGAAAATTTGCATTGTTGTAAAAAT
>JAOANK020000028.1:278987-295236 GCA_026257165.2 Telfairia occidentalis | reverse complement strand
TTTTTTGGGGTAAGAGTCCTTCCAAATGGCTTTATAGAGTCTGTGGTTTGGGAAGTTTGTGGTGTTGGTGATAAATTCGATCATTGGGGCAGTAGTGAATTTTCCCCTTGCGTCCAAATTCCAAACCCAAAGAGTCAGGGCAGCAGGAAGGCTGGAAGGAGTTAGTTGTCAACAGCAAAGTAGCCCAGTCAGAGATTTCATCATCCTTGAGATGTCTTCTAAAGCGAGGGTTCCATGTTTGGTTCCTATGGTCGCAAATGTCATGGATGGAGCCTTCTTTGAGGTCTGTTATGCCAAAAAGAGGCTTGTTTGGTCCTATGTTCCAATTACTACCCTCTTATTCTCAGTATTTCTTTGGTTTATTTGCTATGAACATTAGTAGGAGCTTATGGAGAAGCAGATGCTTCTATAGATATTGAATGTTATTAATAATGAAGAAACTTTATCAAGTTTGTTCAAGTTGATTCACATTTACATCATAAAATCATTTATAGAATTCATAGTCTGAAGGAAGGATAACTCGCCCTGAATATTTGATCCACAATGCTCAAATAAAATAAACGATAGACTCATCTAGACAGTCATACTTCTACATAAAATAAACAACATAACTATCTGCACAACCTAAAAAAATACATTAGTAATCTACTTTTTTCTTAACAGTAGTTGGGTATAGAGAGAATTACCTTTTTGACTCTTCTTTTTAGTATTGGAAGTGTTTGATCAGGCCTCGATAATATTTGTTCTAAATCTTACAGTATTGAATAGAAGAAACTTGTTCTTTTATAAAACTCAAGAACACAAAAAAGAAGAAATTCATTCTCTTGTTAATCTACTTTACTTGCTTTCCTTAAATTGCTTGATTACAATTACAAAGGAGGAAAATGACTCCTTTTTATACTAATCCAAAATATATTAAAAATAGACACAAAATAAATGAGTATATCAACACATACCATTCATAAACCATAATAAATTAAGTTACATGTACCTAGAAATTACAAATTCATGAATCGTGCATCTTGAAATGTACTGTCATGTATCTAGCTTATATTCTAACACTTAGCACCAAAATTGATGAGAAGATTTTGTCTATCAAAATCTAGAAAATTCTATCTTTTAGGAAGTTAGTTACTAAAATTTCTTTTGGTTATGTTGCCAACTTTTGGAGCAATGTTTGGGCGGTAGAGAGCTCTCATCAAATTGCTTCCGCCTGAACAAAGTAGTCTTAATGCACAAACTCATCTTGAATCACAAATTATTGAGTAGGACAAGCAGTGTAGGAGCCTAGCTAGATTGAAGTGTGAATATGTGTGATATCTATTATATTTCACAAATGGAAGGGCCATTCCCAAATCTAAGTATATCAAATCTAAGTATAACAAAAGATTTCTAATTTCTCAAGAGTGACAAAATGAATGCAAAAAGAAGATTGAATTATAGTTCAAAGCAAATCCCAATCAGACAAAATGGTAGATTTTGCTAGAGCATTCTTCCATCCTCGTATTTCATCTTTCTCATCCTTAAGGATCTCCTTGTGTTTACTGAATGCTTATGCTCAACTCTGCTCCCTATCAGTTTTCTTGATGGATCTACGTAGTAAAAAACTACTGATAGACTCTTCTACACTCAAGAATCTTCAGGGGTTCACTCAATAGTTTTTGGAGATAAGGACGACTAAAATTGAAGTTTCTTTTACAGCTTAACTTCAGCCTTTAAGAGGAGTGGAACAAATTTCTTCAACTCTCCTGATTTCATAATCGTTTAAATGTTCAGATTCCTCTGCAATATATGTGGCATAAAGATAGGTATTTTAAAAGTTATATATATTACATCTTAACCTAAAAACTGGAGGATTCTTCATGTTTGGATTGAACCCCAGAACAGAAGAAATGGATGGAGAAGACGATGAAGATTCAGGTATTTGAAGAGCAACGGTTGCAAGCAAGGCACAGTAGACGGAGAAAGAAGCAGATAATAAGTCCCACAAAATCACTCTGATCTGATTTGATCCTATGTTAGGCACCTTCTGCTCATCTTCTTTTTCAAACTTGTTTGACATCATGGCGTTTTGCTTCTATTTTAATGGTTGGAGATAAAGATAGGAACTGGAAATATCCATTTTCTGAAAAAGTAAAAAAAAACGTGAATTATTAAATACTTCCAATAGTCAAAAAATGAGGACTGACGTTCACCAGCTTAAACTCCACGAAATGAGAACCTTATCTCTCTCATTTTCACTTTCCTATCCAATTTCCATTTGGCAACGTAAGTCACAAGCCCTTCTCTTCTCGTTCTTCATCTTCTATTTTAATGATTTGGCATAGAGATGGGAACAGGAAGTATCCATTTTCTGGTAAAAAGTCAAAAAGTAAAAAAAGAAAGCGTGAAATATTATTAAAATACTTTCAACAGTCAAAACTGTGACCGACAGACACTCCACGTTCCATTTCCTCCTTCAAGACATGGACACATACACACCTTGGCTTTTACTTTAATTTCAATCCCCGGCCGCACGGCGCGCACTTTCCCACTTTCAGTTTCATCCGCCAACGCCAACGAAACCCAATGAACCCTTCTTTTTTCCGCCTTCCACTTTCGCTCTTCTTCTTTATCAATCTTGCCGCCGCCTGCTATGTCAGCGACCAAAATGCCCTTCTGGCTTTCAAATCCGCCATTACTGCCGACCCCTCCGGCATGTTGAGTTCTTGGAAGCCACATCCCGGCGTCGACTGCTGCACTTGGGCCGGAATCACTTGCTTGGTCCCCAATCGGGTCACCAGCCTCAGCCTCTCCGGCCAACCGGACCAACCCAACAGCTTCCTCTCCGGCACCATCTCCGATTCTCTCTCCAAACTCACTTACTTGGACGGAATCTACCTCACCAACCTCCGGAATATTACCGGTCCTTTTCCGCCTTCATTCTTCAAACTCCCCAAACTCCTCTTCGTCTACATCGAGAATAACAAGCTTTCAGGCCAATTGCCGGCCGCAATTGGAAATTTGACCCAACTCCAGGCACTGAGTTTTGAAGGTAACAGATTCACTGGGCCGATTCCGAGTACAATTTCCAAATTGACTCAGTTGACTCAGCTCAAACTCGGTAGCAACCTTCTCACTGGCTCCATACCTCTTGGAATCCAACAACTCAAAAGCCTGACGCTCCTCAGCCTCGAACGTAACCGATTCACCGGTCCCGTTCCGGATATTTGGGGCTCATTTCCGGAGTTGAGGATTCTCAGACTTTCCCACAATAAACTCACGGGGAAAATTCCGCGCTCAATTTCAGCTCTGGCGCCGAAGCTCAGCTACCTGGAGCTAGGGCACAACTCGCTAACAGGGAATATCCCTGATTTTCTAGGAAATTTTAGGGCACTGGATACCCTAGATCTATCTTCCAATTACATCTCTGGAGTTGTGCCGAAAAGCTTCAGGAATTTGACGAAAATATTCAACCTCGATCTGTCTCGGAATTCGCTCGTGGATCCGTTCCCGGAGTTGTTGGTGAAAGGAATCGAGTCGCTGGATTTGTCTTACAACAACTTTCATCTCGGAAAAATTCCGAAATGGGTGACGTCGTCGCCGATTATCTACTCACTGAAGTTGGCGAAATGTGGGATCAAATTGAAGCTGGAAGAATGGAAGCCGAGCGAAACGTATTTCTACGATTACATTGACCTTTCAGAGAACGAAATCACAGGCAGTCCGGTTGGACTGTTGAACCGGACGGATTACTTGGTGGGATTTTGGGGGTCGGGAAACAAGTTAAATTTCAAACTCCAAGATTTGAGGATAGTGAAAACGTTGAAATACCTGGATTTGTCGAGAAATTTGGTGTCCGGTCAGATTCCCAGTGCCGTGGTGGGGCTTCAGAAACTGAACGTCAGCTACAATCATCTGTGCGGCCGGATTCCGACCACGAAGTTCCCAGCGACGTCGTTTTTGGGGAATGATTGCTTGTGTGGCCCTCCATTGCCGCCCTGCAAATGACTCATCCTTGCCCTTCTTTCGTTAAATGCTCTTTCAGATTAAAGTGAGGCAGGCAAGTGTCATAAATCTAATCGCCATCGTATTTATTATTAATAATGGCAATAAGACAAATTACAAAATCTTCTTTTTGTTATCTTTTATCTTAAATTACCCAATTAATTATCTCTATATCAAGGGTTTTTTTTAGTTCAGCAGGTAGGATGACTCTTTGGTCGAATAAATATGCATTAATTACTTGAGTTATGCTCGGTTTGACATATCTATATCAAGTCATATACATATTTTTATGTTATTAAAATCTGTAAACTTATAAAAAATTGAATTTATTTTTGTTTACAGTATATTTTGTTTACACAACATTCTGAAAAAAAAAAAAAAAAGGAACAGGAAACTTGATAGATATATTACTAAAAGAATCCCATGGTTAAGAAGTTATGTTAATTTTCATGAATATGATCAAATAGAATTATAATGCGAGTAAAAATGATAGATACAAATGTGAGGGAGATTGTCCAACAATTCAAAGGTTGAAAACATGGGAGAAATTTTTGGTAACCCTAATTTTGTTATTTCAAATTAAATGACTTAAGTACTTTTGTGAGCGTTTGGAAGGCAGATGTTTGAGGTGAAATTAGGTATGCCCGTGCAACACAAGAGGGTTTTTCTAACTAGTTAATTCAGAAGTTGAAATCAATTTCTTAGTACCTTCTTCCTTTAGATTTTTTCATTATCTTTGTTGGGCGATTTACATTGAATTATTCATCCATCCTGATTCTATTCCCTAAATAAAATTGAGAGATTGTATGTATAATAATCAAGTGAGCCAGAAATTTAATCCGAAAACGACATTTGTATTTACTTATCATTATATTAAAATTTGACCCGTGGACCCCAATAAGTAATTTTTGCTACACACATCTCAAAATAGTTAAAATTTGCATGCATACAAAAGCTTTTCATCTTATAGTCGTGGCAGGCCAAGAGTTAGCACCCGCACCTGCCAGTGAAGCCGCTCTCACCACAGGCACCCGTCTCACTACCGAGAAGGCTTGATTCAAACGAGCAGCCCGATCGGCAAACTGGGATACTTTCTGCAAAAAAGTTGCACATTTTACCATTATTCATAAGCATGTTTTGCAAATTTTCACTCAATGACTCTAATGGAAAAGTTTTCATAGTTCCACTAAATCCCACGAGAAGCCTAATAATTGATTCACTAACAGGCTTTCACTCAATCATATCCAACTGCCTCTCAACTCCGTTCCACTCTTTAAAAGTTATGGCTAATTCTTACCAAAGAAAGAGAAAAAATTCAAACCGAAAGTGCTTTTTTTAACTCTCTATACACCTCTTGAATTCAGGGGTTAAATCATCTGGAGTTCCTTTCCCAAACGTTCGATCGAAAAGAGAAAAGAAATATGTTCCAGTTCCAATAACACGACTAAAAGGAGTCAAGTTTCTTAGAATTGGGTGGTTCCTAAAATAACGACCAACTATGGTAGTTACTACAAAACTATAAAGAACACAATTTACCAAGTCCATAATCGTGTTTAAGACAAGGGTGTAACTTGGACCATGTAGAAATGACAAATTTTGGTAAATCATGGGTTTTAGATACGTTTTTTTAATAAACTTCCTTATTTTTATCAATACTTTCCAAATTACCCCATATAGTCAAGACACTTGTGCATAATCTTCTAACTACGAGTTGTACATGAATGCTATAGATTTCTCCCATCATTAAACAAATGCCAACCCAAATATCCTTTAAGATGGATAATAGAAGCATCCGATGTCAAGGAAATATTCTAAATATCCTTTGAAAGAAGTTTCTGATAGACCCAGAAAAAGTAATGAGAAAAGTTGAACAGAAAACGCTAGTATTTGATGTTTCAGAGATGGCACACAAGTGGTATATCTTTATGTCTCCCACAGAAGATTGATAGAGGGCTGATGGAGGTTCTGTTGGTAAAGCTGAAGTTTTATGGATGAATGCAGTGAAGGCTACTATTTAGTTAATTTGAAAGGAACGAAATCTTAGGATTTTTTAAAGAAAAAAAAGAGTTGGTACAAATAGAGAAGGATGTGGCAAGGTTAATACAAGTTTCTCTTATCAATTCATTGAGAGGCTTTCCTATTGAAGCAATCAATGGTTAGATAACACCTTCTCAATGACAAGTACGACATAGTAGAAAACAAAATATGTTGGTCAGATTTGAAGTTGGATATTGAATTACATTTTCTACCTAAGCGACTATCAAACGAAAGTACTTCACGCAAGGATGACCAAAATATGATAATCCAAAGAGGCAATAACTAACCTTATCATCCACAGCAATCTTCAACTGAAGGCTCTTACTTTTCCTGTTCATCTTGTAGAATCTGCGGCCGAAGATGATGATTCCCATGAAAGCAGCGGCCACAGAGAGAGACCAGGCAGGGCTGGCCCTTAAAAAGCAGTACCTCAACACCTGAAAAGGAACCTTCCACCACACAACCCTCCTCCTCTGGGCCTCTACCTCACCGGATTTTGCCTCCACTTTCACTTCTTCTATTTTCTCACTAGAATCTTCATCTTCTTCACCCAAATCCTCGTTTGAAATATCATTTACACTGTCTAAACGATTGCTACCTCTCTCGCTTTCTTTTCCGTCATTTCCAGATTTCATGGCAACCGACTCATTTCCATTCGAATTGGAATGAGACTCGTCCAAAACTTCATCCTGGCTCTCACTTTCTTCACCAGATTCTTCGGATTCCATTGCGCTATACAAGTCCTTCGCAGAAAGCGGTTCATCACTAGCAACGAAAGGAGAGCCACTCAATTTATCATCTTCGGACTCCCCTCTCTCCAAATTCTCGACGTGAGCTGTGATTTCTTCGAAACCTGTTACGCTTTTCGTAAGATCCGCAAGACAGTTCGCATGAGATCGGTTCAATTCATCTTCGTCCAAAAGGCCATCTCCCGATTCGGACCCTAATTCACTCGTATTTTTCCGACAATTCCCATTCTCCGAATCAATATCATTGGAATTCAGGTCTCCCAACTGGACCAAACAATCCTTGCTTACAGTAGACTCCAGGGCAGTCTTTGAATTCGCTTCGTGATTACAAAGAGAAAAGTAATCCAACCGGATTGTGCTTCCAGAGGCTGAATCGCCTTCAATTACCTGAAAAGACCTCGAGTTCGAATCGGGAAAACCGGAGGAGTAAACTTGGGGGAAGGTGTCGTCATAATCATGGAGAACCTCCCAATCCTGGAATTCAGTTCCTGAACCGTCCTCCTCCATGGCGGTGGCTTCTGGAGAATCACACTAGGAAAGGGCAAACGCTATCTATTATGGGCAATTAATTAACAACTACAAATGGTTGAACATCGAATGGAGAGAGATGGATAGGCCCCACAGAGAAGTGAAAAAGGTCGTTTTTATGGTAACCCACCATGGGGAGCATGTCAGTTATTCCTTGTAAGTTGTTGCCGAACCCAATTCCATTCCCACATCAATCTTTCTCCACCCATTTATAACTTTTAACTTGTAAGAAAGGAAACACCGAATTTTCTACTTTATTCCTCTTTCTTTTCCTTCTTATAATACAGACTGGCTGGTTCCTAAAAAGACTATGATCATATAACGTAAATCAACTCCTTCAATCTCTTAAATGCAAATTGTCATTGATAATGGGCAACCCTTACGTTTAACTGTGAATTCAAAAACTCCAATGGAGGAAAGTAGAATATTATCGTTGGTTAAAAACACGAATATAAATAAATAAACCCTTTGCATGGCCCAAGGTTCTTCTTTGGACAATGAACCTAGAATTCGAAGCAAAATTGAAGAACGAGAGAACTGAAGAACTCATGTTACAGAACAAGGATAACATATCTGCTCATGAAATCCGCAATCCTGCTCTCTCCTACAAATAGAATGGATAATAATGAGACTCAGAGCTTCTTCTTGTCGTAATTTGGCGCATAGACGCCTCACAGCATTCTAATAATTAGTGAATGTGATACATCAAATAATAATTCAGACAGGAACTCAGCCATTTATGCCAACACGTTTACAAAAAAAATGGATTGGGTGTCAAACACAGCACAAATGTGAGCCATACTAATTCATGTATACCAACCAAGGCTATGCATTAGAAGTACACGCTTGTGTGTGTTTTCATGTTGATCTCAGTATGTATACAACAAAATTCTCTGCAAAAGGGTAGATCTTCCCAACTTGGGATTGAAGAAGAACAGCTTTGCATCGTGCAAAAGCATAACATCAAGGGCTCAAACGTTTCTTCAGTTCATCAATGATGTTGCTTCTAGGAATTTTTACTTCTTCCACGGTTTCCATGTTCTTCAACTTCACAATCCCCTCACTCACTTCACGTTCCCCCAAAAATACTATCCAAGGAATTCTCGACTCTTTTGCACGATCAATATGTTTCATCACTCTTTTATTCACCAGGAATTCGGCATTCAGTTTCGCACTCCATATCTCACTTGCAAGCTCTGCTGCTTGTGTCAAATCATCCCCCAGAATGCTCACTAAAATTTCGGTCTTAGTGGCCCGAGTAGTCTGCAAAATCCCAACAGTTGATTTAAATGATTAAGCAAGTAGTCCATTTGACAAAGACAACTAAAAATTTGAAAATCATTAAACGGCAGAATATAGACGAGGGGAGGTTAAGATCTCTCAGAAACCACCAAGAGTTCAAAAAAGAGAGCACCCCAGTTAACAAAGATAGTTGCTGGAGAATGATTATAAATTTTTTTACACGGGGCTCCGATTGGAAGCCAAAAATAATACCCAACACAAACATTAATAAAGATGAATTGACTCCCTCAAAACCAGACCAGGAGAAAAAAAATTATTTGAGACTAACTCTCAACATGCACTAGGAAGATAACTCAGATCCTTAACTTCGGGCTTCTGGAAAACTGTAATGAATTAGAAGTTCAAGTCAGATTTTAACATTCAACTACAAGAGAAGCACACGTCTCACACTACACAAAGGATTCAAATTAAAATATTATGTTATTACCAGGTTCTTTTTATAATAAAAGTTATTACCTGGTTTTGATCTTTCAAAAGTTGTTCCATAATAACAAAAACTCGCTCAATTCCCAGACTGACACCAACTGCTGGGACCTGCTTGGAACCAAACATTCCAATAAGGTTGTCATAGCGTCCACCAGCAGCAATAGAACCAACCTGAGAACATGAATAATTTGTTAATTACATCCTTAAAACGTCCAAATAAACTATGTATTAGAAGGCAGCAAGGTAACATGACAATAACTTCGTACGTCATTGCAGGTAATAGAGCTAAGGAGAAGGAGATCTTAGAGAGCAAAAATAATTTCCATCAGATATCAGTGAAGTATCATTGCTGCATAGCCAGATTATTCTCGATATGAAGGCAATTTTCTATCTCAAAATATTTTTAAAATTCCCTGTATAATTCTCAAAAGTAGTACACAAAGCAGTTGATTCTACACCATTCCCAACAACCAACAAGAACTTATTCATAAAGAGTAAAGACAGAGTATCTTGAAACAAGTGGTAATGATCCTGGTAGAAGGGGAAGGTAGGAGGAAGACCTTCCACAGTGGAGAAGTGGGGTGTTCAAGCAATGAAAATGCCAATACCTCATGGGCAAGATCCATAAGGCCAGGGGTAGATATCTCAAGTTGACTGATATTTCCAGATTCGTTAAATTCTAATGATTGATCAGTTCATGCTACAGTTGTTTGCTTGGAGGGAGAGGCCTCAGTATGGTATTGTTGAAAGGCTTGAAAGAGGTTGATAAGGAATTGATACAAGTTGAGGATGCTGAATTTGCGTCAATTTCCAGGAACCCATTGTACATGTGTGATTTGCGGCAATCAAACAAGAAGTGCACATAATTACTGCCATTGTACTCGTGGCTCCTGGTGCTGTCCCTGAATATATGCTTGAAAAACAGCTGGTCACGAGTTTGAAGCTTTACAATTTGAAGGGATTCGACTACATGATGGAGGTGGCACAACGCGTGAAGGAAAAAAATTGGTTTTCCACAAATCAATCTGGTGCATGTGAGACCATGCGAAGAGGCCAAGTACTGCACAGGATTCATTACTCTTTTGGCCCCAGCACATGAAACTAGAATAGGTTAGCCCAACAGATGATCGAAGTGGTGAAACATAGGAGGGAAGGCCAAGCATTAGAAACACCAAAAGACTGATGCAGACCGAGTAACAATTGCAAAGAGAGGAAGGGTAAGCTTCATGATTGATGAAAAACTAGCGTCCAAGCATAAGTTTAATGTCCATTACCAGCAACTGATAATCTTGGAAGAGGAGGATTACGGGGCAAGAGGTAAGGGTGAAACTAAAGAATTGAGGGTGACCTAAAGAAGGAATAAAATGAAACAGCAGAAATCAACCTTAATGTGGTGGCTGGGCTCACAATTCCAAAGACCTTAAACTTGCACGGGCAAATTGGACGACATGAAGTTGAGGTGATGAATGATTATGGAGATAAGGTGATGAATGTATATGGAGCTACTTACAACTTTATCTCAAAGAAAGCTGTCAATGAGTTACAATTGCCAATATCAAAGACAAGTGGGTAGAGGGTTGGTTTGGACTAGGCTTTCAATTCGTGGATAGGGGTTTGTATGGGTGTTGTGCTTACTGCTTAGCCTTATAGGTTGTCACTACCTTCTCCCACCGTCCATCCAATCTTTCATGTAACCAATTCAAGCATGGCATTGGAACTTTAGCCACTTCTGTCCTTATTCCACCTAAATTGACATCTGAATTTATTTTGGAAGTGAAACAATGAGTTTTCCACATTTGGCAGTCCATTTCCAATGATCGCTTACTGAGTTTGGATACAATGGCAATGTCTTCCCAATACTGATGCTATATCTTCATGGGAGCCTATGGAATGGAAACTAGCCAACTGCAATTTCCACCCTCATCCTTGTAAATAAGATTATTACTTGGGCCCAAATACTGATTAGCCACACATATTCCCACTAAACAAGGCGAGGGAAACAGGGATCAGAGATGTGCTAAACATTTCGAACCTTGTGGGCTGAGTGTAATTTATGTTTATGGAGGTATTCTTGTCTTTCGCAGTTAATTATACATTCTGCTGGTTAGTTTAGGAGTTAGTAAGCGTGTCTAGGACCTATTAAGAAAGGTGAAGAAGTCAGAGGGAGATATAAAATGTCAATTATTTGGAACGGAGGAGCCAGGCTCTCGAACTCACCATGCAAGATTGTACTACTAACAATTCTTCGAAATAACACAAAGTTGAATTCTTTTGATTGCTCTAGCACAACAAAATCCTCCCAATAATTGATTGGTAGTTGAATTATCATGGAAAATTCTCTTAGCTAAGTAGACTACAATTTAACAACAGAACAGTATATGCATCACAATTCAAAAGCAAGAAAGGTGCCAACAGACTTGATGATGAAAATATAGAAACTGACCTGGGTACCACCTTTAAAAATAGCTTCATAAATTACTCCAGTATAGTAATCAAGACCTCTGGCAAGACTCAAGTCAAATACCACTTTGTCAACGCACTTAGACTTTTCTAAAGCATTGAATAAAATCTCTAATTCACTCAGTGCATCAAAAGATCCTTTATTTTGTAGTAACGGGCTCTGCTGCTGTTTAAGTTTAGATAATAACTCCAATGGATGTCCCCTTTCCTTCACAAAATCACCAATTTTTTCAGCTACCTCCACGGTCAATCCCTTTTCCTCCACCTAGCAAGTTAATGTCAATTTATAATCAAGTATAATAAATCCATTCTTGTCATGGCTAAGATGAAAGACAAAAAAAAAATGCAGAACTAAGTAAATGGATTAATGTAAGGGTTTACCTTGCGATGGGAATTAAGTTAATATAATGATAATCAAATCAAAACTAATTAAATGATAATAACCAAAAAGGAAAAGAGCGTTGACTCAAATGAAATGAAAATATAAGTTAGGCCACATAATTTTAAAATTGACGCACTTAATCTGTATTGAGCACTACATTAAACCAGGTAACTAAAAAAATACTAAGGGAAGACAGAAAGAGGCAGGCATGCTCAATTAAAAAAAAAATTGTGATGAACAGCAAATTTAGATACCATTTCTCTTTTTATCTGCTCAAAAGGCTGCTTGTCTAACTTGTCAATACTCGAACATATAGTTCTGAACTTTTCAGGTGGTACGCCACAAATTTCTAACATTCCATCCAATAGCTTCCGATGATTCAGTTTTATCTGCAGAAGAAAATACAAACAAAATAGATTAGCTTAAAGGTTTAACCACAAAGTGGAGTCAGAAATCAATTGTTGTAACAACATGAAATGATGAAATATGAATAGATCAAGACAACTCGGTGTTATAGAAAAGGAAACCAATCCACTCTACGAATATGATAATAGGGGCGAAGGGCTTGATATATTTGCTTGATGTTTTGTGCAATAACTGCCGGTTCATCATAATAATTCAGAACAACTAAAAATTCATACAAACTAAACACCAAGCAAACAAAAACATTGAGTTATATTCTGCAGAACAAGTAGTAAAAAAAGGTTACCTCATACTGTCCAATGTTCAGCTCATCAAGTAGCTCCGTTAATATCTTAATAACCTCAAAATCTGGCCCCATCTTCTCATATTGACCAGCAATATCAAAATCACACTGATAAAATTCACGGAATCTTCCCTTAGATGGGTTGTCCCTTCTATAAACTTTTGCTATTTGATACCTTTTGAATGATGTAATACCATTCATGGCCACATACCTAGCAAACGGAACAGTCAAGTCGTATCTAAGTGAACAAAGCTCCCCTCCCTGTAAACAGACTGAAAAACAAATTACAATGATGGGACAAAAAAGGGAACGATGAGAAGTGTTCAGGAAATTTAAAGCGACATGATTCATCATTGAGAAACTATAAAACTAGATAGAAGAGAGAAAGCAAGGTAGCCAAAGACTAAACAGATAAACATTAAACCAATAAGAAACAAATAAAATGAATCACATATCAATCTCTAATACCCACAAAATTGAAGAACTTAGACATAAGAATTGAATATTAAAATGCCCACAAAAGCTCATCATCACGTATTAAGTCAAAGGCTTATAAATGGCATTAATAAGGTAGCAGATACAAGAGCTACTAAATAAATAAAGTTCCAAAAGCATCAACAGTCAACTAATCATTATGCTCAGCATCAGATAAAAATATTTTCATTAGTCATTAATCATGTAATTATTTCATGAAGCATTAACAGATACTTAGAATAAAGGGAAAAATAAATTCAAATGACCCAACAATTATATCTAAAAAACTTTAAAAGAAAGATAATGGTGGTGTCATTAACAAAAGTAATAACATCTATTTTAACCTGATCAGCCAGATCATAAATCAGCTTGGAATCTTCTCCATATTTCCCCATGAGCGTTTCTCTCAACTCAAAAGCTGGAGTATCCAATGCTGTGGCACCATGCCGCTCAAAAACCCCCTCTATAATTGAAAATGCTTTCTTTCTAATTGCCATTTGTTCTTTTGCAAAATCCCGAGTGCCCTAATATTCAAGAACATGCAGTTTAATTAAAATAACAAACACCTTCCTCAAGATAGAAAGAGGGGAAAACACTAAAATATAAAATCAAATCAAAAGATAACAATATTACTAAAAGCATGAAAATGAATAAACAAATAAAATAATGTCTAATCCTATTGCTTTATCCTTTCCAATTGAAAAAGAATAACTCAATTTATATCTTCTTACTAAATCGAGATTTCACAAAGAAACAAAGAGGTTCTCTCACTCCGTTCATATAATATAAATAAAAAACCTTGCTTAAGCACAACACAGATAAAGCTAATTCTTCTACAAGTACATGCTATCTTTCAATAAATGTGCCTCTGGTCTTATTGGATTGTAATGAAGTTGAATAGCACGATATACCATACTGAGTAGTGATTACAGAAAAAAGAAAACTAACGTCATCCTATTTACATGACTTAGGAGGAGGAGTAAAGCATGCACACGTCAATTACTGCCAACTAAGGTTTCAAAATAAACTACCATAACTATAATAAAGGATAATATCAAAAGTTCACAGTTAAACAAGTAGAGTTATCAGTATTCTGCAGTTTGGTTTGTGAGAAGCATATCATGTCTACATGTTCCAACAATTTTGACTGGTACAAGGATGTATAAAATGTCTATGTTAATTACAAGGATCATATGGAATATATATCAAATAATTAAAATACAAATCAGAAAATTATAGTTATTTTGAGGTGTATTTTCTAACGTAGTACTGTAGGAATACTTAGTAAAGCCTATAGATTTAACATTTTTGAACTCATGGTAAAGGTATGATTTCATTATTACTGTATTAAAAATTCACAACTATGTTGCGGCATGCAATTGAAGACATAGTGGAGGAAACAGGAGCTATAAACAAAGGTTGATAATATTCTTCTAATGAGATTCCACTTCCTTGATCATAACAAGGAAGTTAGACGTTCTGAAGTACGTCATTACCTTCGGAAGCTTCGGTAGCCTCCTACTTTCGTTGCTTTCAACTATCTCTTTGATTTTCTTCAATAGAATATCAAATTCGGACGCCTTTGGATCCAAAATGGATAGAAGATCTTTCACTGAGCTCTCCAATGACCCCAGACCGCCAGTAGCACCCCCACCTTTCCCCTGCAATCTATCTTTAATCAATTGAACAACCACACTAGTCCCTTTACCCAAGACTGGTTTCTTCTTCTTCTCACTCTTTTTTACCACCTTCTCATTAGCTCCATTTATGTCAGCATCTTGACCCTTTCCTATCAATTCACCGCCTTCAATCGTCAAAAAAGCCACTATAGCCTCCCAAGCGACAATTTTCCATACAGTTACCAGCAACACATGCACCGTATGGGCAAATTCATCGTACTTGTCATCCAAAGCCAATTCGTAGACCAATTTATATTCCTTTTTGAGACTCTCATTACAGGGGCATTCCCTATCAAGCAACCCCGCCAAACTTGCCCTTACATTCTCATCGCTGTTTGAATCCAAAATCAACTTTCCTCTATCCAAACTACATTTTCCGAAGTCCCAGAGCACGGCTGCAAATGACAACGATGCGGCCCGCACTGCATCCTCTGTCCCAGAACTCAAAGAACCCCCTTTCCCAATTTTCACGCACGAATTCAACTCAACCCGCATTTTCGAGTGCACCAACTTCGCTTGCTCTCTCAAGCATCCGTGATTCTTTGGAATCTTGGAGATAGCTACACTCTCGATCTTACCCACCAACTTAGATCCATTTAGCAAAACCTTCATATCATTGGCGACTCCAACCTCCTCCTTTGAAGCGAATCCATCACCCGAATCCATCAAACTGAACGCAGACACGTCAGCTCTAGACGCCTCGCAAGATATGCCAGCCACAGCATCAGCAATTGAATATAGTGCTGCTGATTGATGGTCCAACAACGCGCAAATTCCGTTCAACACAAAACAAGATTGTTTGAACACGGATAACTCCTCGTCGGTGACATCAAGCGACTCAAATTGTAAAGTTTCTGGTTTAGAATTGAGTGTCTCCGCAATTAGAACAGGAACAAGCGGTCGAATCCCGGAAGAACTAGAGATGATGAGCTTGTTCAGGAGAACAACAAGGGACGCCCTGGCTTCTTCGCGAGATAGAAAATCTGGAATGGAGACCTGGTGCTTGATAGATGCAGCATTTCGATTGTTTGACGAAGAAGCCAGCCTTTCGAGGGCCGATGAGTCGATCCGAACCAGAGCGAAGCCATGAGCAATGGCAAAGACGGAGCTAGATGCAAGCGATGAACCCTTTCCTCCAAGCGTAATCACGGAGACCTCGGCGGGGTCCGCCATTATGGATTGATGGAGGAAAAGCCGTGGGAGGGAGGAATACGATCAGAAATGGATTATTGCGATGGTTATTAGGGTTTTGGAGGAGGTGGAAGAGACGAGACAATGGAAGATACGTTACCGGACGAGTGAAAAAAACCGCGACCACAAAACCGGACCCGATACGAGTCAGTTTCCATTTTATTTCCGATACGCAAAAGTAAAAGGGTGACGCCAAGTTACAGCATCTTTTTCTTTTGATGACTTTTGAACTTTTATGTTGGGCTTTTAATCAATATATCGATCAATTCCGATTCTTTCTTTTCTATTGATTCTTTTCCAATCGAGATGCATGGATCCATGGTCTATG
>JAOANK020000028.1:237657-259279 GCA_026257165.2 Telfairia occidentalis | reverse complement strand
TTTTCTTAATATATACAATAAAATGTATATAAATGATATATTTCCTATTTTATCAATAATATTAATGATATACCTAATATTGCAGAAATATTATTTTCCTGATATATGTAATAAGAAGTATATTAACAATATACTTATTATTAGATATATCATTGGTTTACTGTCAGATGACTTAACGTTTAATAAAAAAATTCTACTTAGTTTTCAATAATTCCTATTGTCTATAGGGCTAATGATTTTTTTATAAGCTACTTCTAAATTTTTGTTAAAAAATCAACCAAACGAGAAACTAAATAAAAAAAATGAAGTCGCGAGTGAAAAAGAAATTTTTAAATAAAAAGGAAGAGAACAAAAACATGAAAACATCAAATTAGTTGATTTGAAAGAGAAAATTAAAGAAGTAAAACGAATCAAAATTTTACGTGATTTAGTACACCATTGATATATTTCATATTAAATATATCCTATATTAGTATACCATTGATACTTCATATAGGTATACCAACAATATACACATATTATTGATATATTTCATGTTAGGTATATCAATGATATACCTATATTATTAATATACTTCATATTAGACATAATACTTATCTGAAAATAAGGAGAAAATTGGAATAACCAAAAAATAAAAATCTGGTTTAAAATTCTTCTGGTATATTTACAAAATTTAAAATTGATTGCTATATTTACAAATATAGCAAAAAAATTTGCTACCCATTCCAAATACTCAATAATAATTACTACCCGTAGAACCCAGACCCCAAATTATCTCATGGATTGACCCCATCCATGTTTACGTGGTAAACCAAATCCGTTACGGCAAGAAGAATGATATTTATTATGTGGCTTTGGCTAATGGAAGGAGACTTAATCCAAACAAAGACAGGCCGCATAGGCAAAATTTAACATTTTTATATTTTTTTCACGTCAAATTTATGTCTGAAACTAATCTGAATAGGTCAACAGTTCAAAGGTCACTTTTCAAAAAATAAAAAAATAACAGTTCAAAGGCCGAAAACAAAGCTTTATATATTTTGAATTCTGAACTAAAAAATTGGAAGTTAAAATCCTGCAAGATTGGAGTTGGAAACAATTATTTGTATCGCACTTTTAAAAAAAAGTCAAAAGTTTGGATGTTCACAAAAAGAAATGAAATTACTAATATAGATTTTTAATATTAATTTATTAATTAAAATTAAAATATGACAAAGTTAAATAAATAATTTAATTAAAATGTTACGAAATTCTTCAAAATCTGACCATTTGTAATAAGGACATTTTTTTATATAAAAACACGATTTCAAATCATGTAATTTCTAGTGATAACAAACCACCGAATTCCTTTAAAATTTGTAAAAAATTGAAATCTCTCAAAATCTTAGGTTTCCCAAGAGAGCCTTATATTTTTCCATTTTTTCTTACTTTTTTATTTGGGTGTGTGTATGTAGAAAAATTGGCTAACCTTTCAGCTTTCACTGTTTAAATTTCCTGGTTTACCCGTTTGGGTTCGCTCAATACTAAACTATGAATTCCAATCCAGAGTAGGCAACAAAAGAGATGTTAAAAGATGACTGACCTCGAAGCTCTTCCGTGGAATTCATTCGAGATCAAAGAGATTTCCGATGTCAATTTATTTTGGGACTGAGGTAGAACTTTGGATCCCTGAAAAAGGTCAGAATTCGCTCTGCCTTGTCCACTGACAGATCTGTGTTCTCCAAAATGTACTCCTTGGATGCTTTGGCGATTGCCTCAATTGAACCAATAGCTTGATTTAGCTGAAGAGTAGAGGTCATCGACATAAGAATGTTCAAATAAAACCCTACATCCACAAAAAATCATCTTTCCCACCTATTTGGCACATCACATGTTTGACTTACAAGAATTATACAACCAATATTTTCATCCGTAAACCCCTTGCTACAATCTAGATGAACTTGTAAAGAATTTGATTATCATTTGTAGCAGAAATGTTGGGAGAAAAGAACCACTTTAGACCAAACTTGCAATCAGTAGAAACTGCATGCCAAAGTCTAGTGCACGATTAAGTTGCACATACGTTTTCATGACCTAAACATTTTAATATCATTACCCATCGGAAAATAAATTGATGTTACATTATTGAGAAGACGACAATCACAAAATATTGTGATAAAGGCCCTCTGATGCCAGAAAAATAGTAAAACAATCTAGAACGAGAGATAAGAACTTCATATTTCCATCAATCGATTTCTTTTTGTCAGTCTCAAAATCAATACATATACAAGTGAAGGATACATGCTACAATCGCCTTTTCTCGGGTGGTCATAGTCATAGTTCAAGCGAGAACAATTTCTAGGTTGTATCAGACATATTTATGAAGAAAAAGAATGGAAGAAATAAAAAACCAATGCAGAAAATGAGGAATGTGAGCTGGTTTTCTAAAGTAAACTTACCGAATTTGCATCATGATCATCAATGCCTGGTACAGAAGACATGACTCTACGAAAAGCATCCATGACTTGCACTGATCTCTTCCTCTTTAACAAAAGCCCCAGAAGGGGGAGACGGTGATTAAAACTCGAATTGACACTATATGATCAGTAGATATTGACTTGTCATTACTAATTCAAGAAGAATATAATCTACACCAACTGACCTCAGTTCTCAGTTTTGACATGACATCTTGCTGCTTGCATGCTGTAAATTGTAATTTGACAGTCATTGAAGATTAAGGAAAGTATTCAACACAAAGTTAAAATGGTTACTACCTCCACGAGAGTGTGCTATCTTTACAATCTTCTCAAAGCCCATCTCAATATCCTGAACTGGTACAAATGGTGGCTTACCAATCTCCATCCCATTTCTCAACGAGATTTAGGAGGGAAAAAAAGATACATCAGTTCTCTAAAAAAAATAAAATTAAAATAAATCAAGGAACCATTCAAGATACCAGACTCGATTACCTGAAGTAAGATTGAACAAATGAATCATTCTGCTCCTTGGTTGGAAGGACAACAACAACATAGAAATTTGCGAACTGCTTTTTCAACTTTTCAACTCTGTCAAAAGCTGACAGAATCAAACACAACAAAAGGCAAAACCAGCAAGAACCATAAACAACCAAGCTACCTGCTAAAGATTGATGATGTATTGCTGCAATCCCAACTTGTCACGAAAGCAAAAGCCACTGATAAACCCCCACAATTGAATATCAAGTCCTGCAACTGATTGATATGAGTACAGATGCATTGTCACTGAAATTTGCATACCGAGAAAGTAAAGGAAATTACAGGGGCAATTGGAACAAAGTTGAGGCGAAATGAGTTTGTGCTAAGGAAATTTGACACAAAATTAATGAAAGATGGATGCTGCCGATCTCTCCATATATTGCTCATCAAACAGACGCCGCCACCTGCATTTGTGAAACAAACAGATGACCCCATGCACCGTTCTAGTGCTTGCTCAAGGATATATAACATTTACATGCAAGATTTCAATTAACATGTTCCATTTATGAACTATGAATTCATTTCGTGTGAAAGCGTCGCATAGAGAAATTTGACGTGATAACATCAGGTCCCCTTTTATAAACGCACCATTCAGGTTTTTTTAATCATCATCCTCATCTTTTTTAAAAAAATATTTAGCTTTTAGAAATTAAAAGGGGAAACAGGAAAAAGAGAGGGGGAGACAACAATGTCTAACACTGGATAGCACACTCGAACGGATTTTGTGTGCTAAGATTCGAAAGCTCGATGATGTGAAGTAATGGTTCCAAGCAATTTGTCTAATGTCTCGTGAACAAAAGCATAAAATCATGAGTGCTCTTGCGACAGGTTAGTCGAATTAAGAGTTAAGACGATGAGAATTGTATCGGTTCTTATTTCCCCGTTTAGATTAACAAAAAGAACATAAACGCTTACCAAATCTTTTCATAAGGAGTTTTTGGAGCACAGAAATTTTACATTTCGGAATGGAGAGATCTTTGCACTCTCGGAAAAAATCAGCGCAGACAAATATAATACTCTTCGTTGAGCACATTTGATTTCCGGAAACTACAAACAATCGAAGCAGAGATCGAACGACAGTGCGAATTAACAACAAGTGAACTAACTTTGACTTACGATAAGCATAATCCTCTCAAATCGTTTTTGTAGACATCGGAAAGCATATTTCCTATATGTGTGTTTGTTTATTAGTTTGTCCGATATCACATCCCCGTGCCTATAGCAACAATGAGAGTTCCGCATTGCTTTTCATTCTATGAAATTGTATCATAATCTTGTGTGCCTAAGGTGAATTCACGAGTCAAGCATTTGCATACGATCATGACATATTCTCCTTTCTAAGAAATAACTCACAATTCAAACCAATAAGACAGTTAAGAACAACGTACCAGAATTTTTTGCTTTCACATGATTTCCAGCCATTTGATTACCATCGCTCTGCGTCAGATTCGCCATAGCTAATTTTCAGTAAGAACAAAAGATGATAAAGAAACAGGGGAGAGAGAGAGAGAGATGAAGAGCGAGTGAGGGGAGAAGAGATGGCGCGCGAAAATCGAAATCCCGTATCAAACGAATTTCCAAGAGGGCCTTATAGCATAGTAAAAAGCCCAACCCAACCCAATGTCTAAGCCCATCACCAGCCCATATGTAGGCCCACAATGTGTTGAACGAGGATAATTTAGTTTGAAATTTGAATTCTTTTCTTATTTTTCTCATGTGTTTAAACTTTCAATTTTATGCTTAAAAAAAATCATAAAATTGGTGACATGGTAATGTTAATGTACAGTATGAGCCAGCCATTTCAAGAAGACACCAAGAAAAATGTATTGAACAAGGCAGAAAAGTTCTTTAAGAAAGGATGGTTGGAATCTGTAGTAGATCCTTCACCCAAAAACCATAAAAGTCAAAAGGAGAAAAATAACTGTGCTTATTCATCTCATTTTCGACTCTGCATGTGGAGTTAATTCTCAAGATCTCATGACAAGGTAAGGGGCAGGGAGGGTATTGGAGAAATGAAAAAAAGAAAAATAAATCAGATGCAATGCAATGCAATAGACTGGTTTTATTTAGTTCAGGCAACTATTGATGTCATGTCCTTTTACAAATACAACCAGGGTGCTACAGAGCATGTGCTTTCTTAGTCCACAATTTTGCAAATTCTTCATCCTCTGAATCAAAATTCCATAATGGGTTAATCAAAATTCCATAGGGTCATCTCCAATGAACTCAATAGTTGTAAGTTTGGAAGATCGAATCATCGACCTTTACGATGATAGATACATACCTTATCCATTGAACTATATTTAAATTGGAGATTTTCGTGACAGATTTTGTCTGAAAGATAATGTTTGTTCTTCTAATATGACCAATTTCTATGAGGTTAAATTAAAACTTTGCTATTTTAACCTATTCATGTGCCTACTTCCCATCACTGGCGAGAAAACAGCAGTTTCTCCTCATTAACTGGCCGCCTACAAATCCATCACATTTAATCATCTCACAGCAAGCATTTCAACTAAAAAAGTTCCACGTTTTGATTTACAAGTTACATGTGAAATGTTACATTCCATTTTGTTTTCCTTTCCTTTTTATGTACATGGAAAGAAAGGAGAGAATGTTGAGTTACCATCTCTGAAGGTGGGAATTTGCACATTCGTAGTAACATAACAATCCCGGCCATCCAACCTTCAGCATCAACATTCACGAAACCCAAGATGTTGTGACTGTACCTAGGCCACAGAGGAGATGTTATTTTGCCTTTCGTTGCACTTGACATCTATCTTCGATTTTTCATCATTTTCTTTGCTTTCCTGGACAACTTTCGTACTACAGCCTCGTCGGAAAATGTTAAAGAAAGCTCCTCTTCAATAGTCTCTCTTTGATTGTACCAGAAATCTTCTGAATCGGGTTTAGTATATTCTGGTGGTGTATTGGGATCTTCAGGTATATCTCGATATAAGTGTTTCAATATGAAAAGAGCAGTGTCATGATCCCTCCAGTAGTTTCTGCACGCCAAAACATACCAATTTGTTAGAAAAATGACATTGTACAGAGATTGGAGAATTAGTTGATTTTACTGTGGTAAGATCCACAATTCCCTGCTCAAGTTGTTAAGAAAATGAGAAAAATTACCGACAGGAGTTAATACGTACAGATTGAAAGCATCAAGTCCAAAAACTATGAACAGAAAATAACACGTTACAAATAATTTCTTTTGTTTTTGTTTTTTACTACATTTTCCATAAACCCTATCAAATTGCAACTTTTATTGCTCGGGAATTTAATACGTATCATCTCTTCCAGAATTCTTAACGTGCTAATTCTCTCTTAATACTAGTGATTTCTGTGAATAATTCAAATTTCGGAGAACCACAGTTGACAAATTTTGCACACTCTGAACATAAAGGCACCTGGATCACAACTCACCTCATACATCTGATTCCAAGAATTTTGTTGTCTTAGTACACATTTTGACATTATTGTCTACACCACATGCAGTTGCAGAACCCAAATTTTTTAGGCAACATATAAAAAATACAACACAACAAGGTTTTTCAGGGCAAATTTTTCTTAATAAATGGTATGATTAGGTAAAGAGAACGTTATTTCTACTTGATTTTTTTTTTTTTTTTTGATAAGAAACAATGTTATTTCTACTTGATTAAAGTAGAGAAATGAAAACTCACGTATGGGACTTAATGGCTTGCAGATATGGATGCTCAAATGTTTTATCCTGCATGATCAATGTGAAAGCATTAATTAAAAAGAGATTAGTGGAAGAGTTATTTTGGCATAATGAATGACATGGTAGGTAAACAGTTCAAATAGGGAACAATCTGTTATATGTTAATTTAGCTCTATGTACTCCTTGGCATAGATACGGAGTCTTGATTCTATATCTTCACATTTGCCATTTTTCTTGAAGAGTATTGTTATTGATAAAGTGAAATATACAAAAGAGCTACACTTGGGATACTGCATAAAAGTCTTTCAAGTACACAAGGAGGTATAGCTGTAATTACAAAAAGACTTGACGCATTTACAAAAAAATTATTTCAAAGTTTGAAGATAATTTGGATAAAAAGCATATTGGGTGGCGGAATTCTTTGGTGCTCCATTTTTGGCCCATTTAAAGCATACTCATTTCTTAGTTGCAAAATGCTTCAAGTTGTTGTCATTATTATTTTTTGGCACGAAAAATACCTCAAAGTTACGACACCAAAAGTAGCTCCTCCATGCCTAGGTAGGATACAGTCATACTATTTTCCTAAAATTCCCCTCTTCTTGAAATTTTGGTTTCCCATCCGAAGACTAATAAATGTATGCACTTTCAAATTTTTAATCACGTGTTTATACATGAATAAGCAATAGACTTCAAACAGATGGAAAATTCAACATTTTAGTATCATATAGTAAAAGGAGATATATACTTGAAGCATGTAATCAATCCGCCCTTCTTCACTTCCTGTCAATCTCTCCATCATTGCAACACCATAAGACTTCAGTTCTCCTTCTTGCGAATTCTCATCTCCTTCTACATAAGAGGCACAGAATAAAAATAAGAATATGAGAGAGAGATATTATTCATACATTCACGCACAAACACAAGCAGCGGGAGGAGGACAGTCTAAAGGCCCGCTCACGGTTATCATAAAGATCCTCCTTGGCACTAGTTTCATATAATAAGAGGCTCCACTCTTGTATGAAGGGAGGCCGTGGACAGCAAGCCTTCATAAAGGTAATGATAAGGAAGAACTGGCTCTCAGTTTAGAGCGCAATTAGTGAATTGTACAGAGTTCATAATGGTTCCAAAACGAACATGGTTATGTGCACTCAGATCTGATTATTAAGTGTTCATCCATATGGATTAGGTATGTAAGCAACAAGGAACAAAATCAGGGAAAATACTACATAAGAAAATGATATATTACCTTCTAGACCATCTGCTTTTCTAGATTGGCAAACTGTGATTATTTTAACCTGCCAAATAATATTAACTCAGAACCTTCAACAATTTCTTACATTAACCCAATACCAAACATATATCATTTGAAAGGTAATTATTTATGTTTCAACAAAGAACTAGAAAGATCCAAGACCAAACTAGTTAGGTAATAAACACAATTGTAAACGTTAGCACGAGCAAGTGCCAACTGCCAACTTTTAGCCTGCTAACCATAAATCAAACAGTTTCTTGGTTCTATACGCACACTCAAGTAAAATAGAAAACCTATACAAATATAGGGGAAATCACACTCAACCAAAACCATTTAGATAAAATACAAATACAAAGGAACTGTTCAAATATGTCCATACCATTAAAACAGTAAGAAATAAAATATTTATTTCCTTACATAATGAGAATAAAATTTAATTTTGATTTTCATTTATTTACTACCTAAATTAATCGTACAAAGTTAGATTAGATTTATGAATGATACTTTGATTAATAAGTTACTTCATACTAAATTTAGAATTAACCATTTTAAATTAGGATAGTTAAAATTAAATAAAATAAATTAAGTAATTATTTTTTGTATTTATTATTTTTTGTGGATTCAGGATGGTAATGCCCAATGGTAACATGAGTTTATGATATACATTCCACTCCCTTCATTATTGCATATAAACACCCCCTTCAAAGGAATTCCAACCAAGAGAATCTTCTTAGAACGCATTCTAAGAAGCAAAGCACTTAGGGAGGTGAATTCTAAGTACAACTTTACAATTAATAGAAACAAAGTAGCTAGAATAATTTCACGTTAGTGTTTTTTGACATCATGTTGTGAAACAAAATTGTGCACCAGTAACCTGTATAGAATGATGAAAAAAAATTAAGAAATTTGATTTGAAAGGTTTAAAAAGAAAAATAAAAAACCCAAGTGGAGCTTGAGCAGATTAAAAGACAAAGAGTCTTAGAAAATTTAGTACAGCCCACCCCAAAAGTGTGTAGATTGTCCTTCATTGCCTGAGAACGAAGAGCCAAATTATCGGTAAATTCCTGCATAACATATAGGAAAATCGATAAGAATAACAAAGAAAGTTAAAGAATGACTGAAATTCACGATATCAATATGATCAAGATATTTACACGAAATCCAATATGCAACCTCCTTCCACCTCTGTGGAATGGTATAATAACAGGTCGTTTAAGCATGTATTCCTTGCAAACAAGTGGCTCTATTCTGTATAAATTCAACAAAGCTTCCATTATACATTCTCCATAATGTATACTACCATACTAAGAAGAAACATAGCAACAGAATAGACGCTGATTTAAGACTTAAGGAAATCACAACATTTTGGTCTCATCATCGTTTTTTTTCCTTTTCTTTTTCCTCTAAAGAAAGAGAGAATTTCATTGCAAAGAACTTCACGAATGAGCTTGCTACATGGATAAGCGATTAGCATAACAAATGGCTCCAAGAATGAATTGCCAAAAAGCAAAAAAGTATCTTTTTCAAGTCAATAAATAAAAAATGATGGTGTCAAACAAAATGCACAGGTCAAAGAAAAGAAGAAAATGCCAATCAAATAACAGACAGTAAATCACAAGGTAGCTGGTTATGAATAACATTCAAGCACTTAGAACGGTTCAAATATAACCATCTGCATCTAGATACATTGCACATTACAAAGGAGTACTTTCAAAGACCTGTATGCTACAGGATCAAATGGGTGAAAAATGTTGAACATTTGTCGACAAGCTGGTATCTCTTCATTCACATTCTCTTCATCCCAATATTCTTTCCCTTTTCCTGGATGCAAGTAAATAAGTTTTTAGGATCGTCAAAACCATTATGCGTAACAAACAATCAACTTTTCCTAGCATATAAAACAAATCTTGGAGTGCAAGTTGGGAAGTCCTAAATCAAAAGCTATTCAGAATAACTCTAACTTCAGAAAGATCATTTAGAATATCAATGACAAAATAAATACAAACTTGCTATTTAAAAACCACAAAGAAAAATCTCCAAGTTTCTACAATGCAAGACCAATTTTTATTCATAGCAAAGTAATCAATTAAAAATAAATCTGGTCCGCAGGAGAATTACTTCTATGTCATAGAAGGATCAAGAAGCAAAATGGAGCAGATAGCTCTTACCAATGAAACTGGCTTAATGAAATCATTTAAAGGACGTAATGCTTGCAAACTAAATCGAGTGAAGATATGCAATTAGATTATCCTGCTCCATATTAAATAATCTAGTTATCCATTATCATCTTAAAAACAAACACCTCAACATGGATAGATAGTTTTCAGGGGCAATTAAATGGTCATCCAGCTGGAGACCTTTTATATGAATGCAAATTTATCTTGAAAAAACAAATTGTTGCAGACAGATAATTAACGATTACTGCCAATTATTTTCCACAAAAATAACATTTGACCAATGTAGCTAGCATGTCATAAATGTGAGCTTACCAATTCCAATACGGATATTACGAAGTGCAAGAAAGACCCCAAGAGGAGATCCAACAGCAAAAAATGTATCAACCTAATTACAAAAAAAAATTATACACAAAATAGTTGGAAAAAACCAACGCCCCAGAAAGAAAAATAAATAAATAACATGCACATATATATTGGAATATATCAAAAGATTTTCTCTTCTGAATACTACTCCCCCTGCCATACCTTAAATGCAAGCTTTTTGTAGTTTATATAAGGAGTAAAACTCTTTGATTCGTCATCTTGTTCAGGACGTAGCTCTTCTAATAGGGGCTCCTTGGGCATTCCTACTAAACTTTTCTTAGTTCCTGATAATGTTTCATCATTTGTACAATTTCTTCCAATAAGAAAAAAGAAGTGAAGTAATTAGGAGGCACCTTGATTCAATTCTCCATCTGTATCCCTACTAGCAGACATCAATTCATGTTCTGCCAACTTCTTTTTAAGATAATCAACCTGACAGACGAGAAGATCAAATAATACATCCTAATGGAGGCTGTACAATGAATTGAAAACATACAAGAATCAGTAAAACATGCCATGTGTGTAATAGTATTGACCTCTTCTTTCAAGGATTTGATTACTTCATCTTTATCTTCTGAATCCTCATGTTGTAATTCACCAATTTCATTTACACTAGGAATCTCTAACTCGCAGTTCCCAATTTTAAGCTCCTCCAGCCCATCACTTGTTTGAGGAAGCCTTTTGCTGGAATCATAATCAGCTTCCCCACTAGTACTTTCATGTCTAGTATTGAGATCAGCTGAATGTGATGTTGCTGGATCCACAACAACTGAAGGATCTCCCACATGCAAATGCCTTTGATGCACATTTCTCTCATCTTCTTTAGCAAGGTATACAATGTCTGCACTTCCATAAACTGCAGTAGAACTTTTATCCCCCGTATTGCAAGAAGAGTTGTGTGTAGAGGATTGATTGTCCACCCCTGAGAACCCTTCACTTACATGTTCCCCATACATCCAATCCATTGGAAAAGGAGATGAAAGATTCTCCTGATGGCAGAGGATGTCATATGAAAGTACACTTCCCAAAGAATGTCCATATATGGAAACCTAAGTAATAATTACAAATTATATATGAATATTCAATTTATATAATTGAATTTGACTGATGATAATGGTAAAATAATTTTTGAGCTGCCTACCTTTCCATCATATCCTGGATTCCTTCTAAGAAACTTCGTATAAAGTCGATTTAATTGGTTAGATACCTGAAGAGAAGTCAATATACCCATTTAGTCCTAGTTCCATGGACATTGAACAGCTTCATATCATGAAGATCGATCAGTACTACATAACCAGTATACTATCATTTTCATATTGTAAACAGCATATGGCCCCATATTGAAGTGCCCTTCACAAAAAGGTTTTTTGTAATCACCGCATTTGTTGGATTAACTTAAGATGGAAAAAGCTAATGTAATAGTATTGTCCCGGGAGTTTCCTAGACCTATAGGTTGTATCTTCTCTTCGGTTTTTCTAATATCCCCCGTTTCTTATCATATAACACACACACATATAGATATCCACTACCATATTGACAAGGTTCTACAAATCCTGCATCAGCAATAACTAGAGAGAACTCTAGAAAAAAATACAAACTATCCATATGGAATCCAAAAAGGGGAACAAAGTTACAAAGAGGGGAACAACCCCTACAAAAGTCAAGGAGTTAGAATAAACCTCTCTGATTGGCAATGATAAAGCAAGGGATAATTACAGAATGAAGAATAATAAATGAATAACAAAAATTAAAGAAATTAAATTAAGCAGTTAATTATTATTTATTTTAATTACTTTTGGTGGGTTTGCTAATGTCTAATAGAATATAGGTTTTTGAAGCTCATTCCCTCTCTTCCCTTGTCCATATGAACTCCTTCCAATCTTATCAACTTGTCAAGCTATTTGTATTCCGAGCTGATTTGTATTCAGTAATTGTGGCAGACAGACCCTTTTTAAATTTTCAACTTACAGTGGTGATTGGTGAGATTAATAGGCCCAAAGTTTGTAAGTCTTCTAGCATCACTCTTCTAAGTAACAAGGCAGATATAGATTTCATTAACAATAATGTATTAGTTCACGATGAAAGGACAAAGTTGACAAGGCAGATAAAGGTTTCACCCTTCTTTGATATTATGTATCAGTTGCATAAGAATTATATACACTGACATGACAGAACGAAACTAACAATTCTAATGTCAGTTAATCCATCTATTAAAAACTATTCAGAACAAGTACAGATAAAATGAAAGTATTGGATAACAACGATCCAAACAAAGCATGCACTACCGAGTTGATGATGTCTTGACAATATATGGGGCTCATGTAATATAAAACATCATGAGCAGTTGCACCCAACATGACACGCAAACCCTTCACTCCATCTAAAGTAATTTTTTCAACAGCAGATTCACCACTAAGCTTCAGACCCTTCCTCCACTGGGGAAAAAAGAAAAGAAAAAAACATTTAAATGAAAAATATCATAATAATAGAGATGATGATGAACAAGGTTGAAATATAAAATTTCCCAAGAAGCAAAGAAGAATGAGAAGCAAAAAAAGATAATAGGTTGATAGAAGGGTTACACGTGTAATAACGTATAAGACTTCTACAGCACAAACAACAATGATGGAATTAACCAAGAAAAAGTAGAAAGATTGAAACCACAATAACACAAAGCATAACATCAGACTATTAGAGTTGGTATGCATTCTTTCAATATCTCTAAAGCCTAATATCATCACGTCTATATGAGAAGGAATTCTAAAATATTGTGTCATGGTAACAAATATCATTACAGAATAACCAAATACAAAGGGCAAGATGAGAAAGAAACAATGTAGTCTGAAATATGACAACACAAAAAAAAATCTCACGTCCTATCTAACCATAGGGCAAGGAAAAAGGGTTTCTCAGTTACCTGGCATGGAATAAAGAGGACTCTTTGAGTGCTACGTTGGTGTAAAGTGAGATGTCGCTCTCCAAGACTGGATGTAATATGCCGAAAATTCCCAACGTCATCAACTAGATTAGATTTCTCCAATCTTTGACCAATACCATGAACCATAAACACAAGGTGTCGAACAGGAACCTAGAGCAACGACCTCAGATGAATAATGTGGCTTCCAAAGTGACATGATATGTGTAGAAAATGTTACAAAATCAAGTTAATTATAAAAGTATCAAAAATACAAAATTAACGAGAGTTTAATTTTAGATTAGATAGAGTAGTTTCTCACTTTTCATAAATCTTTATAGCTTTTCGCATTCACCGAGTAAAATAGTTATATATAGTAGTCAAGCAGGTTAAAACTTCAAACAAAGGCTCAACACCTCATCCGTCTAAATTAGAAAAACATCCAAGTAGAGAAGAGATAAATCCTCAATGCCAGGCTTATATTATCTTAAAATGGATGAAATGATTTCAGAACAATCATAAAATATGATTTGGCTATTTAAAGGGAATACTTGAACTTCTAGTTGTTGTTTCAGATTTTATCTTATTATCAAAAAACTGCAAAACACGCCATATAAATCCTTGGGGGAAGGGGGTGGGTGGAGAAACATGATTGTCTAATGAATTAGTGTAAGAACATAAGCCACGTTTACAAATTGAAAATGGATACAAAGAAGAATTGGAACAAAATCGATCATAATGAAATTTTTAAGAATGAGAACAAAATTTCAAATACTACATTTACTAAATTATTTTAAAATTAAAATGAAGAACATTACTATCGATATAGCTAACCAATACTTTGAAAAGAACTAATTTTAAATAGATAGGGACCAAATAACAAAAGAAGAAAGGAAAGAAAAAACCGGTAGGACACATATACGAAAGACTTGGGATGACAAAAGCCCAAATCTCTGTGAATGATAATAATATGGTACAAGGAGCTCAATGTTAACATGAAAACAATGTCAAGAAGCACAATGATAGCAGACACACCTGTGAACAGTAATCGTCCATTTCTTCTTCCTTCTGCTGACGTAAATCATCCTTGAAAAATTATAAGGAATAACAATGTGAGGGAGAGAACATTGTTTTTGAACAAGAAACAACTTCTCATTGAATAAATGAAAAAGAATACAAGTTCAAAGAGATACAAACTCCTAAAGGGATGAAAAGAGAATAAAAACAGCAAACATAAGAGAAAAACAGTCAAAAAAGGTCAAAGGAAACAAAAGATGAAACAAAATGATGCAAAACTTCTGAAACTCTGCCCATTTAAGAAGAAGCAAAAGTGCTCTCATTGGAACTCTCCGGAAAATGGCCCTCCAAACCAACTTTGGATGACTTGAGACTATGTTTTTCAAGAACTTTGGTTATCTCTAGATTGTATTCTTTCAGAATTTCAATTTTCTATTTGGGATAAGCTATTTTCAGGATAGCCCTCTCTTTTTCACTAGATTCCAGCCTTGAATCAAGAAGATCAGTCTATTGCGAGAGAAGATCCGAAAATTTATAGCTTGAATCCATTCGAAAGACTTAAGAGAAGAAAAAATAGCCACTGGGTGCTCAAGGGAAAGCTAGACGAAGATACGAGACTTGAAGGGGGGGCTTCCATGGAGATGGGAGAATAAAAAAGGGAAAGAGACCCCTCGACTTCCGAGACACACTCCTTGAGAACTTTAATGAGGAAAACACACCAACCAAAATTAAAATCCTTGATTTCCATGCCAAAGCCCTTCCCAACTAGGTGTAAAAAAAAGGAGAATCAGCTGCTTTTCTTTTTCTCCAATTTGGTGTAAACCTAACTCTTGCTTCGCAGCAAGTTATTCTTATTTCTTATGTTTAAGACTGAATTGTGCTACTTCTATTCTATGAGGAGTCCCATCTATATTGTTTATCAAGAGGATGAATCAAAGAGAAAATGTCTTAATTGGAAAACAAAAAAAACACTTGCGTATATGGTGGAAAGATGTCGCATAAGTTTCAAGAGAAATTTATAAAGAAAAGATGGATACATTCAGTTTAGAGTACTTTTTAGTGAGATGCAACATGTTCTAGAAAAATATCAACATTTAATGTAACAAATATTAGAACTAAAAATATCAACGTCCAATAGGATTATACTCACAGAACTACTAGGAAGAAAGAAATACAAACCTGAGTAGGTTTAGGAGAGTTAGATGGGGAATAGCCACGCCTTAACTTAATTCCATGGCCACCTAAACTAATAACACTAGAAAACCCAGAAGCGTCGACATTCAGCCAAGCTTCCCATGTATCATCTTCCCCAGTGAAAAGTGCATGAAGTCCCTACATATCATTTTCCTCAATTTCAAGAAATGATGAAACAACAAAATAAGTCTCCATGCTCCAAACAGTTTGCATACCAGGGTAGATCCTTGCAAATCAACTCGCGATGCAAAAAGTCCAGATGGCTGAAATGTTCTCCGGTGCCACACCTAAATCAAAATCATCTTTATCCATAATTTGCTAATCATTAAGATATTTAAAAATTGTATTCAAGCTTAAAAATGAAGATAAACTAGAAACTGCACAGCAACAAATAAAAACATTTCACATAGGAGCATTTTCTTCATCATAAAAACTTTGAGATGCTTTGCATACAAAACTTTCAAAAAAACAATTGAGAGAATGTTTAAGAAATTAGAGAAGATGAGCTGTTAGAGAGAAAAAAAAAAAAAAACAAACCCGACTGCGATAAGCAATTTCTAACTGTTCAGCTACATCCTCCCGAAGTGGAAGCCAATCAAGTCCTCCTTTACGAGCAAACCAATGACCTCTCATCACACGACGATTTTCTGCATTCCAATAAACAGGAAAACAATGTCTCTTCACTAAATCTACCTGCATATAAAATATTACTTCAGTTCCAAGCATTTGTATATTAAACCCAAAAAAACAGAATCATTTCAAAAGATTTTTAAAACTTTGAATATTATATTGAAGAAAATTTAGAATATATTTTAACACAAAATTTGAATCAGACAGAAAGCATACAGTAAAGGATTACAAAATCGTTTTTTACTTTGATATTGTTTGTATTTATAATAAAAGAAAATAAGACATTATTTGAAGCCATCCAATCAAAATGTTTAGAATCCATGCAGAAAGCAAATATTAAAGTGGATGACACTGTTTGAATCTCTAGAATAAATCCACCCAGAGGCAAGAACATTAATTAGTGATACTAATATCCTCCTTGTTTTTTTCCTAAAATTCGTGAGAGCCTTAGGCTCGTTTGTGCACACCTGGACTAATCTCATGGCACAACCACCTGATTTTATTGCATTTGGTTGCCAAAGAAAATCATAAGATATTATATCTTAGGTAGGTGGCAACTATGGACTATGACTTGGAATTGAACTCATTTCTTCTTTATTATTTACATGGGCCCTTATGGACCACTAGGCCAACACATGGTGGGGGCGAGCAGTGACACTTTGGATAAGTCATTTAACCAAAATAAATAACAACTTACATCTTCCCACCTTTGACATAAGCAAATCTTCTTCAATGACACATGCCACAATAACAAACAACTTTTGAAGAAACGAGAAATACTTTTCATGTCACAAAAACTATTTAATTTTCAAATCACCCACGTGTTACAACAATTGGAAAGAATACAAATCAAGGTAGTTGATTTTTTAAATATAGATTACATCAAACTGACCTCATAAAGTCCTCCCTTGACAGGGACACCAACTCGCTCTTCATCATCGTCATACAACTTGACTAACTTAGCAACCTCTGAAGCAGATTCGTTTCTTTGTTTATCAAGCCTCAGACTAGAACCAGCTCTTTCTTTTGGCCCTTCACTACATTCTGCATAGTCTTTCCACCAAATAGAAAGTAGCTCTTCCTCTCTCTATATCCAGATCCAAGAGTGTAAAGAATTGTTAAACATTTTTTTTCCATTCACTTCAAATGAAAAAGAGGACAAAGAAAAAAAAAAATAAATAGTTGATGTATATATCTCTAGGAACACACAGATACAAACAGATATAGAAAGAGAAACAAAAACTTTTCATTAAAATGATGAAAAGTTGCAACTGAAAAGACCAAGCCAAATGAGCATATAAAAAAGTACTTAATTGGCATAAAAGGGAGAATACGCCAACTCCAAGTTACAAAATGCTTTTGAGAGAATAGCCAACTCAAAGTAACAATAATGACTAGATAAAGAAAAATCCCCAACCTCCCTACGTACATCATTAAATATTCTACAATTCCTTTCTTCACTTAATTCCAATAAACCAGCCAAACAGGTTTCAGGTACATTCCAGCTTTCCACTTTCAATCGATGTCCATACAGAATTGGTTCCACCATATTGTGTAGAATGGCCAGATACAAAGTCAAACTTACTAAAAATCTAGTTCCAAAAAGATTTGGCAAAGGTACAATGCACGAAAAGATGGTGTTGGTTCTACTCATCATGGCTATTACACATAACACACCAATATGGAGAGAACTGGCAACCGAGAAATATCTTTTGAATCTTAACATTTAGTATTCAGTTTCCCCAATGCTAGATTCCATAGAAACACACTATCCTTTCTTTTAGAATTTTTCTCTACCCTATTCTTTTGCTGACATTTTCATCTAGAGCATATAGGTCCTCTGTAAAGTGGTAAACCGGAACCCGGAGAAGCATCCATCAGTTGAGATTCCAAACTCTTATAACAATATAAAAGAAAAATTAACACAGAGATAAATGATAAGTTATACACTCGTTATATACTGACATCATGGAATTTTCTGCTCTTTACCTGATTAAAACTATACTTAGCATCCAAAAATGAATTCCATACACATGCATATGAATGGACAATCAATCTCGTGAGTTAAAGATATATTGAAGAAGATAACTTCAAGATAGTTCATTATGAGCAATGCATGAAATATGGGTGAACATAAGCATTAACTGACTACAGAAAAGGTCGAAAAATACACCTGCAAGAAAGATGCCTCTATTGCAAGAGAATCCCTCATGCCAAATCGAAAATAGTCACCCTTCCCTACTATTTCAGTCTTAGGAACTGATGCAGCTAGCTCTGTCGAAACATAAGCAGCAGAAAGTCATCGAAAGGTTTGAAAGCCCTTTGATTCAAAATCTCCTAGCGAACTCCTATTTTTAACGAGAACATCAACAATATTAAAATAGAAACACAGAGGTGACAAGTAGATAACGAAACCGTAATAAGAATAATAGAAATAATTACAACTTTAATCATCTCAAATATAAAAGATAAATTAAATATATACGTATGTATAGTTTCAGAAGTTTATAAGGAAGTCAATGGTCGGATACAATTTTTGAAGACGTCTTGCTGAAACACGTTTCTTGGTTTCCTCAAATATGATTCTTGGTTTTAACTCTAATATTCTGCTTCAACTATTTTCGTCTTGGTTTTTTAATTTGTTCCTCGTCAACATCTCACAGGTCGCATTTCAAAACGCACCATTAAAGGTGAAGAAAAATGAGAAGCACTCACCGTTCCCAAGCAAAGGTACTTTACAGAAATACCAGCGGACGTCACCGCCATCGGAAGGACTCCTGGTCTGTGCTAGATACTTCTGCCTGCCTTCGCAGTGCTCGATGACATCCTCCAATTTGGCAATGTTAGATGGCGTGTTTTTTAGTGAATCAGGGAACGCTTCTGGAACTACAGAAGAACCTATAGATGGCGAAGTCGACATGTCATCGCCACCCGTACCTTTAAAACTGATTACATCCATTTCGGCGTTCGATAGAACGATTTTTGCCTCGGAACCTATCACTATGAAAAAGGTTCCGACGCAATCACAGGACAGGTTAGCTCAGAGGACTAAGCAAGTTTTCTTCCGTCAAGAAAATCGACCCGAATCCAACACACACCCAGGTGAAATCCTTCAAGATCCCAGAAACACACAACCACGTAACGTAACTAACAATTAAGATGACCCAAAACAGAAGGAAGGCAATTGAAGTATCATACACGCAACCCTGCAGAACAATTTCATTGTAAGCTATAAGAAATGGCGAAACAGAGTTTGAATGTAGATTGTAGAAGGGGTGGAATTATGTAAGACCAGGTCGAGTTCCAGATGGCTCGCAGCGATCATAGGAATCACAAGGCATCGAGGTCATTGCCCTGCTCTGCAAGTTCGATCCAGGGAAATAAGGGAAAGAATTTCTGTGGGCGGTGGCTTCTGGAACCGTTGGAGACAGGCGGTGACAGACGCAACCGCAGCGGTGCGGTGGTAGCTTAATAATTGATATAAGCTTCCGATTATTTTTCTCCTGTTTTCTAGTTGTTTGGTTCTTTCCTTCGTGCCCAAATTTTTCTGCCTCGCGCAGGCGAGGAGGGCCTTCAGTTGAAGAAGACGTTTCTACCCTTATGTTTTTGTTTTTTCGTGTTTTTTTTTTTCCTTTTGTTCCTAACCTTTCAAACGATTGTTTTTTAATCCTGTAGATAAAAAGAATTCGATGTTACATAAAGAAATCTATTAGATTTTTATGTTCAATTGAGAAACTAAACCGAAATGATAAAATTAATTGATGGTAAAATTGAAAATCGATTGAGAAAATAAAGTCACGTAAAATAATATTTCTTAAATGTGATTTATATACTTTTTTTCAAGTTAATTAACTTTGGCCATTATGAGATGGAATAGCGAATAGGCTCCAAACAACACCATGAATCAAATAGAATGTAGAATCAAAAAGATTATTAAAAAAAAATTATTGGAAAAAATAAGAAACTAGTAAGATGACGCAAAACGCATAGTTCAGTATGATATGCCTTAGAAAAATAAAAGGTAATATGATTTTTAAAATTCTCAATCGAGTAAGAGATGGATGGTCATATATGGATGACGAACCAACCTGAATAGAGCTTGCACATACTATAGATAACGGTGTAGCAGCAGCTATATCGAGTTTGTATATCATGAAGCTTATTCTTGCAAATCATTCTCAAACGTGGATCTTTCCCAAATTTCACAAAAATCAAAAAAGAAATGTACTGAAACAAAGGCAACTATGTAAGAGTTATATTAGAATTGAGTTACAAAAATAACACATTGTTGGGAATGCAAACATTGTCCCACGTTGGCTAGAAATTGGCGAGATCTATGGTATATAAGTGAGGACAACTATCTCCATTGGTATGAGGTCTTTTGGGTGAAACCAAAAGCAAAACCATGAGGGCTTATGCCCAAAATTGACAATATCATACCATTGTGGAGATATTTTAGGTGTTATCCTCCTTAACAAGTGGTATCAGAGCCTTGGTCGAGCCCAAGCCCAATTCATCAATTGAGCTTGTACAAGGATCGAGGAAGACAGATAAGAACACTGAGAGCGAGATTGTATGGCGAGGTTTAATTGAGTGTTGCAGGAACTGGACGTTAATTGTGGGTTGTTTGTTTGATTAACAACTGGTATCAGAGCTTCCAGGTTCAGGAGGAATGGGAGAGATTTGGATCATTTCACAAGTTTAATTGACAAAATTTTGGCTACTGGAAGATGCAGATTCAAGCCTTTCTGACTTACAATAAAGTTCACAAACCTTTGAAGAAGAGACCTGAGAAAATGGACGATGACGAATGAGAAACTTTGAATGAACAAGCAGTGACCATTATCAAATTGGCATTGTCAAAGGAAGTTGCAAGTCTAGTGGCAAATGAGACAATTGCAAAAGACTTGATGGAGGCTTTGACAAACAGATATGAACAACTCTCTACCAATAATAAATGTTATCTCGTTAGGGATATTGCACGTATAAAATGGATGAGGATAATTCAGTCAATGCTCACATAAGTGAGATGTCAAATTTGAGAAATTAGTTAGAGTATGCTAATATCACTTTTTCTAATGAAGTTAATGCTTTTATATTTTTAACCTCCTTGCTTGATAGTTGGGAAACGATGAAGACTACACTGTCTAATTCATTAGGAAGTGGTAGTCTTAAGTTTTCTGAGATCTGTGATACAGCAGTTGCTGAATAACTTCGTAGGACGGGTAGTAGTTCTAGTAAATAGTCTACTTCTGGGTCAGCACTAGCTGTTAGTAAGGGAAGGAAAAAGTTGTGGAGGAGCGGCATAGCAATAACTGTGGTAGTAGTAGAAGAGACTGGTTGAAAAACGTAGAGTGTCATTATTGCCATAAGAAGGGTCACGTTAAGTCCAAGTGC
>JAOANK020000028.1:225899-237557 GCA_026257165.2 Telfairia occidentalis | reverse complement strand
GTTCTGCAGTCGCGCATCGGGAGTTGATTGTCTAAGTTCTTTTGGTCCTTTCATCTCTTGGTACTTTAAAAAAAGAAAAAAGAAGAAAGAAAATCTCAATGGTTCTTAATGTTAAATATTGATATCGACGAGCATGGTTTGTTGATGGACATTGTAATCAATATCTTTTTCCTTCTTAAGAACCTACTAATGGTGGGCCTATTGTACTACCTGCAAAAGAAAAACTCCACTAATTTGGTTGTCATTATAGTTTCTTATTTAAATTTTCATTTCACTAAATCAATCGTGAAGAACACATTTCTTCCAAAGAATTAGTTGAGTGAGTTAAATTTAAGACATTAATGTCGTTTGATGTTTATGTCAGTTTTATTCCTATATTTTTAGTAATTTTGAGGATATATAGCTATTTTAATTATTAATTCACGATGGTTCTTAAAGTTAGCATTGACGAATATAGTCTAATTGATTAAGACATATTTCTCCAACTAAAATATTGTAAGTTCTAATCTTCATTTTTATAGAGTGGTGACTCAAAAATAGACTAGCATGGTGAGTTGATGTATTCAATTTTTTTTTTTTTTTTTAACACTTACTAATGGTGGGATTATTGAATTTAATAAGTTAAATGTTGGAATAAATAACTAAAATTAAGGATTAAATGATGAAACTAACAGAAATGTTTAAGACGATGGGAGTTTCAATTTTATTAGATTGAACCATAAAATAAAAATTAGGAAAAAGTGAACCACAAAACTGGACTCTCTCTCCTCTCTCGATTCTCTCCATATCCCGCCTTCGGTCAGAATAATTTGGAGTTAAAAAATATAAATAAAACCTTAAAATCTTAGTTTTTTTTTTTTTAAATTTTTTTCCTCGAAATTCAAAAGACATCACTTTTTCTAACAATTAAGTTGATTTATTTTCTTTGTTTTTATGAAAAATTATGATTTTTACTCTTGAAAATTTATGGTTAAAAGTTCGTCACATTGTACTTAAAATATTCACTTCCATCATTTGAATTTTAGGCAAATTTTGCAAATTATTATGATAAAATGTGGTGTGATTGTTTATTTTTCCTTTTTTATTATCTTGAGTTTATTCTTTCACTTAAGATTATTCTGGAGAAGGATGAGAATAAACAAAAATTAAAATAAAAAATAAGCTATATTTGCTAAGCTTGGAATCAAACATACAGAATTAGGAATACTTTTTCCATTTACGATATTGCAAAAGAATTTACAACCTTTGTCTTCGTTTCATCATTCAAGGCTCAAGAAAATGAATAGATTTATTTTTATATTTTACAAGCAGAATAATTAAGTAAATATTAAAAAAAATTATACTGTGTTTAGTTAAGTAAAGTAAAAATATTTTTTTTAGTTTAAAGTCATTAATTTTTATAGATATTTAATAAAATTTATTTTGTATGTAAATAGAAAAACTTTTAAAATACTTTTGGGCCAAAGTTCAATGAAGATGCCTGGTCCAGTCTTATTGTTTGTGTAGCTCAATTATTTCAACAACAGAACTGAGGAGATTCCCTGTTGTTTTTTATTTCAACATACTAAATAAATAAATTTTAAATTTAATTAGACAAAATACTCTTATATTTTATATTTTGTTTCAAAAAACTCTTTATTCTTTTAAAAGTTGTAATAATATCCTTCAGGTTTGCTAAACATTTAAAAAAACACCTTTTAAGAAAATTTTTGTGAGATGATTGACAGAAAGTTGACATGCATGTATGGTTACTAACATATAGACTTCTTGGATACATAACAACCTACGTGACAGCTAAGTGAAAAAAGTGTAATATTCCCATTGTTTTCACCTCCTTTTTTAAATGTCGATTTTGATTTTTAAAAGTGGTTAAAGCTTAAAATCAATCCTAAAAGTTGTGTTTTTTAACAACTTAAGCTGCTACGTAGGCGATTTTGTATTCACGTAATTCATATGTTAGCAGACACATTAGTTTTTTTGTCAAACATCCAGCAAATTTTTCTTGAAGAATATTTTTTTGAAGCATTTAGCAAAGATAAATGATATTATTACAATTTTTAAAAGAATTATAAAAGTATTTTCAAACAAAACACAAAGTATAAGAGTATTTTATATAATTAACTCTAAATTTTAGACGAAATTTAAGTAAAGTCTTTGTTGCCTTAAATAACATAATCCACTAGAAGAGATATTGTCATAAGAAAGAGATATTGTTGAACTAAAAAAATCATAGAATGCATCATTTTTTTTTTCTAATGTACCAATTATTAATAATATTTAGGTTAAATTATATAAAATACCCCTGAATGTTAGGGTAAGTTTCAATTATGTCTTTATAGTTTTAAAAGTTTCAATTCTACTCTCAAACTTTCAAAATTGTTTAAAAAATTTCATTCCGTCAAATTTTCTGTTAAAAAAATTGGATATATGACGTGGTGATGAGTTGGACGGTGACATGTAAAATAGAGGTACACATGGACATTGATAGTATTTCAATTATGCCCTTGAACTTTAAGATAAGTTTCAATTATACTTCTATTGCTTAAAAATCTCATTTTAATCCTTAATTCTAAAATTGTTAAAAAAAAAATTTATTTCATTAGCTTTTCTGTTAAAATAAAAATGAAAATTTAATGTGATTGTGAGCTATAAAAAAAAGTGAAAGGCCTAGTCACATCGAAAAATGATATAAAATATAATTGTACAAGTTCGGACAATATATTGTTCTTCATTTCATAATTAAAATATTTAAGAGAAAATGAAATTTTCTAGGCGTTAAGCAAACATATTGGATGGACAAAATCTAAGACTCTTCCTCTTCCACAATCAATTGCACTTCCCTTTACTTATAGGGCCTTTTCTAATAGGGGAAAAGTCTTCCATTTCCGTCAAATGATCCCAACCTTCCTTGGCTCTTCCACAGTTTGGGCTCCCTTTCCCACCTATGCTATGCTGCCCCGGTGCAAGCCTACCACGCTTCCAAAAATTAGAGCTAACAAATCTAATATAGATTCACTATTTTCGTTTTTTTAATAGCTCGCAGTCACGTTAAATTTTTATTTTTATTTTAACATAAAAGATAATGGAATATTGTTTTGAAAATTTTTTAAATGAATGGTTAAAATAAGATTTTTAAGCAATAGGAGTCTAATTAAAACTTATCTAAAAGTTTAGAGGCATAATTGAAACATTATCAATATCCACGTGTACTTCTGTTTTTACATGTCATTGTTCAACTCATCACCATGTCATATTTCTATTTTATTTTTAATAAAAAATTTGACGAAAGGGTAGTTTTGAAATAATTTTGAAAAGTTGAATGTAGAGTTGAAACTTTTAAAACTATAAAGGCATAATTGAAACGTATCCTAAAGTTGAAGGGTATTTTTTTTTTATAATTTAGCCTGATATTTAATATTGGGATGTCCAGGCTAAATTCAGTTGCCTGTCTCAAAACTCATAAATTAGTCTTAAAAAATTTATGAATTAAGGACCAAGGATGGCAACAGGCAGAGATTCCCCGTCGTAGATGGGTTTTCCATAGGGATTCCCCATCCTCATTTTTTTTTGGGTCTCTTTTTCCCTTTTCTCTCGTACTGCTAAGTTATAATGGTTTTTATTAAAGATTTTTTTTAAACCCATAAACATTTCAAGATATATCAATTCTTATTTGAAAGATCATGAACAAGCTTATATACGTTTTTTTGTTTCTTTGTTTGTTTTTCTTTTTTTGAGTTCAATAGGTAGGGATGAATGATTTGAACCCACAACTTTTTGGTCGAGTAGATATGCCTTAACCAAGTGAGTTATGATCTGTTTGACTATTTTTATATGCGTTCAATAAATTATAAGAGATATATATGATATAAAATTGATAAGATTCTTAAAGAAAAACGACACTAGAGCTATATTTTTGTTAAAATTTTTTAGTTTTGGCAAAGTGTTATTCAATGATTAATTTGTACCTTAATCAAACTAAATTTTGTATAATTCTTGATTTTATTGAAATTATGAGTTTATGAAGATTTTTAAATTATTTTTTGTTTAAAGTAGTGAGTGGATTAACGGAAATTAAATAGAGAGTAAAAGTTGCGATACTATCTTAGTCTAAGGTCCAATTTAATGAAATTAAAAGTTTTGAGTGAAACTTAATAAACTTGACGAGTTTAGGAGTAAAAGTTGATTTATTTTTTTATACTATTATATAAAAGTTAATATTATTTATAAATATATATAATTAACAACTTAATTTATTATTATTATTTTTTTTTAAAAAACTCACAGGGCAGGGATGGATTGAGGATACTCCTCCCCGTCCCCGACCGGGACCCAATTAAAATCTTTGGTTTGACTCCATCCCTGATCAAACTAGAGATTTTTCGACCCATTCGGGGAGGGAACCTAACCCTACCATCTTTATTAGGTATAGTCTTTGCACGAAATATATATAATGTGAAGAATATTTGGAGATTTTGATTGGAGTTTGAATTATAAAATATAAAATGAATAACACGTGCCAACTTACTAATTACGAGTCGGGGATCCACGAGGACCCAACCCCCGAAGATTTTTCACATCTCTATTAGGGAGTGGTAGTCTTTGCATGAAATATATATAATGTGAAGAATATTTGGAGATTTTGTCTCGAGTTTGAATTATAAAATATAAAATGAATAGCACATGCCAACTTACTAATTACGAGTCGGAGATCCACGAGGACCCGACTCTCGAAGATTTTTACCATCTCTATTAAAGAGTGGTAGTCTTTGCATGAAATATATATAATGTGAAGAATATTTAAAGATTTTGAGGGGAGTTTAAATTATAAAATATAAAACAAATAATACCTACCGACTTACTAATTAATCGTTATCTTAGAAAATATCTAAGAATCAATGTGTATGGGTAGGAAATTATTTTCCTTATAAATTGAACACTTTTCGAAGCTCGCTTTTAAATAACCACGCATAACACTCATGTCGTGTTTGGAGGAAGGATTCGGCTTAGCCCACCACCCTAAGCCCATTCTATGTTTGAAGTACGAGTTTACCGTACGGTGATGGTCTCTTAATAATTGTTAAATGAGCACTAAAAAATCTGCATGTTTTTTTTTTTATAAATAACTAATGGATATAGATTCGAAATAATTTTATAATTTCTCTCTTATTCATCTAAAGATATAAAATTATTGGTCATATTGTGACGAACTTTTCAAATAATTTTTCTTTGAATAATGTCCCAACTAGGATGCACTCCTGACCCAAACTCACCCATCTTTTTCTATACTTTTTTTAAAAATGACCATTTTAGACTATATTGGCAAATTCTAACACAAATTCTATACACAATGAAAACCCTTCTATACAAATTTACGGTATATTTCAATAAATTGAGTGTAGTATTTTGTTCAAATTGTGATTGAAAAAAATGAAGGGACTAAAATGATCTCTTCTTAAAAGTACAATTACCAAAATGAATTTTTAAAAAATATAGAAACTAAAATAGACCATTGTTGAAACTACATGGACTAAAATAAACGTTTTGAAAATACATATACTATAATAGTATTTAATTTTTTTTAATTACAGTTTTTTTTTAAAATTCAGCTATATATGTGAAGATGAGGATTAGAATACTTCAGTTTTTAGTAGTAGATATATATTTTAGTTGAGCTATATTTAATTAGTATTTAAGTCATTATAAGTTATAACACTGTGTTTGTAATTTAAATATTTATACATATTTTTCTACCTACAAATACTAAATAATTACAAATAAAATATATGTCAATTGGAGCATAACATAATTGATTGAGTCATATATTTTGGACGAAAATGTTAAAGTTTGAATTCTCGTACATGTGGTGGAATATAAAAAAAGTGAAATTAAAAGTTTATATTTGCCTTTTGTTTACCTTTTTTCACCGCGAACGCTGGCTTAATTTGTCCAAGTCCAAGCTCGCTCACTCTCTCTCTCTCTCTGCGTTTGCTTAATCTTCGTCAAAAATCGCCAGCTCTTCCATAGCAGCGTCTCCTGAATCCTGATTGGCTGTTCAGTACCCCTAACCAAATACTCATCCGATAAGGTCTCCGGTTCACCCTCCTCTCTCCCTATCCCTCAGAATCGTTTCGCCGCTCAATTCAACTTCAACAGTGAGTGTTCTCGTTCGATTCTCTCTACTTTTCTTTTTCCTTGATTACGATCGAAAATCACGCGCCCCTTCTTCTCATGTTTACGATCTCTACTTCAACTCACTTTGAGCTCCCTTTCGTTTCAATCGTTTTGGTCCTCCTCGTCCTGATTGTGCTTACATTGGTTCTATTTGCCGGATATTGATGATAATCTGTTTTCAGTTTTGGATTCTGAGAATTTTTCGTTTTCTCTGATTTTCTTTTTGAATTTTACCTTACAGTCCGTTGTCGCGGTGATCTATCTTGTAATCTGGAAATTTATGCTGTCTTCTTCATCTTATTTAGTTCTGTGCTCGATCTCGTTATGTTATAATTCTGGATTGTTTTGTTGCTTCTGATTGTTCTGCTTCGATGTGTAGGTATCACAGTTCTCTCGTACTTGGAATTGATTTATGGCTTCAACAGTTCTTAATGCGCCTAATAGTGTTCGAACAATTAGCGGTTTGGATTGCGGCTCCTATGTTGGGCTAAGACCTTCGCCAAATTCAAATTTCCTATGCGTTCGGACTCCGGACAGTGTGCGTTCTCCTCGTCTTTTCGTTGTAAGAGCTAGCGACGAGCGCGATGCACATATGAAGAAGCTCGGACGGAGTGATGCAGAGTGTGAAGCCGCTGTCGTGGCTGGCAACGTTCCAGAAGCACCTCCTGTGCCGCCGAAACCAGCATCGCCTGCTGGAACTCCTGTGGTTCCTTTACTGGTTAGTGTTGAAGATGTAACTGGATTCTCACATTAATTAAAATTAGGAGTAGACGTCGCAGGAGAAATTAGTTTTAGAGATAACTAAAATATAATTAAGTTGGTGAAATTTGCAAATCATAGTTTATTCAGAAATGATCTTTGACATTCCAATCGTGTTTTACTTTAACGGCACGTGTATTAATTTCATTAAGAACTAATGGCTCTAGTTAATTGATTTGTAGATTTTGCAAGTGAAAGAAATGCTTAAATTTATTTTAAAAAAGAGTAACGAATGATTGGAAAAATTCGCCAGCACTGTAAATTCACGGAAGTTGTAAGAATTTTGAAGTTGCCTCAAGTTTTATCAGAATAAATATGTTTGAAATTTTGGAATTAGTTTTACGAGCTTGTGTTATCCGTGCTCCTGATTATTCATTCAGAACTCCTAATGGAAAATCCTATTGAAATAATTATCAAACATTTCTTGCTGTACTTCTAATTTCTATGCGCATGAACTATATATTAAAGGCGAGTGCTCACTTCTACTCACTTAAAATGAACTTTCCATCAGCCACTCAGCCGTCGCCCACGTCGTAACAGGAGGTCCCCAGCCCTCAGAGGATCATTTCAAGAAACCAACATATCACCTGCAAATTTTGTATATCCACTATTCATTCATGAAGGTACACACCATGCAACCATAATACTTTTTTTCATTTCTTATTTTTTATATTTTATAATGGTGTGATACTGTTTGCACGGACCTGTGTTAGTTTGTAGGTAATGTAAGCCTAAAGATTAGGAAATTTGCAGGTGAGGAGGACACACCGATTGGAGCCATGCCCGGATGTTATAGACTTGGGTGGAGACATGGACTTTTGGAAGAGGTAACTTAGCCATATATGGACTCTACTAATCACTGATCACAAAGGAGTTGCTGTCTTGTTGAAATTTTCATTTTTGAACGCTCCTTAGTGGTCTGCCGTTGTTTTTTGAGTCTCTGGTTATTTGGATAGTTTTGGTGTTTAGATTCAGCAACAATATAAGCTTTTCGTATGGGCACTTGGATTTTGTTTCAATTTTCTGGAAACATCCCTAGAAGGAATTGATTTTTTTCTAAGCCATACTTGAAAGAAAAGGGAAAAGCTGCTCTTTTGGTGCTAAAAGGTAAAAAGATTTGGATGAATCTTTCATGTAGAAAATTGTTTAGGCGAAGTTCATTCTTAAAGTCTAGTGCAACCTAGAGGGGTGCCCATGCATTATTATCAATTAAGAAGGTAAACTTGTTTGAGGCAGGTCTCAAAGGCTCGGGATGTTGGTGTCAACTCTGTTGTGCTATTCCCTAAAGTTCCAGATGCACTGAAGGTTTTTATCCGTCATTCTTATACTATTTGTGTGTGTTTTTAGTAGCATAAGATAATCAGTTTTTTCTTCAGACTCCAACAGGGGATGAAGCTTACAATGATAATGGTTTAGTGCCTCGAACAATTCGATTGCTTAAGGACAAATACCCTGATCTTGTAAGTGAACTATACTTTGTTTGAATTTTTATTCAAGTTTATGGAATTATTGTGGTTTCATGTGTGGATGCATCACAATCGTACATTGTCTAAATCTATCTTTCTTCAGGTTATCTACACTGATGTTGCTTTGGATCCGTACTCCTCTGATGGCCACGATGGCATAGTTAGAGAGGATGGTAAGAGTGTGATTTACCTTTATTCCAATGATGTTACACTCGTAGAAGCATCATGTAGAAAAGCATTATGTACAAATTTGATGGGAAGATTTCCATTAAGAATTGAGATAACATAGTCAACAGCAAAAGTTTAATAATATTAGAAATATTGTCTTTCCATACACAATCTGAATATGTACTCATGAAAAAAAAAATCTGAATATGTAGAAAACGCATAGATTTTTTTTGTGGGTTAAGATTCTTCTTGCAGATCAAAGATTTGAATGTAAAAATAATCACGAAAATGTGCCCAAGTGCATGAGAGAGAATATTTTATCTCTGAACTGCTTCGTAATGATATATATTTGGATTTCTTTGCTGAAATTTCCTCCAAATAAGCTCTATTTTCTGATGCATAAGGACAACGGTTGTAATTTTTTAGGGGAACATATCTGAAACTCTTCTTCCAAAGTCGATTTGTTAGAATTTCATAGTCATTGACCTTTTATTCCAATATTTAACAACAATACCAATTACCATTCATCAGCTTTAATTCAGAATTGACCTTACAAAATAGGCATGGATATATGGTTATCGAGTTTATTTCATATTTTGCAGGAGTTATAATGAATGATGAGACTGTGCATCAATTGTGCAAACAAGCTGTTTCCCAGGTAATTTTCCGAGATCGTTCTCTATGTAAATTCAATCCTTGAATACTAATGGAGTCATTGCACATCTATGAATTACGAAGTACTAAAGTTATGCATACATGCATAACCATCATTCAACATCTATGGTGATTTTTTTTTGAAAAGAGACCATTTCATTGATGAGTGAAATGATACAAGCGGGCAAAATGGCCATGAGATTACATAGGACTTTTCCAGCTCGTTATAAGAGAGGATAAACTGTAATTACAAAACAAGGGGGGTTAATTTACACCATGTGAAGGCTGTGTATGTGAGGAACTCCATGAAAGATTTAAAGTTGCGTTTTTTATCGTTAAAAATACAAGCATTTCTTTCCAGCCACGTAGACCATAGAAAAGCACGAGTTAGACAGATCCAAATATGCTTTTTTCTTCCCTTGAAAGGATGCCCCATAAGAACATATGCAATAATATTGGGAGGGTCTCCTGGAAGGACGAAGCTCCATCCAAAAGTCTGGGCTATGTCGGACCAGAAGGCTTGGGCTTGTATGCACTGGCTGAACATCTATGGTGATCTCAAACTGTCACGAGTTGCAAGATTAATGTGTTGTGTTGCTTATAAAAGTTTTAAGAAGATGAGTGGATGTTGCCTTTGTTTAATGAGATATTAAACACGGACATTCAGTATTTATCTTACAATCTTCTCCCCACCCATACACAACATCTTTCCTTATGCCCTTTTACCAGAGATTTATTGGTTTATTTTATGCCTGGTGGCTTTCTTTTATCACTAGGCTCGTGCTGGAGCAGATGTTGTCAGTCCAAGCGACATGATGGATGGTAGGGTAGGAGCAATTAGAAGGGCTCTTGATGCTGAGGGCTTTTATCACGTCTCCATCATGTCTTACACGGCAAAGTAATTTATTATCATTTATTTCACATTTTTATCCCTTTCTTTTGTTTTCTTTTCTTAGCAACACGATGAATTTGTGAATCTAGTTCTAGCTTTGTGGTACTTTATTTTATAAGAAATTAGAATATATAAGCTGTGAATGCAGCCTGTTAAAGTAAAATTGAAATGGTGTTTAATCCTAGATGCTTTAAAAAGCTATCAGTTACGATGGTCGGAATGTTATGAGTTTAGATCGTGTATATAGCCTGGACAAAAGAATTATGAGATCTTACAATCAACTTTTGCCTCTAATATGTTAAAGAATTGGAAGTCTATTGTAATGAGCTGTACTTTACCTATGTGATTCGGTTGCCTACAAAATCCTGTACCTAAGGTAATGTTTCAAAAGGATACGTGATGTTGTATTATTTCTCCATGCCTTGTTGAAAATTGCCGAATTATTTACATGTGTAGCACCTTTTTCAACTAATTTAACCTAGTTATGTATGTCTAGCCAATTGGCATGAATATAGCTTTTAATTTTGCTGCTGCTGCTGCTTTTTTTTTTTTTAATGTTTCTTTTTTTATGAATGGTCCAATTACTCTATTTTTATACCAACGATGTTTTCTTTGACCTTTTAAACAGGTATGCAAGTTCATTTTATGGTCCATTTCGTGAAGCACTGGATTCAAATCCTCGTTTTGGAGACAAAAAGACGTATGGAATATATTATATTATCATGAACTGAGAGTTTATTTGTTCTAGGTTCCCGCTCAGCAGACTAATCTTGCTTGCTTAACAAAAGTTACCAGATGAATCCAGCAAATTATAGAGAGGCTTTGATTGAAACCCGTGAAGATGAATCTGAAGGAGCTGATATTCTTCTGGTCAGTTGTCTTTTTTGGACTCTTTGCAAAAGTTTACTTGGTGGTAGACTCCAATTTGGCTTAATGCTACTTCTAATCGGTTAACAGGTGAAACCCGGTCTACCCTATTTGGATATCATAAGGCTTCTCAGGGATAATTCTCCTTTACCTATTGCAGCATATCAGGTATTATTAACTAATCTGTTATTTTGTCGATTCTTCTTTTTGCTTTAACTATTTTCTTATACATTCTCACGTTTCTATAATATGGGGCATTAATATCAAATTAGATTGCATGACTCAAGTCTTACTTTGGAGAATGAGTACTTCCATAAGGTTTGAATACTTGTTTAGAGTGTGTTTGGGGTAACCATAGAAAAAAATGATTTTGAAATAAAATTATTTTTTCTATGAGCCCTTTTGAAAAAATAAATAATTTAAAGTGTATTTAATATAGTTTCTTGAGTAATTTTAAAAAATTAAAAGTGTTTTATGAAAAATTCTTCACAAATAAAAGGGACTATAAAAAAATTGGATTCATTTAAAAGTTATTTTTTAAGAAACACAACGGAGATGGATTATCCAAAAATGACTTAAAAGTGATTAATCAAAATCCTTCAAAATACATAATAAGAGGAAAAAAAACATATTTGCAATTAATAATATTACTTTTGAATGTAGTGTCATCAAATAAATTTC
>JAOANK020000028.1:146465-161939 GCA_026257165.2 Telfairia occidentalis | reverse complement strand
AGCCCCAAGCCCAACTCAGCAACTGGCTGCCCATCACCGCCTCCAGGAAAGCCAAATGGTGGTACTCTGCTTTTCACAACGTCACCGCCATGGTCGGCGCCGGCGTTCTCGGATTGCCCTTTGCACTCTCTCAGCTTGGATGGTTTGCATTTTTTTTTTTTTTAAAAATTTTTAAAGATTTCATTTCCATTCATTTGAAGTTAATAAAAAGACGGAGTACGTGTTTTGGCTCACATATAATTATTGAATTAGGGCCCCTGGAATGGTAGCGATTGTGGCGTCTTGGGTGATCACGTTCTACTCGCTATGGCAACTGGTGGAGTTGCACGAGGTGGTCCCGGGGCGACGGTTTGACCGATACCCGGAGCTTGGGATGCACGCGTTCGGGCCGAAGCTGGGTTACTGGCTCATAATGCTCCTCCAACTCACCGTTCAGGTGGCTTCCACCATTGTGTACACTGTGACCGGCGGAAAGTCCCTGAAGAAGTCCTGCGACCTTGTGTTTCCAGATGTGTTCAACGACATTCGACAGACCTATTTCATCCTCTTCTTTACCTTCGTACAACTGGTGATGTCCCAAAGCCCCAATTTCAATTCCCTCAAAGGAGTCTCTCTCATTGCCGCAGTCATGTCTTTCGGGTATTCCATGGTGGCTTGCGTTGCATCCTTCATCAAAGGTAACCGGGACCACCATTCCCACCCGGTCACCTATGGGGTTCGATCCCACACCGTCCCCGACCGCACCTTCGACGCTTTGAACGGTATCGGAACCATCGCATTCGCTTTCGCCGGCCACAGCGTCGCTTTGGAAATACAAGCCACCATTCCCTCCACCCCAGAAACCCCCTCCAAGGTCCCCATGTGGCGTGGCGTTTCTGTCGCTTACGCCATTGTTGCCGTCTGCTACATTGCCGTTTCCGTTTCGGGTTACTGGGCTTTTGGGATCTCTGTCGAGGACGACGTTCTCGTTTCTCTCGAAAAGCCTAACTGGCTCATTGCCGCTGCCAACTTCATGGTCTTTTTGCACGTCATTGGAAGCTACCAGGTAATTAAACAACAATATATATTCTTTTTCTCTTTTCCTTTTTTATCAATTATCAATACTAATTCTCTTCTAATTTCTAAATAGGTATTCGCTATGCCGGTCTTCGACACCATCGAATCAGCTTTGGTACAAAAGTACCACTTCAAGCCAAGTCGTACACTGCGAATAATTGCTCGCAGTAGCTATGTTGGTAAGTGATCATTATTAATTATTTTAATAGTAAAAATAATGGAATTAAATATATTATAACTTAATTGGAATGGCATGCATGCGCTTGCGCAGCATTGGTAGGATTTGTGGGGATGTGCATTCCATTTTTTGGAGGATTACTGGGATTCTTCGGCGGATTAGTGTTTTCTGCCACCTCCTACTTTGTAAGTATTATTTTTTTCTCTATGCAATTGGTTTAATTTAATTTGAATATATAATTAACAAATTGATTTGAATAAAGGTACCTTGTATTATGTGGTTGGTGCTTAAACGACCAAAGCCATGGAGCTTCCACTGGATTGCATCTTGGGTACGTAACCGTAAGCAGCAATTAAATTAGATGAATTGGAATTAGCTGTTTTAATTAATTTATTTGTGATCTCGAATGATGAATCTGCAGACGTCGTCGATCGTGGGACTGATGATAGCAGTGCTGACGCCCGTCGGTGGACTTCGGCAGATTATTCTTTCATTCAAGACCTACAAGCTTTTTTCTTAGATGCTTTCGGTTTCTTTTTTTTTTTTTTCCTTTTCTCTTTTCGGTAATGCTTTCGGGTTTTCGTGTATATATTCTTTCTTTCCAATGGTTTTTTTTTGGGGGAAAATTGTTTAGTTGTCTTAGCTCTTTTCCTTATGTTGCTTTTTTCAGTCCTTGTTGACTGAATTCTTTTCTTTTATTACAATTCAATATTCAATTTCTGTTCGTTTATTGCTGGTCTCTCTTCAACTTCTCTTTTTATTTAAACTGTTCAAGTTATTTGTTTTTTTTTTTAAACGGGTATGGATTAATTTTATAAATTAAGTTTAAAAGTATAGTGCAACAACAATTTTTATAATAAAAAATAATATTTCAATGACTTGAAAACAATAATTTAAATGACGACCTATAAACATAGCTCAAACTAATTAAGATAAGATATATCTACAAAAATTTTGAATTCGAATTCTCACTCCATGTTATTGAATTAAAAAAAATTAAATACTTATTAAAACAATAAAAATATGCATCAACATATAAACATTTATATCATAAATAAAATATTATTTTCTCAAATAACGCACAAAATGATTAGTTCATGCTAATTTCTTGATTGATTTGAGTGTTTTTGGTGCCAATGATTTTTGTCTTCTTTATAACAATATTTCTATTAGCCATATTGATTTTGTATACTATGAAAAGAGCTAATCGACTACATACTAATCGACACAAGGGAATGTCATTGACAATAGTAAGTCACAACCATTGTATAGAAAGTTGAATGTCTTGTGATTGTTTCATTAAAAAAAAAAAAAAAAATGAATGTTTGACCTCTCATTTTGTGTCAAATCACAACCATTTCATTTTTAAAGGGCAGTTGAATAGTTGGCTATCTATTTCCATCTAACTTAAATGGTTGACTTTCCCATTCAAGAAAAACTATATCCATCGAAATGGCAATGTAAAAAGTGTACTCCCATAATCTCGAAAGTCTCCATGTGACCTTTAAATATCATTAAAAACGAGGCAACCTTGTAACTCTGTCAAAAAAAACAGAAGTAAATTTTAATTTGTGCCAATATATATATATATATATTTAGTTCAATATATGTAGGATGAAAATTTGAATCTCTAGTTTTTGTTGAGCTATGTTCAATTGATAATTGTCAAATCAAATATAGTGCAATTGGTTAAAGATGCATATCTTTCTGACCAAACGGTCATTAATTAGAATTCCTTAAACCACATGTTGTTGAACTAAAAAAAAAAGTTTCAAATTGATAATTTCATCATAACTAAATATTCAAATTGTTGATTTGACAATTTAAATATAAGTTAAGTGGTTAGGTATCTATATTAGAGAAAATAAAAGTTTTTTTTAGTTCAACAACATGTATGAAGCGGATTGGAACCACTTTGACCTTTTGGTATATATTTGCATTAACCAATTGAAATATGTTTCGTTTAGTGAAAAGGTTAAAAATCAATATTAAGCACAATTTTTTTTATATTAAAAAAAAAGAACGTAGTGTATAAATTAAAAAGGGGCACTTGTAAATTTGGCAAAAATTAAATAAAATATTGCAAATATAGCAACCACTTTTATATTTTGCAAATCTAGTAAAAAAATAAAGACCGAGCCTAAATTAAAATGCGAACAAATTTAAAATACCTTTAGAATGGATAATTTTTTTAAGGCTTCCGATTTTATATTAAGTATAACAGTAATATCAGTGATATACCCATAATATACAATTGATATATATGATACAAATTATATTGTTGATATATGTAATAAGAAGTATATCAACGATATATTTAGTATTATATATTACTGGTATACCAATGATATACTTAATATTGCTGATATACTATTTTCTTGATATATGTAGTAAGAAGTATATGAACGATATACTTAGTATTAGATATATTACTGATTTACTGTTCAATAGTAGATTTTTAATCAACTTTTTTCTATTCAGCTTTTAGTAATTTCTATTGTGCATACGATTAGTAGTTTTTCTATAAGCAACAAATTTTTTCTTGTAAAAAGAATCAATAGATAAAATAAACGAAAAACTAAAAAAAAAAGAGGAAGTGACGAACGAAAAATAAATGTTTGAACAAAAAGAAATAGTACAAGAATATGAAAATATTGACTTAACTTATTTGGAGGAAATTGAAGGAGTAAAACAAGTAAATTTTTTTAAGTGATTTAGTATACCATTGACATATTTCATATTAGTATATCTTTGATTTAATATACCATTAATATACTTCATATAGGTATATCAACATTATAAATATATTATTGATATACTTCATATATTAGGTATATCACTGATCTGAAAATAAGGGGAGCGAAATTGGAATAACAAAAAAAAAAAAATCTGATTAAAAAAAAACTACATTTGCAAAATTTGAAACATGGTTGTTATATTTGTAAATATAGCAAATTTTTTTGTTACTCGTTACAAATACCTTATTAAAAATGATTCATTAACCTTAAAAAAAGAAAAAAAAAGGAAAAAAAAAAGGTCAATTACTGATTAACACAGAAGAGTGCGGCACTTTGAAGCTGTTAACGAAAAAGAACGGAATGTCATCGTTTTCTCTCACTACCTCGTGGTGCTCTCTCCACTGCTCTACGATCGTACTTGCCGAACGGAGCTTCAACCAAGCAACCACTTCCGTCCTTCTAAATCGGAATCTGTCTCCGATTTCCGCTAAATTGTCGAGAAGTTCTTCACGTAGAGGCAGACGCAGGTTTCACGTGAAGTACTCTGTTCGCTCAGACGATGAAACTGAAGAACCTCGAACTCAGTATTCGCGCCAAAATAGTGCAGTTTTGAGCAATGGAAGTAACCTTTCTACAAGCTTTCTTTCTTATCTCTGCCCCTTGCTCAAGCTTTTTTCTGTGAGTAAATATATATAAATTTCACGTTTATATGGCTTTCAATTAGCGCTTCTGATGAAGTTGTTTTGATAACTTGATATTGATTTCCACCAAAATACTCGAAGAACTATCGCGTGTTACTTCTAATCTTTGTTTGATTTCTTACAGTCCAGAGAGCGGGCTCCAAAATCCTTTTCTCTCAGTTTACTTCATCTTATTAATCTTCATTTTCATTTATTTATTTTTTATATTGTAGGGAGGAGACCCTTCGGGAGAGAGGAATTTTACTTTCGAGGCAATAACATTTCGCTCTTCATCTCATTAATAACCAGCTCTCTGGATTGTTTCTATAGCTCAATGCGTGTCTTTACTTTTGTGTTTCATCCAATAATTATTGACATCCTCTTTTTCATAGTTTTGTTTACAGTACGCAATTTCGGTCTGGAACATGATTTAGACAGATGCAGTTCTTATTATGTTGCTAAGATTACATGCTATATCAATGTAAATAAATAGATCCGATAGTTCTACACTTTAGACCTACGATGACTTTGTGAATGTTAATTTATTACATAATCGCACAGAGATGATATGCACAAATATGACAAATAAGATGTAGCCCTGTCTGCTCTGCAATATTCTTCTAACGTGCTTACGTTATTTTCTGTCATTGGAATCTCAAGCTTTCTCAAACGCTTTAGATTCTACTTTCTACCATCTTCAAAACTATAACATAGTAACAAATAGCATGTTTAGGGTAAAACAAGTATTTATCTGGTCAGGAAAATAATGCTCATACTTTCACCACCTTTTTATCTGTTCCTATAAGCGTTTGCCTCCATTGCTCAATCATGAAACTCCGAATAGCTTGCTAAGTAACCTCTTATCCTTCTATGACGTCTATCATCTTGTTGCTAAAGGGCAGGTAGCCACATCTTCCTTATCTACATTGTCAAGACTTCCATGGGGCTCAAGAACAGTGTCGGATAATTCTCACAGCAATATGAATATTAATTCGGGACCTCTGTTGCCTTTGCAACTTTATGAATTTGGTAATGTCTCTGTCTGATTTTGTAGTTATCTTACATCGAAGCCAAAATAACATTATCTTCTTATATCTCGGGGTTTAATCTTTATGGAATTCAATGTTGATAGAAAACAAGAATTATATTGAAATAATATATAATTTACACGTTGACGAGTAGGCTTTTTATGGAGTTCACAATGACGTTATCAAGAGTCAAAGTAGCTTATTGAATTGGTTACAATAAGGAATGAAGTTTTGAAATATACTGTCGTGGGATCCTAAAAAGAAGTTGTGTAATAAGCTACTCCAAGTTTTTTCTGAGATGTTAATCTTAGCTTTGAGTAGCAGTATTTACTAAGCTTTCTCATTTCAAATATTACTCGTCAACAGAGGCATGCCCCTTTTGCAGGAGGGTTCGAGAGGCCTTGACTGAACTGGATCTTTTAGTAGAGGTATGAAATGGATTTGGTTGAGAGTATGAAATGAATTTGGTGATGACCTATTATTTTTTGCATCAACATCCTATGTATAAATCTAATTAAAAATTTGAGCTAACTTTTTAGCCTTATCTGGTCCATTTTAGACTGTTTAAATCATCTTGGCACGTAAAAAATATTTATTTCATGCAAATGGATTTCATTTTATTTATTGCAAGAATTTTCTCTTAATATCGATTTGATACCTAGCTTTTACTTGTCTTAAATGAATGGAAAGGATGCATTGAAAAATGGTTTTGATTGCTTCCTGTGGCTCTACGACACAATTGTTTCTGACGAAGTTTCACTATTTCCACTTGTTACAACCGGCTTTCTGATTGCTTTAACTTCTAAAAATAGTTCCTTAATTACTATCACTGATGTTTATATGTAATGTGTGACCATCTGATTTAATCCAATCTAAGAAGGATACATGACTGCATATGTTCTTATCTATACTGCCATTAGCTTAATAATGTTCCACTATTTTATTTGACCGAGAATTCGTATTCAGGAATTTTATGGAAGTTGCATTTTAGTTACTTTGCTCTGTTGGAGGGACCACGTTTTTTCTTTTGAGCTACTCCAACATAGTTTTCTTATAACAGGCGTTTCCTCCTCTCTCTCTCTCTCTTTTTTTTTTTTAAATGTGAAAGCAGCATGGTTCAATGCTATTGAAGATATGTTTGCTTAAACTTCCTTTTTAGAATTATTAGGTGGAATTTCTATAGAATAATTTATTCATGATGCAGGCTTGTTCCTTTTCTGATTCTTTGTGGGGCCTGTGGGCTATGCTTTCTTATTGAATTTTCAATATGCAATCCTAAGTAAAACTAATTTGGTGGGGGTAGGTGTTAGCGGAAATTTAAAAATTATTATAGCTGACATCACATCTTTCTAAATCAATCTCTGTACTTATTATTAGGTCAAGTTAAAGGAAGAATGAGATTTAGTGGACTTCAACATTGATTCCTGTAGACTTGTGTCACACTATCACATTTTTTTGCTTCCATTTTAGTCCACAGTTAGTGCCTTTGCATCAAACTACTAGCTCAATGTATTAGCTGCTCAAATTTACCAGCATATTCTGCAGGTTTATCCTTGTCCTAAAGGTTCCATCAGGCATCGGGACATAGTTAAGAAATGTGGTGGCAAAGAGCAGTACGTGATTCTTTCTGTTTAGTTCATATTTCAGTTTATTCAAGAAAACTTTAAGGTCGGTGCAGTCAAATATTTTGTTTCTCTAATGGAATTAGATAAAACATCCCCAACTCGATACGTAACCTAATTAAATCAAGATTAATACATAACTAATTAGGACTAATCCGTATAGATTTATTTCCATAAAAAATCTTGAGGAAAATTGAAGTACTTGAAAAATTCTTCCCCAACTTGTTTGCGTCTTTTTAATTCTACTAATGCATACATGTTTCTAAGAAATAAGATTCCTGCAATAGAAAATTGATAGACGTGGTTGAAAATAATCATATTTGTAAGTTATGTTGTTAATTTGGTGCTGGCGCGTTGCATGATCATATGCCATAATCATAACACTTTCGACCCTTCTTTTCTCCATTCCTCTACAACACTCTCTTGTCTTTCTCAGTTTGCAGAGTTTTGTTACTTTTCTTCTTTAGCTTTGACAGTGTTGTTTGTTATTAGTTAGTCAAATTTCTGTAGCACAAATATAGCATTTCAAAGTGTTGTAGATGTTATATTGAGCACATTATTCTTTAATCAATCTTGAGGAAGAAAGAATAATTAATAGAACCAAGATTTCTGAGAGAAACGTAACTAATCTTTATTGAAATTATTCATTAAAGGGAGTTGGTAGTATGGACTGAAAATTTTCTAACAGATCATGTCATCACCCTTTCAAACAAGAAATTCTTTGGCCAAATTTGACCCAGTAATGTCTTCTTATGGCTTCACAAAGTCACGGATAAACATCAGAGTCTGGTTGAGCTGACCAAAGTTTTTTGCTATATAAAAGGAAATGGTGCAGTATTATCATTCAAGTAGGGATGAAATTGAAAGACTGGAAAGATTTAATAGTCTCATTAAAAGGTTCTTTATTGGCTAGGTGGTCTTCAGCCGCTCGTCTCTTATAATCTTCTAAGGATCTTTCTTGACCTTGTTAAAGGTGTAGCATCAACCAACAACTTCAGCTTTGAGGGGAAGAATATGGTTGGTCCTTAGGGAGTGGGGGGCAGGAGTAAAGACTATTTGACTCGCGAGGATGGGAGGTGCACAATTTTAATCGGAAACAAACTTTAATGTTGGGTGAGAAGTGCTTTTGAGATGCTTGGTACAAGATCATTAATATGATCAAAGAGAAAACTAAGTTCCACTTTTAAATGCTAGGAAGAACGTAGGGCAGCTACTAATGTGCACGATTTTAATAGGCAGGTGGAAACTTTTTGGAGCTTGTGGTCAAGGCTTTGGTTTAGGACATCTAGTTAGAATGCTTTAGGGGAATTTTCAAGGGGGAAAACATGCAATGCGATGAATTCGCTTGTACCTAAATTTTTGGCTTATGCTAATGTTTTTGTTATTATACACCTTCTATAATAAACTCTTCTTGAAGCAACTTTATGCGAGCTCCTTCAATTGTGAACAAGAAAGAATGGTTCTATTCTGCCACTTCCTTTACAGATCTTAGCCAACCAAATGTACACCTTTTATAATTAATTCTTCTTCAAGCAGCTTTCCGTGAGTTCCTTCAATTGTGGAAGGATGAATGGTTCTATTCTGCGACTTTATTTAGGATCTTATCCAACCAAAAATAGCACAAAAAGTGATGAGCTACTTTTATTTCCTTAAACGCATTCACTTTATGTTCTCAGTTAAGACTTATAATTGCAGGTTTCCTTTTCTTGTCGATCTAAATACTGGTACTTCAATGTATGAAAGTGGTAAGTGATGAAGCTTCCTATCGTTATGGTATCCACATTCCTTGACTTTTCTTATGCTTTATTGCTTTAATTCACTTTTTTTATTGTGATTGTTCTTGTTTTTCGTGTGTGGAATAGTATATATCAACTTATGCGATCTGAATTTTGAGTCCTAATTTTTCCAACAATGTGGCATGCTCGCAATTTCTTTTGTACTAGATAATTATAATACATTATAGAAAGTTGGTTTCATATCTATTTTCCATCCACTGATCAGTTTTCTTGCGAGTATCCAGTGTTGTCATTACAACTTTTTACATTTCCATGGAGTATGTGTGAATGGAGTGGGGGGATGCTCTCGAGTTTGAAGAAAAGATTATAATCCACTTTCACCAGATAAATTTGTCAATTTTTAAAGAACCAAAACTTTTCATTAAAGATGGATAGGTATGAAGGCGAAGATAAGGTACCATTCTATCAAAGCCAATTGAGATACAAAATCTCATCAAATAAAAGAACAATAGTTACATAAAGGAATAGATAGAGGATGCTGCAAGACAAGGCTTTAAAAAACATGAGATCTCATAGTTCTACAAAGCTTCTTTCAATTCTTCCCTCTCCACCTTTAAATAAGAAACAAGAAATCATGGGCACACATGAAAAGGATAAGGATGAGGGTAGAGCTTTCTCAAAGGGGAGACAGAACTAATTACAAGAAAGACGAACATCTCCCATCATGGAGCATCCTTAGTCGATTTTATGCTGCAGCATAATGAATTAAGCACTTAGTTTATGTGTACCATGTGACAAATTAGAACTCGTAAGATAAAGTCATGAAGCAATTATCTTCTTAAAATAAGAAGCGAGACGAGACATCACATTATGTTGAAAAAGAAGGGCACCCATGAGAAGGATGAGGACAGGGATGATCATCTTCAAAAGGGGAGAAAAAATAATTACAAGAAAGAACAATATTTGTGATACAAATTGAAAAAGGAGGATGTGATATCGGAAGCCTCATCTTCTTTCTGTAGCTTCTTTTTCTTCTTCAGCGGTACAAACTGGAAAAAAAAAAGATGTGATATCAGTATCTTCTTAACTTCTTCTTTCAGTAGCAGCTTCTTTTTCTCTTTTGTTTATCATGTAAATAAACTAAAACGGTTAAAATCATTAAGCAATTGGGCATTAGAAAAATTGAAACGTGCAGAATTTTTCTGATTCCATTCGTGCAATTTTCTTATTAGTGTTATTTATTTACTTATTTGCTAATTTTTCCTTTGGGGTGGTAATGGAAGGCATTCTTCTTTAACTTGTTTGAGCGGCAATATGAAGTTATAAAATGGAATTTCTCACTTATACTTGTTTGATAAATGGTTGATATTCACTGAGATTAAAAAAATCCCCTGATAGCAATATATGATATTGTTTTAAAGTATTATATTTTTTGAAAATAATTCGTAAAAATTTAGTTTACAACTGGTTTGAACCTTATTACTGGGCTTGAAGATTTGCATTTATGTGCCAAGCTAGTTGAGGAAGGTTATCTTGTTGATGAATCATTATACTATAGCTTTTAATCCAAGTCAACTACGAATGCTGACTGTTCAAATTGTACTTTTATGGTACTTTATATTTTCGTTAGCACAGATCTTGTATAGAATGATCGCCACTTACAATAATAGTTGTTCTGATGACATCATTCTAATATGTCTCAGAAAAAAAAATCTCAAACCGAGTTAGAAAAGAATAGAAAATGGAGACTTAAGTTTAATGAATTGGCAAAGTGGAACAAACTGAACCATTACTTTCTAGGGGAGAATATTCCAGTCGGAAGCCAATAAACATCAAGAGTAATATTCGTTAAGATAATTAGGACTTCAAAATATTCTTGCTTTTACCTTCTAATCTTTCATTATCCTTGGCCAGCTTCTGTGCTATTTGATTGTTCGACAACATGCATGTGTTCTATATTTGCTCATAGGTGATATCGTGAAATACCTCTTTCAGCAGTATGGAAATGGTAGAAACCCCTCAACAGGGCTTTTAGAAAGGTAACTGGACGTCTCAACTTTCTTGTTATTGAGATTATTATAGTTTTTTGGGATAATAAGTTTGGAAGTTGATTGACTTGTTATCTACTCATTGAATTTATGTTGTCTTAAAAAGGTTTATCCAAGATATGCATGGGTAGTTAATTATGTTCTTAATTATCAACACTATTGTGATCGTACCAACACAAATGTATTGGATCCAAACACTGTAGTTAAGCATGTTTGAGATAGAGTAGTATGATGTTGGGAAATATGTGACCCCCTTAATTACAAGCAAAGTCTATTTAGCTGTATTATCTGTAGCGTTTTTTTTTTTCCGGATAATAATTAAACCAGATTGATGTTGAACTGGTGAAGGTGAACTTAGTTCTTTGTGTTGTGTAACATAGCAGTGTTGAAATGAAAAAAAGTGGATGTTATGTGCAGTGTGCATTTCCTCTCATCCTCCCCTTAATTTTGTTTAATTTTTAGTTGAAAATAGTTGGTCGCCTTTCCTTTGTGATCTAAAAATTTGTTTTATGCAGTACATTGTTCACGGGGTGGATGCCAACAATTCTTAGAGCTGGTAGAGGAATGAAATTGTGGGGAAAGGCCTCAACAGATCCACCACCCAAAAAATTGGAACTTTTCTCATACGAAAACAATCCGGTATGATGATTAGCTATCATCCGTATATTACATATACCCGTAGCATGTTTATCTTACCTTCTCAATAGTCCCTATAAACTCAGTAAACTTACCTTAGCTTTGATTCATTATCGTAATGTTTAATAGTAGGCTGCGGAGATATTTCCGTTATTGGCAGCTAAATTACTCTGTTTTATTATACTTTTCTGTCAGCTTGCTTAGCCCGGTGGTTTGATGGTTAGGGTCTGTTAGGTTGGAAGTTAGCAACTGAATAATAGTTGGTTGGGTTACTTAGTACTGTATGAATACTACCTAAATATATACTGAGTATCCAGATTAGTAAAACGAACACTTTACATTCTCAAACTGCAGGATTGAATCGGATTATTTGTAAATATAATTTGCCAACCTTTTTGTGGTTGAAGAATGTCGATGGGTCAATGAACGCTCACAAATATTAATAGTATAAACTCTAGTATATTGTAGTGTTTTGTTATAATTTGATGTATTGAGACAATAAATATTGCTCAACTTTCCAGTATGCTCGAATTGTGCGCGAGGCATTATGTGAGTTGGAGCTTCCTTACATCCTCCATAATGTGGGAGAAGGATCTTTACGAACAAAGTTACTTCTTGACATGTCCGGATCAAAAGAGGTTCGCTAATGACTACTCACCCACATTACTATGATAATTATGATTTCTTCTGAATGAATTTTTGCATGCTCTTGAGGTCATGTTGTTTATCTCATTGTTTAGGAGTTTAAATCAATATCTCTTCCTTTATATATTGTGAAAATTGCATGGATTAGGAGAGCATGAGCATATGGACTCATGCGCTTGACCTTTTCCTATCCTACATTTAATGAAATTTGCATAAGTAGAGCATGAACATGTATGATCATGTAAACCTCATGAAGGTAATTTTCTTTCCCATGTGTTGTCAAGAGTGTTGAACGGTTAAATATTTGTCAGGATTTACAAGATAGGGAAGGGTGGTGTTGAGGGAAAAAATTGCATGGATCATCCCCTTTAGGTGTCTACGATAAAACATTTTTGTAATTTTCATTCTTTTGGTTATTTAGCATATCAAAACTTTAGGTGAATACTGCCTAAGCATGCTGAATATCCAGAAAAGAATGAAAATTTAGCCTTTTCCTTCGTTAAATAATCTATAAAAGTTTACTTGTAGTTTCGTCAATCGACCCGCCCTGCCCAACGGCTTTTCAGCTTTTTCTTCAAACTTCTGTTTCTACGAGCCCGAGAGAATTTATTTCTTGTAAAGCTAGCCAACTATTCAATAGCTTAAAAATTGAAAAATACTTGTCTAATTTTTAATGGTGATCTTCCTACTTGCTTACCAGAGAGCAGGGAAGTATTGTTCTTAAAAATTTTCTACTTCCACTCCAACCGCCAGCCTTCTTTTCGCTTGCTATTAACACCACCTATTACCTTCTCAATCTTCCCGTTTTTACACATTAAATTCCTTCTCGTTTTTTGCTCATTAAAATTTAAAACCTCCATTTATTTTGGTTTCTAACAACTAGTTCTCTTTAAAATTCGACCTTCCAGTCATGCAATCAATGCTTTTTCTTTTTTTTGAAAAAAATCCAACCAACTGCCTATTAATACCCTTCCCAATTTTTTCAAGTGTGTTCATATTTGCCTTCCTCTTCTACGACCGACTTAAACACAGCCCTCCAGTCCCATACCACACCTGACTTCCTATTAAAAAAAAAAAAAATTCAATCTCATTTTGGTCCCTTTCAACGTTGTTTTATTATATTTTAAAATGTTCATTTTAGTCTCTAAACTTTCAAGTTTGTTTTATTTTAGTTCTTAAACTTTCAAAATGACTATTTTAGTCCATAGACATTAAAGAAAATTAATCATTTTTGTCCATACTTTTAGAAGCGAGAGGTGGCTTTTGTTTCTTCTTAATTCAAGTTGTTCATTTTTATTATTAAATTAAAAAAAAATGGACAAAATTGCATGGCTAAAGAGCGATTGAGCATATGAAAATGAGCTTTTACACAATCGACCGACCAGTTTATGGCCAAAATTCTCTTTGGTTCGGTTCAAAAGGCACTGGCAGAAAAAAGGTCCTCAAGGGCTAAACAAAATGTCTTTGTATATCCTAAAAACTATCCATAAAATGAAGTGTCGGCACTGTTTGTTGCTATTAAACCAATCAAACATAAGCAGATGGCTCGCCCAAGATAATCCTTGTTGTGGGGACTTCCATTGGTCTTGTGCTGAATGATGTCGGCGCTATCTTTGTTTCAATCGTTTAAATATATATATTGCTCATTGATTATTACCTCTCTTGTGTATGCTATTAAATATCATAATTCTAAATGACAGGTACCTTATTTTATCGATCCCAATACTGGTATTGAAACTGGAAACTACAAGAAGATTTTGTCTCATATATTCCAGACGTATTGTGCAGCCACCTTGTAATTTTGGCTTCTGAAACCAACGTCTGTCTGATCCCTCAGGCAATCGAAGTCTTTGCTAAACATGCTTTTACAGTTGCATAGGTATTTTTGTACAAGACAACCACACAACAAAGATACCTTTTAACAAGCCAAGGTATGCCCAACATCTCATACCTAAAATTGTTATGCCTTTCTAAATCCCTATTGATGGATGTTTAATGTCACGATCAACAAAAGAACTTAGATGCTAGATATACCATATCTCTAATTAGATGCTACCAAGAAAGGAATTCTGAGGATGAAAATTTATAGTGACCATTCATACTTGCTCCTAATATATTATCATCAGTTCATAAAATAATTTAATGAAACATTACATTCTTTCCAAAATAAAATTTCCTTTGGCGAGGTTGTCATGAGCTGATTGCTGATGCTGGCAAGGCTAGATAATCGTGCCTAACCTCGATGAATTTCTGATGATATTGCGAAAATTTGCCTGCTTTGATTGCTTCTTTGATTGATCGAAAGAATCCTAAATAATGATGAGTATTATGTCTGCAATAAGGTGAGAACAATTACTGTGAGTATGAAAATCGCGACAAGTATTTTTAAAGTAGTGAATTGCACTATACATACATCTCCAGCAGTATTTGAGCCAGCATTTCATGAACATTTAGCAAGTGATTTATATAAGCCCTCGTGTGATTCAGGCAAGTATAGCACTTGCACCCTTCAAGAATTGGCAATGTATCTTTCCTAAACAAAAGAGGTAACTCAATTTTAGCAAATATGTACACAATGTACCGGTTTTATAAGAATACATATATGCACTATATAAATTTTAGGAAAAATATCATTTTGGTCCATGAATTTTGAGTTTAATTTCTTTTTGGTCCCTAATTTTAAAATATTGCATTTTGACCCCTAGTTTTGAGTTTAATTTCCATTTGATTTTAAGATTCAAAATATTACATTTTTAACCTTAAATTTTGAGTTTAGTTTCTATTTGGTCCCTAAGTTTCAAAATATTATACACTTTTACCTAGGGGTGTTAGTGAGTTGGCTTGGGTTTTATGAAATTTTGGACCCAACTCAATTGATCGGGTTGTAAACTTGTATAACCTAAACAACCCTTCTAAAGTTATGAACCCAACCCAAACCAACCCATTAAAATCGGGTTGGATTGGTTTGGTTCCATCAGGTTGCGATTAAGATTAACACCTTATAATTATTAGTAGAGTTATTCAACTTTCAAATATAATTTTGATTAAAGGTGTTAAAATAAAATTCGGTTGCATGAAAATTTTGAACGATTAACATAATTTATACT
>JAOANK020000028.1:119938-141361 GCA_026257165.2 Telfairia occidentalis | reverse complement strand
TAAATTTTAAGTTAATTATAAACTTATAAAACATATATTCTATCTAATCGTGGGTTGGGTCGGTTCAATATAGTGAATCCAAGAACCAACCCAACCCGATCGGTTTAGGAAAAAATGAACCAAAACCAACTCAAATTAATTTTCAACCCAACCCAAATCGCATGAGTTGGGTTGAGTTGTTCAGGTTTTTCGAGTTGTCGGTTCTTTTGAACACCCCTAATTTTACCCTTGAATTTTCACTAATGTTTACTCTTTGTTCCTAACCTAATAATTGTTAGTAACATTAACAAAATGTTGATGGATTCATTTAATATTAATATATGCTTACATGGTAAAAATATTAATTTTTATAATCTTTCAATGGGTGATGTGACAAATAATAATAATAATACACGAACTTGTTATTAACACTTCTGTGATGTTAGCGACTAAAAGTAAACAATAGTAAAAATTTAAAGATAAAAGGATAATATTTTAAAATCAAGGACCAAATGAAAATGAAAATTAAAACCAAAACTCAGGAGTAAAAGTATGAACATTGTGAAACCTAGGGAATAAATAAAAACCAAACTCAATCCATGGGTAAAAGTGTAAAATTTTGAAACTTAAAAACCAAATTGTAACTATACTCAAACTTTAGGATCAAAAAAGTATTTTTCTCCAAATTTTATATATGAGTATCCAAGCCATCTTGTACGCATCTCAACATCCAAGCCAACTTGTACGTATCTCAACTATTCTCATGGGACAACTATCTATCCAATTACATTTAGTGCATGTTTGGTATAATTTTTTTTAAAATATTTTAAGTAAAATATTTATTATATAAGCATTATTGTAAGAAAATTAATTAAATATTTAATTTTAAAAAGCTTAAATGTTTTTTTATACATATTTTTACACATTTTTTAAACCACTTTGGATAATTAAAAATTCCAAAATGCATTTTTAATTAATTAAAAATACTATTCAAAATTTTAACCAAATATTGTTAATTTTAAAAAAATATATTTTTTTTCTATCAATAAACAATTTAAAAATCATACCAAACATACCCTTAGTTTTCAAGGTAACTTGTAAAATATTAAATCCTAAGTGGGTGGCCAACATGGTTTGAACCCACCCTTGGAGGCCCTTTACTATTTACTTTGATGCTTATTAACAACTAGACCAACTATGTGATAAATATATACAAAGTATATTGATATTATCGCACCAAATAAGGATCAATAATTAAATAATATTATAAAGAAGAAAGAACTAAATATTGGCAAATCAATACTCAAGCAAGAATAAAGATGTAGTATTGGCAAACTTACCGATAAAGTGTTGCTCTTAAGTTGATCTTTGTCGGATCACTTGAGTTGTCGTTCAGGAGCTCGTCGTGCAGTTTCTCCACAATTCCATTAAGTGGGAAGGTCAGAGCAAAGCCGCCAAGGGTTAAATGATAGATGTACCTAAAACACGGTAATCCAGCTATTTATAGAGTTCATTTAGCAAAGACAATCACAAATGGACAAACTACATTTAAAATGCATAACATACGCAGAGTCAAAGAGATCGATTCCAGCAGCAATACCCTGCAAGATCTCCTCTGCAAGATCAAAACACACGTAAATCCAAATAAATTATTGATTGAATCGAAAATCTAATGTAGAACAGAAACCTCTGGATTCATCGCAGGGTGGGGGCACACGAAGATTATTTGAATGGTTAACCATATAATTATTCAGAGGCCATCCAAAATTCTCAGGGGTGTTGCCTCACAAATTTAGTTCTAGTCTCTGATTGGAACATTGAGCCTCCAGTTGATGTAGTCTAATTGATTCAAGTTATGAATTTACTAATCTACTAACCATATAAGCTCAAACAACATAGATTCGAGTACCATATATTCACCATTGTGGTCACACTTTTCATATATATAAATATATAATACAAACTAATTTAATTGACAAACGACAATTACAAAAAGTTCTCACTTCTCCCTAGTGGCACAGAGAAATTAAACTATAATTACAAAAAGGATCATAAAGTTTGCACTAAGAGGGACACAAATGATTACACCCAAACTTTGTCACAAGCTACAAAAATCTAGGCCTACTAAACCATAACTAAAAGAATGAAAAGTTGTACCTGGAAGTCCAAGCCCACAGATTATGCGCGGCATTTCATCAGGTAAAAAATCCTGTGAAAGCAATATGTTTCCACTTCAAAAAATAAAAACTTTGATATGGTTTATACTTATGCTGCAAAAACTATTGAAAAAACATGTATAACAAAAGTAGACGTCTAGTGATTTGAATATTTGATGCGGCAACACAGCTTCGTATAGAGCTACTTAAAACACAGAAAGTAAAGACAAAAAAGGAGGGGGGGAGGAGAGTGAAGGAAAATGACGGGGAGAAACATAGAGAGAGAGCAAAGGGTTACAAAAATAAAGAGATAGAGAACAGATCGTAGTGCAGTTACATTTTTGTTTTTGTATTGGAAAAAAATTTATCAACAGTATGAACGTAAGAATTGAATAACTACAAACAAGGCAGCAAACAAGAGCATGATCCAACAAATTTTTGGCCTGCAGTAACAGAGAGAGACTATTTAGACAAACCCAACTTGCAACTATTAGGCTTCAAAGTTCAACTCACTAGCTGGGTATGGTTCCCAGGCAAAGCATCCACATTCTCAAGCGGTGAAAGAAAAGAACGGCAATGCTCCAAAAAAACCAACCTAACAACACAGTAAGTCAAATCCTTACCGTGACAGCATCAAGAAGAGCCGGACGCTCATCCATGCTCTCTCCAAGCCCAAAACCTCCAATCCAATAACCTACCGAAATTTGTTTATTCAAATTGAGAAATTAAAACAAGCTGGAAGCTGAGATAGAAATGATATATTAAATTGAACAAAATAGTGCTGAGAAATACTTATAAGGGAAGCCAGGGAAAATAATCATTCTTTACAGACTAGACAGTGTCAAAGAACAAGTTATTGAACCTGATACATTACGCTTAACCACCTCTCCAGCACATCTTTGGCGTTCTACTACATCATTGCCTCCAACAATAGCACCAAAAACAGCCCCACCTGTCTTCATTATAATAATAAGTTGCTTGTTCCAAATCATTCATAACATGAACGGGAAAAGAGAGATAAAAAGGACCAAATCTAGATATACTTTAAAAAACTAAATACTACCATTAGATTATGATAGGGTTCCCATTATTACTTCTTGCATCGATGAGTCTTAAACACAACAGTTATAACTTAAGATGCCCTCTAAAATACTTTAAAATATCACTTCAGAAAAAAATTGTATACACAACCTTTTCTTATTCTACTGAATCTGAATGTATAAGACCCTATACTTTCGATTTAAAGCCATTAGAATGATACTTAGGAAGCGCCAAACAATCATCTCATGTCATAATATCCAAAACATTTGAACTCTAAAAAACCATTTGGCACAAAAATTTTAAGAGGTAGAAACTTTTTATTTTGGCACAAAAGAATTAAGAGGTGGAAACTTAGCAACCCTCATCTAGGTGGTTCTAAAAGCAAATAAATTACAACAACATGAATGGAGGATGCTCCAATTAGAAGCCATAGGGACAAGGAAAATGTAGATTTCATTTGTGCATATGTTGACAATACCACTTTTCAAATACAATTGAAAAACCATCATCAAGTCAGATTTTTCAAGATGCTCCAGCCTTCTCTCAAAACTTCACCCATACCATCGAGTCCTGTTGACTTTAGGCACCCTAACCCTTTACACTTGAGAATTCCCTCTTAAAAAAATTAAATAAAAAGTTTGTCCAAACAATCACTCCAATATTCAGGTTTTGGAAAATCTCTGGTGATTACCTACTGTGAAGAAGTTTTTGAAGAGATCCTAAATTTTTTTCACAATAACCTCGTCTGAAGCTTAGAATTATGTCATTTATCAATTTAAACGAGACCAGCCTTTTGGCCTACATTATATGCTCCTGAATTTGCCTCTATCTAATCAATGATGCTAAATTTCCATATAGAATTGCACAACCAGATGATCTCCACGGACTTTACGTGGAGGTAGATTTTAGTCCTACGTAAAATTTCTAGTCTACTGCTTTTCCCAGCTTATTCTCTCTCCATGGGCCTAGCCACGTGTTAAAGTTAATAACACACAAACACACTATGAAAAAGCAATTATATACTGCTTATCTAAATGCCCAACGTTTCTTAACATCTAGACATCTAGCAGAGTTCAAATTGGGACAAGAATACGACTATTACTATAAAAGGGTGATTCTAGCGTTCTTACTGGGTTCAAAGTGATGCATTCATCCAGCCACTTCACAGTTCGATCCACTGATGTTTTATTCCTTTTATCTGAAACCCACGATGGCACTTCATCAGCCAAGGAGGCCCAAATGTCTGGTCTCATGGACGAAATCATTTCAATGTATTCAACAGGTCTAATCTACAATTGCAAAGGGAATTTAGAAACTTGTTTTCTAAAATAGATAATAATGGAAGGGATAGCAATTAGCAAAAGTAGATGCGAAAAGAAGTTATGAGATTTTATTACCAAACGACGACCACAAGTAGTCTCAAAAGATGCTCCAAATTTATTTGTGGCATCGCATTCTGGAAGGCACCAAACAGAATCCCTTGCTACTGCCGCAAATCCATATTCATGTAAACCAAGTAAATGCGGCAGCCCTCCAATACTCGATATCGTTTTTGACGAAGGACCTTCCAAGCTTAAGATTTAAATAATCAAAAAGTCAAGATGAAATCATTGAAATCCCTTACTTTCTTCATAATTACACAGTCAAGGAAAGCTAGTTTTTTAATACATGATGAAATCATGAAACTCTAACTAGAGACAAGACAGCTGTAACAGGAGCATAAAGTGTCTAAAGAAAAACTGGCACCAACAGCGAGAAACAACGTACAGAATTGACTGATGTTCCAGTAGAAAATTTGAGTTTATTGAGAGAACCAATTTTTCATTAAAGCATGTCATGTGCGAGTTAAAAACTTATTTTAGTATGGATGTTGAATCAAGGACCAAAGACAGATAAAAGGTAATGGATTACATAATTTACTAGAAGGTTGTTTCCTGTATACAAAGGATTATAAACAATCCATAGTTAAACTATTTCGATACAGCCTAAGCACTAGGGCATGAGTCACGAAAACGTAAATTATTTGTTGCTTCCTAAACTCAACCATTCAGTCATTTTAAAGTCACGATGATACAGTTCTCATTTCAACTTCCATGATCACACGTTCTGCATCCACCGCCAGTAACTCTACCACGGAAAGGCATCCGTTCTTACGCATAGTATTACCAGCGGCAATCACGGTTTTAGAAAACAAAACATTTCAAAAAACACCACACGAGTATCACTAAGTACGAACTTCTTATCTCATGCTTTAGCCAGTCGTATTCTCATAATTGTAGAACAGTTTCTAGTTCTCGAGTCGTCCTAGCAAACAAACAATCCAAATAAATGAGAGAATGAATAAATGAAACGAAAATCCATGCAACAAACTAGAGCAGTCTGTCCGGCTGTGGCGCTCCAATTCAGGAACAAGAACACAAGGAACGCAAGTAAATGGAGCGATGACTACACATCAGACGCAAAGCGGATAAAAAGGAATGGAGGTGACGAAGTAGCGATGGTGTTGAATACTTACAAGTGAAGAGGACTGAATTGGAGGAGATGAGAATCAGGAGAAGGGAGAGAGGGAAGAAGATCGGGAGAGATGAAATTAGGCAGTCCTTTACGAGTAGAGAGAAGTAATGCAGGAGTCTCAATGGCGGTAGGGCAGTTACCGACCTGTAGAACTCCGGTGCGCGCCTTGCCATTGCCCCATGCCTTCACCGCGAATTTCATTCTCTCTCTCAACTCTCAACTCTCAACTCTCAACACACACGCATGTGGCGCTCAAATCTGTTTGAAATAGCGGAGGCTTTTAAATATGACCGCCACTTCAGCCCTAGTTGCCTCTCTTGCGCGCTTTCACCTTTTTTATACTTAAAAAAAAATCAATTTCAATTTTTTTTAGTCTCAACAACGCGTGGGATGGAATTCATAACCTATTGGACAAGACTGGATTTGGCCAATTTTAATTTTCAACTGGACTGTTTATCCTAAATTCTTAGTTTTATCCAATTACACCCAAACTTTAATAATAAATATTCTAATCTTCCCTTCAAAACAGTGCTACCATCTTCATTTTAAATTTTAAAAAGTATTATAATTTTTACCATCTTCAATTCAAATTTTAAAAAGCATTATAATTTTTAACTTAGAGTAGATTTTGGTTTGAAAAATCATTGTATTATCATGAACATTAAATGAATTACAAAACACATATCTTTTTACATAAATGTTAAAATGCAGACATGAAAACACCATTAAAACTGATTTTTTGTTTAAATTTGTAAATTTATCAGTTATCTGATGGTTGATATTGTGTATTAATCAAATTTAAATTTGTGCAAAATTTGATTCTCATTAAATTAACGAATTTTTTGGAGATTTTACATTTTTTTTTTGTTAAAATTAGTGAGTGAATTATCAACCATTGAATAGAAGATAAATACAACACTTATCTAAGTTTTGTTTGATGAACTTGAAAGTTCAGAGGTAAATATTTATAGTAAATTGATTTTTTTCAAAAACTATAGTTTCTGTATTATATCTTTATCAAATTTATTTTGTTTTTTTTTCCCTTGAAATTTTGTAATAAAAAAAACAGGGAGCCTTGGTCTCGGCCATTGCATACATAACAAATCCCTGATCTAGATGTGTGTAATAATATGATTAAATTCAAGGAGAGATCTCTGAAGCACAACCGAAACATTTTTATAGAAAGCCATAGCAATTAGAATTGCAGGAAGGGAGTAAATAAACTCTCTCATAGCATGTTATAAGAAGAAATTACATTAGTTGTAGAGAAGTACAAAGTAGTAGTGGCTAGCGATGCAATTTCTTCAAGAAAATTGTGGCATGCATCAACAGTGGGATTGAGGGTAGGAAATGAGATGAGATGGCATTAATAAAGTAAAGGTAGAGACTTGATCAGACACGAGAGGTGGTTCAAAGAGCGGCAAGCTGCTGGATATTGAAAGGATAAGCAACGGATTGGTCTCCACTAAAAGCCCTTCTGGCCATGAGGATGTTAACTGCTTGGGTGGGATGGAAGGCATCCCAAAAGATGTACTGATCTCGATTGGGACAAGGCGTTTGGAAGGGGAGGCATGTGATTTGGCCTCTGTTCCTGCCAATCCCACAGCATCCTCTGTTCAACACGCTTAAGCCATAAAATCTAGAGTTGAGAAGTAGATCCTGGAACATGCGCTCAACGTCAATGTAACTAAATCTTGCTCCTGGAAGGTTGGCATTCAGTTGGTTTATCATCGTCTTCACGTTCACATTGAAAGGTCGAACAAGTTGGTTCACTTCTTCTGAGCAGCTTCCGGTCGCGCTCTGTGCTAAGATGCTTGGAATGCACCCCATCAGCCCCAACCCTGCTACCACAAACCTTCTGCCTCCCAGATTGTACAGCCTCTGCACACAACATTCACGTTCATATGATATGATATTGATAGATTTTTATACGATAATAAAAAAAGATTGTTTTGTTTCATTAATTATTTACGAGTAATTGTAGGATTATGCATTGCAAATTGCAAGTTGCAAGTGGAGTAGTAAGTACTGACAGTGAGCTGCTGCGTGTACTGGTTGACCAACAGATCCGCATACTGCTGAGCATTATATTGATTTCGGGTGGGGTAATTGGGCATAAGATAGTTGTTAAGGTAGTCGTTGCTACCCATTCCCACAAAGAATATGCACCGTCCAATGGATTGTCCCACATTGGCCGCCCCTAGATTGTTACTAATCTGATCAAGCGTGTTCTCGAAGTTCCTGATTTGTTGATTGAAAGGTATACGACCCACCTGATGATCCATCCATCCATATGTCCAATCCAAGTATTAATAGTAAAGTTGAAGAATCTCAAGTAATTAAAGGGTGAAACTTTACTTACAAAGTTTCTTCCCGTAACATCAAGAATGCCTGCAGCAGCGGATGCGTAGTTGACTCCATGGAGAGATTGGCCTCCTGAAGCTTCAGAGAAGGCAGGAACTAATGGAAGTCCTAGCAGCTCCGCTGCATGCATCATATGGAATTGCAAGCAGTTTCACATCCACGTGCATCATGCATGGCTCTTGAAAATACTACTTAGTTACATTACATTACATTACATTACATGCGCATACCTATTTCATCAACCATGGTGTAGCCATTGGAGAAGCGCCCAGTTGGGCCACCGTTGAAATCAATGCCGTAGGGGAAATAGTTGGCTTTCGCGAAAGAGGGAAGATTGTTGTTATTTCCATTGTCAATCAGAGAGTCTCCGAATATGAACATGGCGGGTACCATCTCCGCCCTTCTCCCCCCTGCCCCACCTTGTGCAAACGGGTCGTTCCCACTTCCTTCAAATTGGCCAAGTGTTCCACCAAAGAACACCATCCCCATAACAACCGCCACACAGTAACATTTGAGATTACCAATCGACATTCTACTTGGTAGGATCAGCTTGTTTGAGAGTGTACGTGTGTGTGTGTGTGTGAGAGAGAGAGAGAGAGAGAGCTAAATAAGGGGGCCTGATGTTGATACAATAGTAAAGTGACGGTGAAGGCGAAGGAGAGGGGTTTAATAAGAAGGGTGAAGGTGGTAGTTGAGAAGGTAATAAATGAATTCATCTGTTCTCTTGCAATGCAGTAAATGAAGCAGAATGGTGCCCTCCCCAACATCTCCAATTCTCAAGCTCTCTTCCTTTTTGTTTCACAATAACAAGAACTCAAGAGGGATCCCATCTACTCTGAAAATGATTATTAAAAACACCAGGTGGACGTGGATATTTAGTCTGTGCATAGAAAATAGGAATACGTCTGACGGGTATAACCACTCTACATATAGACAAACAGGCTTCATTTTTCTCAACTATATAAAATTAAGGGGCATCTGAAGTATGAAATGTTTACAAAGTGATACGGCGGGCAATAGACCCCTATCCTTCATGGGAACTGGCAGGAAATATTACAGGGTTGGCTGCCGGCATCATTCCTTTGAGCTTTGGCCACTTTTATTTTTCTCATTTATTTTGGGGTGGATCAGAGCTATCACGTGGCTTCAGTAAGTTGAGAAGCTGGATTTCACAAATGCGCGTACATGCTTATTGGATGATTTCAATACCATTCTTGACATCATGGAATGAGAGTACCGAAGTGCACTACTTGCAAAAGGATAAGCTTGGCTTTTCTGGGTGAAATTTAGTCAGCTGCATCCTTTATAAAACAATGGTGCAAAAATTGGCAAAATGAGATAGAACGTGCATTTTACTCGGCCTCGCACAACTGCCCATTGATCCAACTTCGCCTACGGCCGTGCTCGCAAAGGCCCACACCCTAATTTCGATAATTTCTTTCCGGAGTTTGGTTGATTCCATTATCGTACATTCACCGGGAAAAGAAAATTACAAACCAAATAGAATATCATGGAAAATGAGCAACCGTAAGTGCTACTTTGCATTGACTACGCAGGAAGGAAATCAAAGTACAAAGGTTAAGCAGATTGAAGAAGAAGCCCTTTTCAAACCAAAAGAAGAAAGAAGAAAATGGAAAAGAGCGCCTTCATCTCACACATTATGGCTAATCACTGAAGACTGTCAGAAAAGATGCGTGAAAGCAAAGAGATGAGTGGTACTCTTGGTAGGTCTATTTACTATCAATGGCCGAATGCCGCCAGAGACATTAAATTTAACCTGACGATATAATGCAGTGAAGCAAATCCACTTTGAGGAAGAAAAAAAAGGGTGGGCCCGTGTAGAAACAACGACAGCTTTATTACCGTATTCAATGATGTATATGGGCAGTGGCCAGGCAGGAAGACCAACTACGGCTTGTTAGCGGCAATATAGAAAGTGGGTAGTGGGCAGCGCCGGGTAGAGGGCTGCCTCTAACTTATACAAGAAACTATGTATAAATGATGCTAACTACAATAATAATTGTTCTGTTGAGAACTATAAATGACTAGGTGTTCACTTCCCACAATATTCGTTCCTCATGTGCAGTAGAGGAAGCAGTTCCTAGTTCCTACTAATACATCTTAATTAAGCAAAAGTGCACACGCCTGCATAAGAATAAAAGACTTGAGGCTTCTTTTTCTTTTGGTAACTAACACATATCTTAGAGTCATGAATATTAAATCTCATTCCAATTTCCAGCTTTAAATAAAGATGTCGCCCAGTGATTGGCCACAATGACAATGAAATGAAATATATTATTCAGTAGTTAAACATTTGATCTAAGGGTTAAAAAATTACACTTCAAAACTAATGCACTCCGATAAGCGTACCATGGAAGACTAGTACTTAGTACTTACACAGACGGGCATGCTCAGGCAAAACCATCACAAGATTTCATACATGGATTATCATCATTTAAAATACTGCAATCAGTTTATCGAGAAACTAAGTTACAACGGAGGTAAATGAATAGAATTTTAACTTAAAAGTGTTAAATTTTTACACTTAAAATAGCAGCATAGGTAAAAGAGTCAAGGCTTCCATAATTTCATTGTGCTGTCTTCACTATAAGTAGCAACGAGATTCCTATGAGGATGATGACTCACACCTATCACGTCCTTCTCATGAACCTACCAAAGACAAATTAAAATAATTTGGTGTCATTATTTTTTTCAAGCTCCTTTCAAGTTTAAAGAAGCAAGCACCCAGTCATACAATAGAAGATGTAACCATTCAAACCAATAATCAAATTACAAGCCCAAGCAAATGGAAAGCCCTGTTGAGAAAATGTACCAAGGAGGGAGAAAGTTATTAAAACAACAGAAACAAACAACACAGCACCAAGTGGTTTTAAAAGTTTTCAATAGTTATATGGAATTCAAACTTTAAACTTACAACTTCAAAGCATTCGATCACTAACTGATCTTCAATTAAGTTATTTATTGTAATTAATTTCTTTCAATCAAAGAACCATCCATATCCTGTTTCGTATAATTAAGTTCTTTGATGGCTTATTCACATCGAATACTAACACAATAGACTTTACCTAGAGGATTTCCATGTTCTCATTCATGTGAAGAGAAGCACTGGAGGATCAAAATCATATTCAATGGTATTGCCACTTCTCAACTGAAGTTTGGTTGACATTCTTGCAGTTGGAGGGTCTCAACCCCAAGAGCGGGTTTTAGGCTATGATAGAGGTAGTTTTGCATTTCCTAATTTTAGATAGAGGAAGATTATAACGGCATGCCAATTTCTCACCGTCTTGATACCTCCATTTAGATTCCTATGCCTAATTATTTTACGAGGTCCCAAAAGTTGGAACTTTTTTTTATGATCTTATTTGGGTAAAATACATTTTTGGTCCCTGAGTTTGAAGATAGGTTTCTTTTTAGTTCCTAAATTTCAAAATCTGACAGTTTAGTCTCTAACCTTTAGAAAATAGTTCTAAAAGGTCTTTGAAGTCAAACTATCACTCATGAAATGCTGACGTGGCAGTTTGAGAGACTAAGTGGATGGTGATGTGTTAATTTTAAACGACATGACTATTTGAAATTTTATTAAACAATAAAATTTTGATTTAAAAAACGAAGCATATAAAGAAAAAAAAAATACACAAAAAAAAAAAATCTTGTCCACCTTCTTCATTTTTATTTTCTAATTTCTAAATTAATTCAATAAAACAAAAACCTAAAAAAAAAATTTCTTCATCCCTTCTCCTCTTTCTTCCTCTTCATATTCCTCTTGACGTGACATTTCTTTATTTTCTTGATTGTTTTTTTCAATTTTTTTGTTTTATTAAATTTTTATTGTTTAATAAATTTCAATTTAGCCACATCATTTAAAATTAACACATCACCGTGCAATTAATCTTTCAAACTGCCACGTCAGCATTCTATGAGTGATAGTTTACCTTCAGAGCCTTTTAGAACCATTTTCTAAAGGTTTGGGACTAAACTGTTAGATTTTAAAACTTAGAAACCAAATAGAAACCTACCCTCAAACTCAGGGACGAAAAATGAATTTTACACATCTTATTTATATTTTTGTCTTTCTTGGTGGCCCTTTCACTGATCTTTTCTTTTTCTTTTTTTTTGTACGGCCCTTTCTTTTATACTCTCATTTTTATATGAAGGTCCGTTTTCTCATCAAAAGGAAATGAAAAATTTTCAAAGTGGAATTAATTTAATTAGTGACAGACCAAGGATGAGGCAGTTTAAAATATTTTATCGAACCAGTCAGACGGAAAGAGCAACCAGAGCATGGTAAGGTAAACTAATTATACATTGGCGAGCCAACTCTGATTCCATCAAATATTCAAATAAAAGACTATAGCCAACGAAAAATGTCAAATTCATAAGCAATGCGTTCTACCCTTTGGTGTCCTTGACACAAGTAATTTAAATTAGTAACGATAATATTATAGCAACTGAGAATCGGCCAGGAGAAATCCAAGTATTTGGAGTACAAAACACATACCTTCATGAGATGCTCCAGCTTACCGGATTGTTGACTGAAGCAATACATATTCCTGGAGATGGTAGACAAATTAAAGACTATACATTAAAAAATATAATAAAAATAAATAATATATATATAATAAATAAATAAAACTTTTTAAAAACAAGAAGAAGAAGAAGAAACCCAGGAATGGAGAGCATCCAAATATGTTACGGCATATTGCCTTGGGAACAGAGATAAAATGATTAATTAAAAAAAAACTAATTATAGATTATACAGTTTAGAGCACTAAAGCTTAGAATGATATATAGTTATACCAATCGACCTAAGAAATTACAAATTGGTAAGGTCAAAAACATAGTTCCGAGAAAAGGGTACCAGCTACCAGGGCTTAGCAACATTGTAAACTACCTATAAACTACCCCCGTACTGCGTGCCTCAATCCTAATTGCTGTGTCCTTTGCAAGGCTCATTCTGAGGATCTTAACCACATTTTTCTCTCTTGCCCTTTTGTTTCTCGGTGCTGGCAGCATATATTTTCTCATCCTTCAAGCTCAATTGGTGCTTTCCTCTCAATTGCTCAGAAGCTGTCTTTCAATTACTGAATAGTGTAGCTTTTCACGGTAAAGCAAGGGTTCTTTGGGTTAATTCGGTGATAGCCCTCGGAGAATTTGGTTAGAAAGAAACAAGAGGATTTTTCAAGGGAAAGAAACCGACCAAGAAATGTTTTGGGAGCTTACTAGGATTCATGCTTCTAGTTGGTGTTTACTGTCTAAAGATTTCTGTAATTACACTTTTCTGCAAATTTTCAGCCAATTGGGAAGCTTTTTTGAAATTCCTTCGGCTCATGAGGCTCCCTCATCACCACTCTTTTGTAATCTCTCTTTTGATAATGAACTTCTTGTTTCTTATAAAATTTTTTATAAAAAAAAAAACAAAACAAAAAACAAAAAAACAAACAAACAATCACTACCCACGTAGGGGAAAAAATGGAAACTGCACCAAACATGACAAATAGAGGACGTAACAACACAGCCGGATGATTTTATCTTTATGTATTCATAGTATAAATAAACAGACCTGTCTTCACCAATGCAGTATATCCATTCACCTTTTGGTGATATGCAAGCTGCAACAAAGTCTCCCCCTTCTCTTTTACCAGATGAAAAGCTCTTAACAACCTATATGCAAGCAAGAGAATTTGTAAGCAAAAATAATAATTATGATAATTACATTATTCTGCAGAAAATTCTAAAATGTGTCATGAGCATCATAATAATTTGTAAGCAAGAGGGCTTTTTTTTCATATAGGAAACAAAAACCTCATAAAAAAGGGCCATGAGCACCGGCCACCAAAAACAGCCTAGGGACTAGGGATAGAGGAAACTCCCACCCAAAGACTAAACCAACAAACTAACCAAGAAGAGCCTTCCAATCATTTTTTCTTCAAATCCCTCCCCCTTTGAGTTGAGTAAAACTCTCATCTCAATCCATGGAACTAAATTGTCACATCAAAGCAATTTGGGAGAAAGACCAAAAAGTGCTGCAGACACTTCCAACATTTGTTTGCATACAGGCGTAGGGATGGGGGAAAGACCAATAAGAGCCTTTCCGTTAACTTCAATACCACACCACCTTGGATTAAGTCCAGAAACATTCTTCCTATGTATAGGGTCTGCAACAGTGCTCTTTATGCAGACGCGCAGTTTAGGGATTTAGATCATATCTCATGGTCCTGCTAGTGGGGCTTGGGCTTTGTGGAGGCATTGTTGGGCCTCGTTCGAGATTTCCTTGGATAGTCTTTCTGGTTGTAAATCCTTGCTTGGTGAGGCTCTCCTGAATCCCCTTTTCAAGATAAAGGTAGAGTCCTATGACAAGCGTGTGTTTGTGCAACTTTTAATGGTATATAGATTGAGAGAAACAATAGAATTTTTAGGGGTGTTGAGAGATCTATGATTGAGGTTTAATACCTCCTTGTGAACTTTAGTAATGTCGACCTTTTGTAATTATCAATTAAACCTTATTCTTTGGGATTCGAGTCCATTTCTTGGTTAGATGGTGAACTCCTTTTGTGAGGCTATATTCTTTCATTTTATCAATAAACGCTTGGTTTCTCATTATTAAAATTAAAAATATAAATAAAAAAAACAAAAAATAAAAAAATCCAATGCCACCCCTACTACCATGACAATCTAGAGAGGGATATTATTTTTGCAAGATGTGAGTGGGGATGGTGATGGTGATGGAATTTGTGATTTCAACCTTTCTATAATTTCTACCAATTGGTTTTGACAGCCTTGTGCCATGTAAATTTATTTATCAGTAAAATAGTCTCTTGTCTAGAAAGACAATCTAGGAAGACAACAATCTCACTCCCACCTTAACAATTAAGAAACATTACCTGTCCTTGCAATGTCATGATGTATATTGACGATGTCTTGTTACAAACAACAATATGATCTGCATTTTTGGGGAAAATATGAACTGAATTCACCGAGGCATCTCCTCCCTTGGATTGCCGAAAGTGAAAAGAACATTGGTGAGCAAAAATAAGTTTGGAAGCAACTAAAGGAACTTAAAGTTCAAAAGAGTTAATTTTTCTTATATATATAATGTAATTTCACAAACCCTTAATGGAGGTGGCGGCTTGAATGTATGCAGACAATCGGTTGTCTTCACATCCCACACCTACAAAGAACAACAAATTTACTGCTTTCCTTAGGACGGGTAAATAAATCCCCAGCCAGTAAAGTACGTTGCACAGTCAATTAATCGTAGAATAGAACATGATCAACCTTGACCGTGCAGTCACTAGATGCAGTGATGACACGTGCTCCATCATTAGTAAAGACTGCATCATTCACATAAGATGAATGGCCACGGAATTCTTTCAATAGCTTCCCAGATTTTAGGCCATGGATTCTATATTAAATATAACACCAATCAGTCATACCATTAAAAAAAGGAAGAAGTCTAGAGGGTCCATCCAAGAATTAACTTGGAGGAAGAAAGTAAAGATGAAGGTTTTTAAACAAAACCAAAAACTTATTACATAATACCATTATTTTTTTGAAAAAGAAACAACTTTACATAATATCATTATTACCATTGACATATACAATATATAATGTCCACTTGGGCAAGCATAAATAATATTCTCGTAGTAACAATCAAAATCTGGAACTAACCTTGCTGTGGTGTCAAAAGAGGTACTCAACAACTGGCTTCGATCACGAGAGAAAACAACACTTGTAACACCCTGAGAATGAGCATGTTCAAGACGCCGCAAGCATTGGCCAGTCCTTATACGCCAAACCTAAAACACAACAAATATGTAGATCTAAAATGATTGAAATAATAGAACATTGTAATTATAATCAATAACTCCCTAAGACATCAAAGACAAGCAACCAAAGAGTACAAATTAATCCCAGTTCAATGTATAATTTCTTGGATTACTGCATCTCTGCCTCATTTTATGAATAAAATTCTATTTTTTAGATTAAAAAAACTTCTACTCAATCAAAAAAAGGGTAGAGGAGGCAGGGGATAAGGACTGTCCAAGAGAACGTTCCAACTTGAGGTTTTAAAATGGACCAAATCACAATAGCATCTTGTGATTCCTTCCAAGTTTGCTTTTATTTCAAAGGTAAGGTACCAGCATAGACTTCACTATTGTTACACCATAGAATTTTAGCTTTGCCTTTAAAAAGCTACAAGACAAGAAGGATCATCAAAACTATTGAATATTATTCTTAACAGCTCATGACATTGTGGATTCAATGTCATTGGTAGACAAAAAATCTAGAATGATTTGTCTAAAGATAGAATAATCAGCTGAAGGACGTTTTTCCTTTCCTGACCTTACTTGAACACGGTTATTATTTAGGTTGTATATAACTATGTCTATGAGTTCTAAGAAGGCCGTTTCTTTCTTAAAGGTAGTAAAGTCAAAATATCTTTATCATGTTTCTAGAAATAATCTTTTGCATCGCCAGCAATACTTCAGAATAAAGATTGATGGCAAAGAACGATGCTTTGATAATACATTTATTTCTTGACAATGAGTAATGTTTCACCAATGATTGCTTCTCGTTCACTCATGGATCTACAGAGGTCCTTATCTTGTGCCAGCCTACCAAGTGGTGAAGCATTGATAATCATCATAAACTTGGTTGAACTTCTTCCTCTTCAACTTGTTGATAATGATAGATCTCCTTATATTTTTAATCATTCTCCTTTTTCTGTTTTCTTTCGTCCATCTCAATTTCATCTCAAATTTCATTTACTACACAAGAATGTTCATGTGATGGTTCCAATCTTCTTTAAGCATCTAGTCCTCAGTTGTTGATTTTTGAAAAGTTTAAGTTCCTTTAGGCTTTTTGGCTCCTTTTAAATTCCATAATGCTCAACTTGGTCGTCTCCAATTTTGCCCTATCTTTGTTTTTCAGCTACACCAGCGATAAATTAAATTAAATCCCTAACAACTGCTTTGCTATACTGCTCTTTTCTAGATGGATTTAACATGCTTTAATACCACATGAGAACTGATTTGATATCTATATTAAAATGAAGGAAATATCACAAAAGATGGGGCGAGAAATTCGAGAGTCTTCCACTATTCTCCCCAATTCTAGGCTCCTTGGAAAACTCCATTCGGTATTTTCTTCCTCCCCAACAAAATACTCCTAACCCACTCTATTTATAACTACTCAAATTTAACATTTTTCACAGCTAATGAATAAAATGCATCTTGCTAGTATTCCTCAAAATAAGTTTAGTGTGGGCCTCATCCCTTGCTCCCTCTTTGCTTTCATCACTTTGGAAGGTTGGAATCCCTAAAAGATCACATTCTTCGCTTGGTAGGTCTTACACGGTAGAATTAACACTATGACCCCATCCAAAGATCGTCTTCGTGGCTGGTGGGGCCTCAGTAATGCCTCATTTGTAAGGGTGCTTCAAAGGATACATGGATATGGAGCATACTTGATGTAGGGGATTATTTTTAGATTCATATTTAATTGAAAGGTTGATTAGATGTTGCATTGGAGTTTCGATGGGCTAAAAACAACATATTTCATTAGAGTTTTCTCTAACAATCAGAAGTAGTTTTGGAAGCAAGATTCCCAACTTTCTTCGGACAAATTTTCTTTAGCTAAATAAACTCATGGGTGAGTTTTTTTCTGGTAAGGAAGAATTGATGTAGGGGATTATTTGTAAAACTCGTCGGTGAAGGTAGTTGGTTAAGATTTTGGTTGTTTTTGGCATTATAGCCGTTGGAAAGTTTTGAGTTAGTGGTTAATTAGGATTTGGTAATGACAAATTAATATAAATAGGTCCTAGCCCTAGTATTTTCAAACACTTTTTTAAAGATTAATAAAACTACATCTTGATTACATCAATGTTTTATGAGGTTGTTAGTTTGAAGGCATGAGCACGATTTGGGACGATTTTCAAAGGACTTTGGAGTGCATTTGGCTCATCAGAGGTGGTGTTTTTCGATGAAAAACCAAGGCTACCAAGCATTCATTGAGAAGAATGAAAGAATACAGAACTGGATGGCAAACAAAAACCAGCCCAATAAGAGCAGCCAAACCACAAGCCATACAAAAAAGGTTTCAACCCAAAATAATGAGGTCTGGCAGGAAATTACAAACAATCTTAGACACCGAAGCCCAAACAAAAGAATTAACCTAGCCATGGACCAAACCTCTTCTCACAATCTCTCAACCCAAAGCACCAAAGGACGGCAAAAAAAGCATGCCTGCAAGATCCAACCCTTACCACAAAAAAATGGAGGCATAAGGACCTCCTCCACCATTGAGTTGCACTCTCACTTTCTGGCCAGATGAACCCCAAACAACTAGGAAAACAAAATAGTCCCAACTCAAGCAAGCAAGAAGGCAACTCCAAGATCATGGTCTTGGTCTTCCGATGCACTCTTAGAAAGAATGCACCACTGCAACCCACAACAAACGCCGAGTGCTTCAGAACGTAGTGAAATGTGTTCACTCACCACTTTAAGACATGGGATGTCCTTTGGCATGATGCTTCCTTTGATATTTTATGGAACATTTGACTTGAGAGAAATAGGAGCGTTCTTGGGGAAGATTTGAGCCTTGACCATGTTCAATGCCTCAAACCCACCAATGATTATTGTTTTATCTCTTATTCTCAACCATTAGGGTCCTTTCTGGTAAACTTTTATGTCTTGTAGTTAGTTATTTTTTTTATAAGACCCTTCTGCTTTGGACTTTCCTTTTCGTATTTCTCTATGAACGCTTAGTTTCTCAATAAACAAAATATTCTTGACTAAATTAGATGGTAGCAAGAAAGCAGCCAATTAGATAAATCTGGAAATTGAAAATTTATCTTTTCCCATCATCCTTCTGTTTATAAAATAGTACTTAAATCAGAGATTATATAGCAAATTATTTACTATCTGTAAAATAGATCGATTTTGTGTTCCTATAGCGTAGGACCTAAGGCTGAAAACTTTGTCAGAAGACTCAGAACTTTACCTCCAAAACCCTCGGGAATATAATATAAAACAAGAGTAAGTAGACAGAAAGCCCTTGAAAAATTTTATCCGGAAAATTCAGCCTAATACATGTATAAAGTTATAAGGACAATTATTTATTCTAGCTGCCACGTTTGAATGCCGTGATAAGGATAGATAAATGATAAGCAAAACAAACAAGCACAGAAGTGATTACAGAATACAGTCTGACATCCTACTAGAAGAATTATCACAAAAGTGATGAAAGAAGATGAACTCAGGACTCACTTTGATCTTCCCATCTTGTGACCCAGAAGCGAGCATCTCTGAGTCTCTACTAAAATCAACACAAAGGACCGGATCATCATGCATCATAAACGTTTCCTGTAAACCCGTTTGCATGTTAAAATTCACAACCGACAATTTTATAAAGAAATAAAGATACGTATGCAGGTAGTGTTTTTCAGGATATCAAAACTCAGTGGACTTACATATGAAAAAGATATGACGATGCAACAAAGGACAGAAAGCAAGCATACTTACATCAGCCTGGTACTGAAGATCCTTCTTGAGTTTCCCACTTAAATAATCCCAGACCTGTATGTAAATAGAAGTTAAAGAAGCTTCGTAGACAATTCTCTGTAATCCCATCCACCTATATGGCTATACCTCAATAAATCCATCCACAGAGCAAGAAACAAGAAACTGCCCATCTGGTGAGAACCGAGCACATTCTGCATGACTTTTTGTACCAAACTGCAACAAAATTAATTTAAACTATGACTAAATTTTTTTTTTTAAGCAAGAAACAACTTCTCATTGAAATAATGAAAAGGAACAAGAGTTCAAAAGATAACAAAGAAACAACTCCCAAAGGGAAGAAATGAAAAGACAAAAAAAAAACTAAAAAGGAGAAATAAAAGCACTCCAATTATAACAAATATCATAATTTGAACTATGACTAAATTAAACAGAAGATATACAAATAATTGATCCTAATCAAGTAGGAAAAAAGAATAGGGAAAACAAATCAAACAACTCATCATTCCTCTTGCTTGTTCCTAAATTTTCTAGACAAGTTTTCATGTCTCAATCTACTGATAGACACTCTACTCCTATCCATTTCACTTTTTGTGTTTTTTTTTTCTTTTTTGGATAAGAAACAATTCATTGATTGAATGAAGTGTTACAAAAGATCCAACATATAGGAACCCAAAGATTACAAAAAATTTGACCAATTGTTCATAAGAGGTGAAAGGCTATAAGAGCCAAAGGGTTGGGTTCTTTTACACCAATGTAAAGCAAGAAAAAGAATAGACTCCTTGATGGCCTCAGGGGTTCGTTCCATTTCCTGAAACATGTGTGAGTTCCGTTCGATCCAAGTAGTCCACAAAAGAGCACAAGCAATGTTCAGAATTTTCTTTGCCTAGGAAAAAGGGTGGTAAACAAAAATTTGGCTAAGCCAATCCATCGTAGATAGAGGTGGGACCACCGAGCAGTTAAAGGCAGCCAAAAAGAAGCTCCAGACCTCCTCTGTGTAAGTACAAAATCTGATGATGTGGCTGGCCGATTCACTATCTTTATCACAAGGAACACCATTGGGGAGAGACGTTTTAAATGAAACAGAATTTTTCATTGACCAAATGAAAAATTCCATAAGAGTAAAAATTACAGTATTCTGAAGCCAAACGCAGTTGGAAAAAAGTGAAGTACTGGACTAGAAAACTGTCCAAACTTGAACTGCCAGCCTAAATTTCAGACATTGCATAAGCTTGCCATCATCTACTTCACTGCTCCAAGAAAACTATCTCCTTGCATCTTCTAAAAGCACTTCAAAAGGCTATAAACACTTAAAGCAATAACCAAAACATCTTGAAAGGGAGAAACAGCACCATCAATAGTAGGAATGAAGACCAGTTACAGCTAACCAGCTCCTTTGACAGCGAAAGAACTCTGAAGACTAGACCATCATCCAGGAAAAACTTTAAAACTTCAAAGCATCCAGGGCGCCAAAAATCAATTCTTCAAAACTTATCGACAGTTGTAGCAATGTGCTTGGCTTTTTCTTTTATAAGATGCATTGCTTTCATTGAGAAACATGAAAGAGTAAAGAAAGACATATAAAAAGAGAGCCCAAATTAAGGGGCCAGATTGGCTCACCATACCAAAAAAGACTCTAATCCAAAAGAATAACTACAGAACTCTTTGATCATCGAAGCCCAAAGAGAAACTTTTTTTTTTGTTTTTTTTGAAAAAGATACTATTTCATTGATAGGTGAAATGAGTACAAGAGGGCTAAGACCCCTATTACAAAAGGCTTTTCCAAGAAACACAAAGGGTAGTGAGATTGTAGTTACAAAAAAGGGGGT
>JAOANK020000028.1:108584-119838 GCA_026257165.2 Telfairia occidentalis | reverse complement strand
AGATTGTAGTTACAAAAAAGGGGGTAGATTTACACCATGTAAAAGCAGTATACAAAGTAAATTCCAAAAAAAGAGTTTAAGGTCCGGTATTTTTCGTTGAAAATACGGGCGTTTCTCTCTATCCATGTAACCCAATAAAAGCTCTGATGATGTTCTCCCATAAGGCAGCCCAAAGAGAAATGTTAAACCTAGCTAGAAACCAAAGGGTAGTGAGAAACGTTAAACCTAGCTAGAAACCAAACCTCATCGGTAGATCTCTCCACCCCTCTAAAAATCCTATTATTCCTCTCAAGCCAAATCCCCCATTAAAAAAAAAAAAAAAAAATCCAGCACTGCAAAGGAACTTCCCCTTTTCCTAAAAGGCATATGACAAAGGAACCTCATTGACAATCTCTACTACGTGCTAAAGGAACCCCAACAGCTCCGAAAAGCAATATCAGTTGGAGTAAAATGGTGTCTCCGAAGGAAATGAACGAGATCCCCAGCTGCTCATCTGTAGAGAATGCACTAGTGCAAACCCAACAAAAAAGACGAGTGTCTCTTGCTCCAAGCCAAAAGTGTTAACCCTCCCAAACAAAACATGCCAAGCAAATAAGTTGACCTTCTTGGAAATTTTCACCTACAAATGCAAGGAATAAAGAGAAAAGCGAGGTTAAGAAAGAAAAAATTATAGGAAACCCTTGAAGAGTGGGACCCAAAAAAATGAAAATCCCTCTTCTTAACTAACCTAAAATTCCTTAACATAGAGATGAGATTCACAATATCAGACATCTCCCTATTTGAGAGGGGACACTTAAAACCAAGAGAGGGTGAGGAGGAAATACCATAAACAACAACACGGATGCCAAAGACATATTGATATAATGTGCCAAAGAATGAAACCTCATGGAGGATAGAAGATACAATGTGCTTGACTTTTAAAACAAGCAAAAACTTCTTCAAAACTACGAGCTTCAGGGCAATGACAACATTGATTCAAAGGTAACAAAGAAACTGCTTATACACATGAAAGAAAACTTACAACCAAAGACATATTGACTTATATATTTTATACCTAAATTCTTTTCCTTTCCTCAATTCTTATCCTATCTGTTTCACTTGTGCAGGAAGAAATGTTCAAAGAGAGCACTGGAAGCACAAGGAAGTTAGTTTTGTGTGGGCTTGAGGGAGTCAAAAAAAGTTGTGTCCAATGCTAGAAAGTTACCGATCTAGGGTAGTATTTAAGCACTTTTTTTATAAGAAACTGAACTTTTATTGAGAAAAAGAAAGAAATTACAAGGGCATACAAAAACAAGCCCAACAAAAAAGACCAAAGCTTAACTACAGAAATAGTCCTCAATCCCAAAAAAAAAAAAAAAACAAACCAAGCTCATAGTTACAAAAAGGCTTGGTTACACATGCCCACAGGGAGGTGGTAAACTTAACAACCTCCCAAACATAAGATCTCTCAGTATCTCTGAAAATCTTATTATTTCTTTCGAGCATGATACCTCAAAATAGAAAAAAAAAACAGGATTTCCATAAAACACTTCCTTTATCACGAAAAGGGGAGACTCAAAAACACCTCCTCTTTCGAAAGACCCTCTCCTACGAGGAAAGCTCACTCCAAAGGAAATCAACCAACGGTTCCAAAGGTTCTGGGAAAACCGGCATCCCAGAGCAAATGGGCAAGTTCCTCTCCCCTCCTCTTGCAAAGAATGCACCATTGCAGACACAGGACAAAGAAAGAATGTCTTTAAATGCAGTTCAGGGTGTTAAGTCTCCCATATAAAACCTACCGCACAAAAAACTTGACATTCTTGGGTATTTTCACCTTCTATAAAGTAGAGAGAGTAGGGGCATCCAAGAAGGTAGAGGGATTACATAAAAGACAGAAGAAGAAGTTGTCCAAACTTTAATGTCCCTTTTGCCAGATATACAAACCGACCACCAATCACGTAAAGAAAAGAAGACACCTCCCTTGTCTCTCTCTCAGAAAGAGGATGCCGAAAGCCTAAGAAAATAGGCAAAAGGGTAAGAGGAAGGTAAGACAAAAGCCACCAAATGAAGCTTCTTCTCTAAAAGATGGTACAAATGAGAGCATAAAGCATGAAGGAGTTTACCACATCACTATGGCCAAGAGAGTTTACCGCATAAAAACTATTCGTGAAAAAAAAACAAGCCATTAGATTAATTCTTCTCACCTTTATTGTGTGAGAAAGAGTTGTTGGATAAACATCCTCCACATCTTGCTTCATAGCAGCAGTCCCACGAAATAAATCAAACTGCGTTCCTGGAGGAAGTAGACCTGAAAGAACAAAAAATCACTAATCATAGTAATACTTCATTGTAGTAACCACATGAAAACAATTATAAAAATAATTAATGTCATCCTCTTAGATATGACTTATGAGTCACATTAATGGAAAAAAAGTATTTAATTGCTCATAATATCCACAATATGCACTCCAATATTCGTGATCAAACATCGTGTCAACATTTAAATATATCCACTTGAGAATAAATAATTTTGAATAGGAGAAGAGTTTGAGGATAATTCTATAGGAGGAGAGTTCGTGGACAAATAATTTGAAAAGGATGAAGAGAATAATATTCTTCAATCATAATTTTTATTTATTGGGTAAACTGGGGGTTTCAATAAAATAACACAACACTAACATAGCGAGACTTTTTCCTCATCTTTCCCATGGAACCTAGAAAAAGAATATCTCCCTGTAGTATTCTGTTGGGTTTTTTTTTTCCATTTTTGTGAGTAACCTAAGGCTTCAATTACATAACACCAAAATAGCGACACTTTTTTTATGGAACCTTTTTGTCGGAAAAACTGAGCTTCCATAGAATCTAACAAAATGATTATAACATATAACGAAACTTTAAATTACCTTGATGTTGTTGCCATTTTAAAGCCTGGCCAATTAGAGCCATTAATCGAGAAGGAGCCACCACGGTAACTTCAGCTGCGAGCGCTGTAAAATGCAAATAGAAACATGACCAACATGCAATTAGTAACAGTAACACAAATTCATACGTAAGAGCCACCTAAAATAATATGAAAACTCAACAAACATACAACAATTTAAAATAGATAAGCATATCCAAATTTTACCCATTTTTTCTGATATAAAATACGGAACCTGTTTCCTTAGATCTTCTCATGTCTTAAAAATGAAACTTTGATTGAGTCCTTGATGAAAAACCTATCCTAGCGAAAAAGATAAAAAGGTTAAAACAAAAGCTAGCATCCTTCAAATCTCACAAAAGAATGAGTGACACAGTATCAGTAGAAAATACTTTGGACCAGAAGGGGAAAATCCCAATTAGTCTTACCGAGAAGCCCCATAATAGGTTAAAACTTAAAATATTTAATACGACCAGACGTTGTCACATTCTTCTATTCCTCAAGGCAATTCTATAAAGTTTCAGTTTTAGTGAGTTATTTCCGATTCAACTTCTATTTTTGCAATATCTAAAGTTAAAATGATGTCATTATGAAAAATCAATGGTTCTTTCTGTATATATGACAAAAAATTGACATTTAGATTTTATTATATCCATGAAACTATTATTATTCGTGTGTCATCAAATTTTACTTCACCAAATAATTAAGCAAAATTAAATTTTTGGATTCTCAAGAACGATAAGAAATTAAGGACATCCAGAATATGAAGAAATGAAATATAGATAAAGTTGAAAACCTTGGGCAATTTGCGCTCGGCGTTTCTCTTTTGTTGAATCTTGATAAGCCTGTAATGATAACTTACTAAGCATCTTAGAATAAAATGAGCCACCTCGCTTATAAAAATAAGATACGTGTAGAGCACAATCTCCAACTATCTAAGCACCCTTTAGTAAATAATAAAAGGTTTCCAGGATTGACATATAGTAAGGGAAAAAAAACCCGATATGCAGCAAAAAGAAAATTTAACACTCAATAAAACATTAATCACATTTGAGCAGACCCATGCAAATGTATTGCATAAGTTATATTAGCATGAAGCCATGACGCACTATTCCAGGTGGGGTGTCAACTTCAAACATAGTGGCTCTTTGGCATGCGCCTTTCTTTGTAATCCTGTGGAACATTGACTTGAGAAAATTACGATGGTCTTTAGAGACGTGGAGAGCTCTTGGGAGGATACTTGGGCCTAGTTAGGTTCAGTGCCTCCTTTTGGGTCTTGATTGCTGAGAATTTTTGTGATTAGCCTTTATCTTTCATTCTTTTGAACTGGAATTCCAATTTGTAATTGTTATCTTGGTAGCTCTTTTGTTCTTTCTTTTTTTTGTTCCTTTTGTTCTAAGCTTTCCTTTTCCTGATTACCCTTGTGTATTCTTTCACTTCTTCTCAAAGCAAGTTGTCACCAAACTGCTGTCCTATCTGCTCAAAAGGCCCAGAAACACAAGAACGCTTATTCAGTACTTGCCACCAGGCAACCACCTTTTGGAATTACCTCACCCTTGTTTTTGGTTGGGAACTAACTCGCCCAAAGGACCCCCTTCGCTTCTGATCACCGCCCTTAGAGGACACCCCTTCAAGGGCAAAAAGAAAGCTCTTTGGGAAGCCTTTGTTAGAGCCTTCATATGGACTACTTGGATGGAGAGAAACGCGTGTACCTTCAACGATAAACATAGATCTTTTGATACTTTTTTGGATTATACTTTGTACACAGCTATTACTTGGTGTAAATCCACCACCATTTTTTGTAACTATAGCCTCTCCACTCTTTATGTATCCTGGAAAAATCTCTTGTAACTTTTTGGTTGCACTATTTGTGCACCCTAACTATTAATGAATTGTGTCTTTTCCAAAAAAAAAATACACACACATAGTGGTTATGAATACACATGGCATGTAAAATAGAGAACAGAACTCCTCATCCATTAAACCTAAGAAACTAATGACCATGACCTAAAGAGTAAGAAAGCTTCTGATAATTGGGTGCCATCTACAAGCAAATTAGAAACCAATAAATGAACTAAGAACCCAAATTAGAAGAAGTCAATTTAATTAATTAACCAATTCTTACCTCATTCGGATCGAAGTACGTTCTGACTAAAAGATGCTCAAGTCGCAAGTATCTTTCGGGTTGCTCCTGCTTCATGACACCCATCACTTGAGTCTGCCTCAGAATGGCACGGGCAGTATCCAGTTCACGAAGCTCAATCATTTCTAATACAATCTGGAAAAAAAATTACAAGGAAGTAACAAATAATGAACTGCTACAAGATTTTCAAACCTGAGGAATTTACTAAACTAAAGAAAAATGCAACATGAGAATATTTGTATTATAAACAAAAAAAAAACAGCCTAAGGGTCAAAGGATAGAGATCCCAAGCACAAAAAGAAGAACTAAGATAACAAAGCTCACCACCACTAGTAATCCTAAGGCGGCGGTAAATTCTTGTAGTTAGAGTAACACCACGGCAAACATTGAAAATACAGAATATACTGTTCTAAACAAATTTTATAGGGTTTAAGACGCTAGCACCAATCTCATCAATGTATTAGGAGGTTGTGAATTGGAGGAAGGGAGGCCACTTACTATTGATCTCAGAACATGAAATTTGAGACTTCTAATTTAAAAAGCTTATTAGACCTTGATTTTGAAATTCAGACCCCATTTGCTTACCCTCAATTGGAATCAAGAAATGAGAATGAAATTCATTCCCTTTAATAGTGATTACCAAAATTAAGGAATGAGAATAAATTGTGGAACCCACCCCAAATTCGAGAATCTCATTCCCAAAAAAGGGACAATCCTATTACCTCCAAAAAGGTGTTCAATCTCATTCTTATTCCTTGATCTATGGGACACACACTATTTTCTTTAGTTATTTTACTTACTTTATCCTTTCTCTCTCATTTATCTCACAAGTTTTATGATTTTTTTTAAAAAAAAACAATATGCAGTTTTCTCTCCTTCCTAAAAACATGTAAAAATATTTTAATGTTTTTTTAAAATATATATTTTTTAGTTTGTAATTAAAAAATATTTTTTTAATATACTTTTTTTTAATTATTTTTTATACACACATTTTTTTTGCATGTGTATTTATTTATTTTATTTTATTTTATAAGGAACAATTTCATTGATATGAATGAAATGTACAAAAGTATCCAAGATTGCAAAAAGGATTTCCAATTTGACATAAGAGAAGAGAGGTTGTAGCGATTGAAAGGCTAAAACGTTTACACCAATATAAAGCATTGTAAAGAGATCGCTCCCAAATGTCCTCCATGTTCTTTTCTTTGTTGGTGAATAATCGAGAATTATGTTCAATCCAAATATTCCAAAAAGTGCTTGCATTGATGTTCAACCAGAGAGATTTTTTTTCCTTGGTGAAAGGGTGATCAAATTGCATGTGTATTTATTTTAATTAGTTCTTATTTATTTTGCATGTGTATTTAAATATCCATATTGTTTTGAATTACTTAATTTTAAATTAAATCGGTAAGATATAATTTATTATTATTAAATAACATAACAATAAAATTGAATAATACTTTATTTCTAATAATAAAAAATATACCAATTTTTTTAGGTTTATGTAATTTTATTTTAATTAGTTCGTATTTAATATCAATAAATTGTAAGGATAAAATTTATTATTATTAGATAAAATAATATAAAGTAAGACTAATAATTTCTATATCATTTTTAATTGATTAGAAATACAAAATGATATTCTTGTAACCATCATATATCATATTCTGATTCCAATGAAAGTAAACAATATGAATTGGTTTCTGATTCCGATTTCAAACAACTCCTAGTAAATAGCATCAAAGGAATACAATTCTCATTCCGATTGATTTCATTCAAATTGAATTTCATTCTTATTCCTTCCTATTCTGATTCATAGTAAGTAAACGAGGCCTCAATTTAAACCTGGAGAGGAAAACGGAGCTGCAAATATGTTATCCCAATGTCCAAATAATGGATTGCACCATATTTCATTCCTTTATTTTTTGGACACTTGTGTGATTGTTGACCAAGTTGCGACCGATTCTCACTTGGCTAGCACTATTCAAAAGTTGGAGGAAGATCCAGATGCGGTCCCTAAATTTTTGTTGTCACATGGTCAATTATTATACAAAAGCCAGTTAGTTTTACCAAGTTCTTCTTCATTAATTCCTACACTTTTGTATACTTTCCATAACACAGCCATGGGAGAATTCTAGTTTCTTGCGCACATATACGTGGCTTACGGTAGAATCGTATAGGCATGGTATCAAAAAATATGCCAAAAAATATGTAGATGAATGATAAATCAGTGAATCTATCTCATGTTGGATTACTTCAACCTTTGCATGTGCCTCAACATGTATGGGATGGAATTTTAATGGATTCTATTGAAGATCTTCCTTTATCGCATGGATATAATGTTATCATGGTAATTGTGGATCATTGGATCCCTTGAGTATATATGCTCACTTTCTTCCTCTCAAATACCCATTCACAACAAAAACCATGGCTGAAGTTTTTATTGGTAAGTCGTCAAGCTTCATAGGTTTCCTCGTTCAATAGTCTTTAATTGTGATAAAGTGTCTTCTTAGCCAATTTTTAAGCGAATTATTTCGTCACCAAGGTACCTAGCTTCGAAAGAGCATGTCTTATCATCCACACACTGGCAAACAAACTGAAGTTGTTTTTGCATTGTTTTTGTCATGAGAAACCTATGAAATGGCAGTATTGGTTATCGTGGGCAGAATATTAGTACAATACTACGCTCCATTCCTCCACAGGTACTACCCCTTTTCAAATCATTTATGGGCGTGCTCCCCCTCCTATACTACATTATGGTCAACGCACGACAACCAATTCGGGGTTGGATCAACAATACCTTGCTCGAGATCATGCTTTAGATGATCTTAAAGCCCACCTGAATTGGGCACCATCCAGGATGGAAAAAAAAAGGGCCAATAAACACCGTAGGCATATTGAGTTTAATGATGACGGTAAAGTATAACTCAAACTCCACCCATATCGTTTGACATCTATGGCTCATTGTTGGAATGAGAAGCTAGCACCTAAGCATTTCGACCATTTTCTTGTTATCTAGAGGGTGGGTCCTATCGCTTACAAATTGGAACTCCCTGAATCAGCTCAAATACATCTGATGTTCCATATTTCTCAACCTCGTAAGGCCCTTGGTGCTAATACGCTACCTCGTTCCCTTTCTTCCCATTTAGCTCCTAATTTTGAATGGTGTGTCCAACCAGCCTCATTGGCATCCATCAGAATGATTCAAATGGTGATTGGGAGGTATTAGTTCAACGGAAGGATTTACCAGTTTGTGATAACTCTTGGGAACTCTTGGAATCAATTTGCAATCGAGCCATGGAATTCCACCTCTGAGGCCAATGTGTCTTTTGGGTCCGAGGGTAATGTTAGACCTACAATTCAGAAAGTCTACTCAAGAAGCGTCAAAAGTGGAAGTGTAGCTGTTTCTAAGCATCAGAAGGACCAGTTTCTAAAGTACTTTTTATATTTTGTACTTTTGTGGGAAGTTGGAACCTCCTTAGTCAGTTATATTGTGTTTCTTTATATGTTGTATTTCTTACGTAGTAGATGTCATGCATTTTCTAGTAAAGTTGTCTTGGACTTGGGAGAAAATGATGATCCTCTCAAATTGATCATCTATGGATAGGTTGTAATCTTTTTGAATCTCAACATCGTATAAAGGATATCTATCACATTCTATCTTTGCTTTTCTATTTACTAGGTGGAACTCTGTCCTGTGACACTTTATCCTTTTAACTTATTTTTTTACATTTTGTCCAACAATGGTATTCTTGTTTCATATCAAAGAGGAAAAGAATATAAGACCGACCATGTACAAGGGAAAAAAAAAACTGCCATTTAAATTGTATTTTCGAAATACAATGAAATCAAAAACTCATGTTGCAAACAAAGAATAGAACCTGAAGAATCTAAGGCTTGCGGGGAATCTTTTCTGTAATCTTTCTAACAGAGCTATGAAGACAGTCCAAACTCCAAACTAAGATTTAATATTTTCTGGACATTCCTCTTTCCAGATTTCCAAGGACAAATTTTCTTGGTCAAACGTCTACAACCTCCATTTGATAATAGAATAGAGAATGTACCAGCAAAAAAAGACCCGGAAGGGTGAAAATTCCACAATCCCTCTGTCAAAAGCGAATCATCGTTGTTTCATATAAAATAAAAATAAAAACAAAAAACAAAAAAATGAAAGATAAACCTTAATCGTGTCTACAAGAAAACTTATTGAATAGTGTAGTAGATGATTTTATCCCAACCTCCAATAAACTTACATATTCTAAATGCTACTATAAAATCCTCTTTCAACAAATTTAGCATTTTCTAGAATCCCAAGTTCAACTATAAAGTTTCCACTAAGCCATTTGTCAACTCTTCCATCTACCTTCTCAACCCACTACATGCTTAAGGATAATTAAATCTATCTATACAGAAAGACCTTTCTCAAGGCATTTGTCCAGGACAAATTTTATTCCAGCAGTAAAATGAAACATTTTCTCATAAAGTATAAAATTTTAGCTTAATTTAATAGATCTACAGTAATGACCATTGATGCAAGATTTAAATAACAGTACAGTTTGTTTCACTCTACCTGTTCATATAAATCCTCCAACTTATTTCTGGGCAGCTTAAGTTGAGACACTTGGGGCAATATTGCATCCCACCGTCCAGCATTGATATCAGCAACAAAAGTTTCAATGCTGTCTACGGTATTCAGAGAAACCTGACACTCGTTCTGTAATGTCTGGAATGTTTGGTGCAACGAATTTTCTTTACAAAACTGAAGCACGATCTTGATGACACTGAAAGGAAAGCATATCAGAAATTTTTTGTTCTTATAGTCTTATACAATAAGAGGATAAAAATGTTCATCAGATCTAATCACACCTTAAAAATAAACTACGTATCTACAATAGACAACCAGAGAGAGGGAATAAGACAGCAATTCAATCAACAATTGAGGCTGACATCAAACGTATGAATTACGCCTTAGAGATAACACCATACGTTAAGTTGCATAAGTATACCCTTTACATGACCATTAATCATTGAGAATGCACTAACAGTAAAATCATAAACGTATACAAATTGGTTAGCATTTAGCAAGAGATAAAAGCAACTCAGAAACACGTATATGTAACATAATAGAGTAAAAGTCATACTTGATTTAAAACAAAGAAGGCAAAATTTAAACTTCGTTGTTATTTTTCAACTCTTAAGATATAAACTGGATGAAGAAAGCAACTAGAAATAAGAAAAATGACGAACCATGGAAAACTTATGAAATTTGGAATGGAAAATATTAAAAATGCGTACTAGAACGAATTGTACGCAGCTCGAAAACCCAAAAAATCAAAAGCAAACGAGAGAAAGGAATATAAATAAAGCAAGCCCAAAATTAGCACTTAAGGTAAGTCGTTAATCCCACTTCTATCGTCGAAATTCTTGGTAACCAAAGAGAAAGTGACTGAACTAAGAAATATCTAAGAGAGGAAGGAAAAGAAACACACTCCCTGGCTTCGATTTCGAGTGTAGACATGCTCGGCAGGTTGGAGGGTAAAATTCAAACAGAGGAAGGCAAGTGACACAACAAATTAGGGCTTCTACTTTTTTTGCCGGGAATAATTTATCAAATAACGGCTTCAAAACCAAAAATGAGACTGAGAACCTGTCTATTCGTGATTGAGAAGATGGATGCGTGTATTCGGCTCTGGCCTATAATCCAAATCCGAAATACGTATATGGGCCGATCCTATTATCCAACTTTTACTGAGTTATGCTCGAAAGGTTACTGGGCTACCTCTACAGTCCAACACCGTCTAATTTTTTTTTTTCTTTGAATTTTTTGTTATTTTTTTCTTTTGGGTTTAGCTATTGAAATCCTAAAATCGGACAAATAATTAATATAAATATCAATTAAAAACAATTTTCTTCCAAAAACTACAAATGATTAATATATCAAAACATTACTAACAAATTTAATATAACTTTATACGATTAATTGATTGATTAATTAGATTGTAGGTAAAAATAATCAAACAAAAATCCAAATGACAATGTATAGATATTATTCCACTGCATACATGTACAATAATTATCTCTTCCCTAAAATTATAGGCTAGTTATTTTCTTTTTTCAAAGATGTCTAAATAATCACATATCTTCCATTCAAAAAAAAGAAGAAAAAAAAATTAGTTTGATTTGTATCTGAATTATATTAGGTAAAAACTACT
>JAOANK020000028.1:94823-107409 GCA_026257165.2 Telfairia occidentalis | reverse complement strand
TAGTTGATGGTACATTCATTTTTAAAAATCAATATATTATTCCTTAATATAATGCAAATTTTGACTGTGTCTATAAGATTAGTTTATATTATGTATAAAATTAGTTTATAAGATTTTATTTTCTCGTACACACCAAATGATGGGTTTTTCAAGACGATATAAGTTTTTTTTAAAAATAAGATATAGTGCCTGTGGTTAAATCGAAAATATTATTTTTGAAATAAATTTGAAAAAAATATCTTTAAAATAATTGATGGCAATTATGCTTTTAGAAAAATCAACTTTAATATAAAAGTAAATTAGTGTTTGGTAAATTTTAATTTTAAATCTAAAAAAAAATAAGATATAGTATTTCGCAAATTAATATTAAATTAATATGATTTGCTATAATAACCCACATAAACATATATTTTAATTAATTTTTATTTATATTTAGTACTTACATTTATTAAAAGATGATTTAAGTTGAAAATTATTTTGTTTATTATAAATTATTTGATAAAATATTTATTATCAAAATTAAATCTATTAAAAATTTGTATCAAGTTTAAATACAAAATAATATATAAAACAAAAATATATAAGATAGAAATAAAAAAGGAAAGATATACATATTGTTAGAAAAGCTAATTTCAAAAGTTTTTTTGCAAAATGCTGGGTGAAAATCACCAACACACTTGGACCACCCAAGAAGGACACATGACTACACCAACATAAACTCGGAAAAGGCCACGCTGAGAGGTCTGGACGCTAGCCCAGCCCAACCTGATCAGGTCGAGCAGACAACATCCCTAACTAGATTAACATTGCAATTAAGAGGGATTCATGCTTCCGGATCAACTGCCATCGATCGTGATTCGCAACGGACGAAGTAGGATCTCCTCCATAAATTCTCCATATGGACGAAGTGGGATCTCCTCCAAAAATGCTTCATATGCTCCAATATAAATACTAGGCTAAACCATAAGGGAAGGTAGCATTGATGCATAGATCAATCCCATTACACATTTCTATAGCCTAACTAACTTGAGTGTCGGAGTGTGGTATTTACTACCCACTCCTCACCTCTCTAGGTCCAAAGTCATTTGTCTCTCAGTCCACGTCATCCATAAGAATTTTCGTGCATCAAGAATAAATTCAAATGTGATTTTCTATAAATTATTAAATAATCATTTTTACTCTGCTTAAAATTCTCTCAAAGTGTTGTTTTTGCCCATACAAAAGCAATATCAAATGCACCTGTCTCTCTTCTATTTTGTTCACCAATTCTTTAATAATGTTTTGGAATTAACTTACAAATTTTTGTCTAACTGTAGCCAAGAGAAGAATGATCGAAATTTAAATACTAAGCTCATGAGCTTATTATCCTATGTTGGAACAAGTTGATAGAATTATATTTTTTACGTTCGCAAATAGAAAAACATTGATTAAATATCAACAACTGAAAATCGGTGATGTACATGATACTAATTGTATCGCTAATATACTTTTTATTATTAATATACCTGATATAAAATCACATGCATCATTGTAAAAAAAAAAAAAAAAAAAAACGTCATTTAAAGGGTATTATAGACTTTTGTGCGTTTTTGTTTGAGACAAACCTTAATTTGTTGCTATATTTGCAAAAACATAAAAATCGTTGCTAAATTATAATAATTTATTTATGATTTTGTTATATTTGCAAGAGCCCTTAATTTTATTGTATTATAGACTATAATGGATAAATAGAAAAGTATTTTATTACATTGAAAATTGGAAAAAGTTTAAATACGTGCATAATAATCATGTTAATTCCGTGGCACGTGTTAGATTAATTTATTGGTTACTTTCAATTTTTTAAATTGGGAAATGCTTGAAAAAAAAATATCAATTTTTTTCTTTAATTTCATTAAATTACCACGAAATTAAGATGATGTTGCAATTTGTAACTCCGGTTCAATTTAAATTAATGATTATTCAAACAAAATTTATTACAAAAAAATTGCAAAACTTATTAAGTTGGAGGTAAAGATAGAAACATTTTTTAAATTTTGCGATAAATATATAAATTTGAGCATGATCTAATTAGTTAAGATACAACTATTGATCAAAAGATAAGCTGTTCGAATTTCTATCTATACATGTTGATGAACTAACAAAAAAGTTTGATAAAAAAATTGCTATATTTATTGGAGTGTAAAATGCATAAAGTTGAAAATTTAAGACAAAAGTTCATACACATCTCATGTTTAGGGTAAGAATGGACTTTTTTTTTTCTAGGAACATTATAATAGATATCAAAATTTGTTGTCATATTTGCAAATACGTCGCATTAAAAAATAAGTTGCAAATATGACAAATATTGAAAATTTCATATATATCATTGATAGATGTCTGTCAGTAATAACATTGATAGACATGTATTGCTGATAGACCAGTTTTATGTTTATTAGTGATATAAATCTATAACTGATGTATCAATTTTACTTCAATTAGTGATAGACCATTTTTACTTCATATATAGAAAAAAGTAAAAAACACATAACAATCTAGTTAATATAATATATAGTCTATCATTGATATATAGAAGTCAGTTGCGGATAAACTAAATTTATGCTTTTATTTAAGTCTAACAGCGATACCAATCTATCACTGATTGACTATAAATGAAAAGTCATAAATGAACTTTAAACTAACAAGTCATAACTTAAAAAAAAAACAAAACAAAACAAAACGTATAAATCACAATTTATACACCGACAATTAAGAACTAAAAAAAAAAAGTAACAAAAACTTAAATGAAGAAATATAATTTATAAATCAAAAGTTATAGATTAACATGACAAAACATATAAACTACAAACCAAATTACAATAAGAACTTATGAGATTTAAAAGTAAAGAAACACCACAAACTATAAGAATTTCAAAACTTAAGTGATATAATTCAGTCAATGAGCAATAGACTTGTATATCTGATAGACTTAAATCACAACATAATAAATAGTCTATCGCTAATAGACTAAATTTATGCTTTTATTCAAGTAGATAAGTGATACTAGTCTATCGCTGATAGACTATACACAAAAAAAAAAACTTGGGCAATTTTTTTGCCGTATTTGTAAATTCTTATATATATATTTCTTTGCTATAAATGTTATTATTTTATACTTAATTGCTATATTTTCTATCAGCCCAAATATTAATATGATTTAAATCTTATTTTGGTCCATAAACTTTTAAGTTTGTTATATTTTGGTCTCTAAACTTTAAATTGGTCTTTGAACTTTCAAGTTTTTTACATTTTGGTCTATGAACTTTTAAAAATGTTTATTTTAGTCATTGAACTTATAAAATGTAATCATTTTGGTCATTGATATATAATTTTATTATATAATATTTATTTGTTCGATGCTTGTCTCAATTTATGTGACTTAAATACATACTCACATTAAACATATTTCTTCATATATTTGAAGCTATATCATTAATTTTGAAAAAATAAAATAAAGATAATGACTAAAATAGTTAATTTTTGAAAATTTAAAGACTAAAATAGAATAAATTAAAAAATTTAAGGACTAAAATATACTTTTTAAAAATTTATGGACCATGAAACAAATTTAAAAGTTTAGAGACAAAGTAAAATTTAAACCAATTTATATTTATGGGCAGTTAACAATTTTGATAATAAGATAGCCTAAAAGGGGATTTAGGAAATTTTAATTTTAAGCATTGCCGCCAATGGCTCCAACTCTCGCGGCTCGCGCGCTCCTTTGGGTATTTACGCTCTCCTGCATTCTACAGCAATGGCGTTTATCAGTCTGTGTCCGATGGCATCGGCAATTCATCGAGAAATCACAGTCGACGACGACGACGACGTAAATTCCGTCCTTTCCCTATCTTGTTACTCCATATATCTAAGTCCTTTGATCCATCTCTCCCATCCCTTTTTCAGGATTTCGACTGGGAAGCAGCTGTCAAGGAAATTGACGTCGCCTGCCTATCTGGAATTCCCTCTACTTCATCACGTTCACTTCATCCTTCTCTCATAGCGTCCTCTGACGCCTCTGCAGAAAATCCAGCTTCTTTTCCATCTTCCGAGGAGAATAAAAAACGCGGAACTTCTCGGCAGTCTACACTTCACAGATTTATGGAAAATCCGAATGCTAAGCTTCGAAATAAAACGTTGGACGTCGAAGAACCGGTTCAAGATCGCGACCTTGTTGAAGAGTCGAGTGGTCTTATTGACATCGACGAGGAGGCAGCTAAGACCTGGATATATCCAGGTCGTCTCTCAACTCCAAACTAGTTTTGATTTTTCCTTTTCTGGGATTTTTTATCCTAGAATTTAATTTCGGAGTCAGTAAAGCAGGCACACTAGACTTCAGTCGTAGAAAATACTATCTATTTCCACTCCATAAGCTTGAAGTCAGGGACCATAGGATTGTAAACTAGCTCCTAAGCCTCGCCAGCATCTTCCGGTGCAGTTTTTTCCCGAGCGATAAAAATTCCACTTGCCTTTTGCATTACTTCAATGCCAAAACCTATATCACATTTTCCCAGTATGTCAAATTCGAGGAGCATCATGGATATCTTAAATTCAGTGAACATAAGCTCATCTTTTCCAAGTAAGTATAAAGTCATTATTATAAAGACATCCCTCCAGATATTACATTCTCTTCTGATTTTGACAAACACATTTCAAATCCTCCTCTCACAAAGGAAGACTTGATTTGGCCGTACCAAGGTCGAAGTTGGGGGGTTTGTTGTAATCCATACCTAGTTTTTTTCAATTTATGAACTTCCTGTTCCTTTCCTTTTTGTTCATATCTCGGATGTGTAGAAAAAATTAGTTCTGATACTACTTATATTAGAAATTAGCACAAAAGGGAAGAAATAATCTCTTGAAGAAATTTTATTTTGAAACTACAAAGATGACACTTTTGTGAGAAGACTCTCTTATACTTACTTCTCACTTCTTACTTACTTAGCCAACTTGCCTTGCTTATCCTATGTGTGAGGACACTCATATTCATAGGCAAGGGATCCTTAGAGCCAAATAAAAAGATTTTTCTAGGCCCTTCAAGAATAAAGTATCCTTGATACTTCTTAGAAGGTCTATTTGTATCCAAAAGAATTATGGAGCCTAAAGAAAGGGTAAGATATTTCTAGACCCTCTTTTAATATCTTTGTACAATCTTCAAGATAAATCCAAAAGAACTAGTATGACATATTTAAGAGAGATATATAGAGATTTCAAGAAGTTTCTCGATAGTTTTATTTGGATAAGAAACTATTTCATTGATGAATGAAATATACAAAATATGCACCCATCCAATGTGGATCTAATTGATAATAAGATGAGATAAATCATAATTACAAAAAAATGAGGAATTTTTTTACTCCAAACTAAGGCCAAAAAATTTATGGAGTCAAACACTGATTTAGTGGTGATAAGTAACAAATGAACAAATATGGAAAATAATGAAGAATCGAGAAGGCGAGAACACACTAAATCCATTAATGAAGATCCACCTATTTATATGCTTGTAAAACTAAAAGAACACGGAAGTGCAAAACATCTTTAAAAGAAGAAGATGTTCATTTTATACAACCTTCTAGATAAGTTTTTTTGAACAAGAAATAACTTTTCATTGATGAGATGAAAAAGTACAAAAGATAAAAAAGGAAATAAACTCCAAGAAGAGTGGAAAAAGAAAAAAATTAAAGGAGATTAACGAAAGCATCCCAATTACAATGTATATCATTAGGAGAAAAATCTACAAAAAAAAAAGAAAAAGAAAAAGAAAAAAAAAACCATAACGAAGCCTTGAATTTAACAATGGCAAAAGCATCATCTACGGATCTGAATTTGGCTTCAAATGTCCTTTCATTCCATTCAAACCATAATTTTGAGGCAATGACTTTGACAACGTTGATCCAAATAAGAAGTCCTCTAGAAGAGAGTAAAGATCCAGAAAGAAGTTGCGTATAATTGTTCCTAGAAACAACATTAAAGACCCAACAAAGATTGAAGCTTGTGAATAAAGAGAACCAGCATGAATTGACAGTCAAAGTCATTCCATTCCGTAGACCTTCCTTGATCAAAACATTGTATTTCTAAATTTCATAGGGCCCCCTAGAATTCCTTTCAAAGCTTGTTGAATAATTTTTATGGATTCCATCATCTCACCAAGTTTGATTGAATAACGAGCTAATGAATCTCCTTTTTGCCGCTGAACTTCCGAATTAAATTCGTTACAACACTCATAATGATCAACTTTATGAAGATCTCATTGTATTTCGAAAGCTCGTAGCATTGGTCTTGATGACCTCCAATTTATTACTTCTTCTCCACAAATAATACAAATAAAGATCTGGCGAAGGCAAGAATTTAGACATTACTTCAGTGGAAATGCTGCATTGACCCACATATATAGAAACAGAAAGAAAATCACCTTGATACTAAACCAGATCGAGCTTGAGATCGTCTTGAGAATGAAAAGATCTAAGATATGCGACCAACCTCCTGGAGAGAGCGATGTGCATGGACTAGGTAAGTTGGGAGGCATCTCTATGGACCGCTCGTCGGGCTTGGGACTAGCAGACAGAAAGTGCCAAGAAGGCGCAACACCACAAAGAACACAAATTGAAGGGTATAAGCTTGAGAGACAAAGTTTCTTCTAAAGATTCTCAACCATATTAAGCTGACCGTTGATTAAAAATATGAGAAAATATTAGAAGTTCTAGATAGTTAGTGTTCGATTCTTAATAGATGTTGCTTTACACAAGCTTCTTCACTTAGTTCATCATCCAAGCATGCCAATCTTACTTCTAGACTTCTAGTTGAAAAACTTTCCATTCCTCTAGAGCTGCAATTTCCGTTCTAAAAAAATTCAGTTGAGTTACAAATGCATAAGCTTCAGTGTAATCCACCCCATCTTTTTTAGTATGTTTTGTGCTATTAATCTAGCGTGATAACTTTATACTTCTCCATGATAGTCTAGTTTTATAGATCCATTTAACTCCAACTTTTTTTCATTCAGCAGGTAAATCTGTTAGTTCCCACAACATTTCTTCCCATGGCTTCCGTATTGGCATTCATTGCATTTCTCCATTTTTCAATTTTCAAAGTATCTTGAAATGAGATTAGATCACTACCTGCAAATATAGCTATACAAGCCACAATCTTTTTCCTTTGAAGATTTTCTGCACTTTCATAATCTCTGATCCGAGTGGGTTTCTTTTTGTTTTGCTAGCACTATGAATAGGTGGATCTTCGTCAATGGATTCAGTATGTTCTCAATTCTCCATTATTTTCCTCTTTGTTTGTTCATTTCTCAATTCTCTTCCAATAAAATTAGCTAAAATGGCTTCATCATGGCTTTTGTCCACATTTCCGCTCTTTTTCTTTCTTAGAAAACACATCTCTTCTTGCTATGATCCTCCTTGGACTGTGACAGTGGATCATATAATCTGTATACCTCGGACTTCTCACTAATCCCAAGTAAGACACGTATCACACTCTTTGAACCTAGTCCTCTTACAATCAGGTGAACATGTAAAATACAACAAAAAAACAAAAAAAATGTCAATGGTTGTTTAGATCAACTAAAGGTTCTTCAGGTGTCATGTGTTTTACTGCAAGAGTTGGACTTCTATCTTGGAATGTAGTTAGTCCAACTTACTGCCTCAAACCATATAGTTTTTGGAAACTTCTCTTTTAATCCACTCCTAGTTTGTTACATATGTCATCATATTCATTAAAATTTTCAGAGTTCACTGCTCGATAGATGAATGGCTATAGGTTTCACGAAGTCAGTAGATAAGGAGCTTTATTTGGTATCATGATACATTATTTTGCAGCATTGATTGCTTGATGGATTATTTATGTCCTTAGAAGTTACGTGCTAATAGAATTCTAATCTGATATGATGTTAACTAAATTATGTAGTTAATGTTCCTCTTCGGGATTATCAGCTGGCTATTACCAAGACAGCATTATTTTCAAATACGTTGGTGGCTTTGCCTACAGGACTTGGCAAGACTCTCATTGCTGCAGTTGTAATGTATAACTACTTCAGATGGTTTCCTGAGGGTAAGGGTAAACTTTTACCATCTTATTGATTGTTAACATTGTATTGTCTCAATTATATTGTCATGTGGCCAACTTGAACATAGTTTAGTGGTTAAGGCACCCATACATTTGAAGCTTGAAGTTTCGATCCCTTAGATTTCCCGAAATTTTTGTTTGTTCCACTATTGTTTGGAAGTATCAAAATTTGTACCAGATTTCTAAGCAAACGAGGGTCTCTTTCTTATTTGTCCCACATAGTTCAAAAAATAATATGCATTAACTATTGATGTAACTCTAGGTCTAATGTGAAAATAGGAACTCTAAAGATCTACTTTTTGGTCTGTCGAAGTTTCATTTTTTTCCATTAGGATGATTGTTTAGATATCTTTATTGAATGGTTTGAGTCTTTGAAAAGTACACTGGTAAAATTAGTCAAAGCCACTGTATTGACAAGTCCACTTAGGTGCACTTTTCAAAAGACGCCTTTAATGTGGCATGTCTCGATGCCTTAATTTTTTGAAGTACTAATAATAAGAAAAAAAAAAAAGAAACCCCTCATTTCTTTCTATAATCTTCTATAAAAGCTCTAGTTCCTTAAATTTTTTATCATCTTATTATTCGTATTACTATATTTTTTCATATATACATTATTCTATTGTACATCTTACAAGATTAATTGTTTTAAAGAATTTACGCTTAAGTTCAAGAAGGCTTATTGTATTTTTGTTAAGTGTACATCACTCTTTAAAAAATACCAGTCAAGGTCAAATCAAAGTTGTTTAGGATTTGTTCATTATCTTTGGTGGAAGCCCAAAAAACAACATTGGGGATCCAACCATGGAGGGAATTCAATGCAAGTTGAGTTGGTGGAAAAAGCTTCTTCTGTCAAAAGATGGTAAATGGAGACTTTGTAATGCGATGTTAACAAATTTCCATCTTATTATATCTTTTTGTTATTTATGTCACGGACAATTGGGCTTGAAATAGATAAAATTATGAGGTTTTTTTTGTATGAACATGGTGAAACGAGATTGCTCACTTGGTTGGTTTAAATACTGTATCGAAACCATTGGAGGGGGTTGGAAACTTAAGAAAGAAGAATGAAGCTTTGCTATTGTCTATTGATATGATATGACTGTGGAGATTTTCGTTTGAACATAATGAGTTGTGGCATAAGATGGTGGTGAGTGTACATGGGTGGTAGAAAATGGGTTGGTTTACTAAAGTCAAGAAAACAATGTGCATCTTACATGGTAAAGTTAACACTTTGGACCACATTCAAAAATATTCTTCCTTTTTGTTGGGACCACATTTTTTTCTCCGTGCAGACAAGCGTTTGAGGATCTTGACCATTTCTTGTGGAGCTATCTCTTTTTGCAGTCTTTATGTGGTCGTTATTTGGACTTGTTGAGGATTTGCATGACTCATAATAGAGTTTGTTGTTCTATGATGGAGGAGATTTTGTTGAATCCTCCATAGTCCCTTCCAGAAGAAGAAGGGCAGTATTCTTTGTCAAAGTTTTTTTTTTCCCATTTTGTGGGATATTTGGCTAGATTGGAATAATAAAATTTTTCGAGGGGTGGAGAGACCTTTGGAAGAGATTTGGGAAATGGTTAGATAATACCTCTTTGTGGGAGTCAATCTCGTGAGTTTTGTGTAATTATTAGCTAAGAAGCACCAACACTCCAAAATGGGAGGAGTGTCCATGTCGGACACATCTGGACACGTGAAATTATGTGTGTTTTTTTTTGGACACGCCATAGACACTTTTCAGACACGTTTAGAAATTTTTGAAATAAGAAAATTGTTTACAAATTGCCCATGGACACTTTTCGGATACTCGATTAACTCGTTAGTTTTCTTTGTTCTAATTTGTGTTGTAAACTTTGTTTTGTAAGTTGAATTTGTTGGGTAATATGTTTTGTAGTTGAATTATTGTCAAAAGACTTGACATTTTATGCTTTTTAGTGAAGTGCATTTCATTTTGTATGTTAACTTTATATGTTTTATCTATTATGAAGTAATAAATAGATGCATATAAACACATATATCTAAAAAAAAATAAATAAAAAACAACGTATTCCCAACATATCCGTGTCCTACATTTCTAGAAATTGGCGTATCATGTCCATGTTCGTGCATCTTAGATTATCAACTAGGTTTCTTTTGGATTGAATTCATTTTTTATTAGCTAGTATTTGGATTCCTTTTTGTACGTGTTTTTTGGTCCTTACTGGAATATTATGAAGCTCAAGATACATTTGATAGATTCTCTTCAATAAAGATTGGAAAAGCTAAGAATACACACTTTTGGAAAAACTTATGGGTTGATGATCGTCCTTTAGTTCTTTATTTTCTTGCGAATTTTCAAATAGAAATATTTGTTAGTTTCTGAAGCGTGGGAGAAAAGCTGTAGATCTTGGTGAATTGATGTAAGATGAAATTTATAGGATGACGAGGTTAGTAAAAGTTGCAAAGTATTAGAGGTACTAGAGAGTAGGGACGATTGAAAATGTTGAATTATTATTATTATTATTATCATCATTTTTTTTTTTTTGATAAGAAACAATTTTATTGATGTATGAATTTACAGAAGAAGGATACCCCCAATCCAAAGTAGTTACAATAAATTTCTTAAAAAAATGAAGCATAATTATAAGATTCAAAAAGTGGTGATAATTTACACCAAGAGATAGCTAGGTGGATAAAATTTTCAAAAAACCTATTGTAGTTTTGTTCTTTGTCACCAAAAGCCTTTGATTTCTTTCTAACCCAATGAAGGCTCCAACTATATGCATTCACAGTAGCTTTTTCCAACGGTGACCAATTGAAAGATGATAACAAGTCCTTCCAAAATGTGAAAGCAAGGAACAAGTAGAAAAAAAATGTGATCTTGTGATTAATTATTTTTTTTCTTACAAAGGACGGTGGATACACCAATGGGGAGATAAGGTCGTGGAAGATAACCATCGTTGTAGCTTGTCATGTGTGTTGATGACCCTGTTAGCATGTTCCCAAAGAAAAAAATTAATCTTTTTTGGTTAAAACTGTCATTCCAAATAGCCTCTGAGAATAACGGATGGTCGATTTTTCCGCTTGGATCAATATCGCAAAGCAAAGATTTTTGGGGTGAACAGTTGGTGGCTGCTCTTTGGTGCCAAGGCACTTTTTTAATGTTTTACTGATGTCTAAAGGTTGGAGGAAAGTTTACCGGTTTGGTTTGTCTTCATGGAGAGTTTAAACATAAATGATAGAATGTAGAAAAGATGTCCTTTTTGGGCATTGAGTCCTAATTGTTGTTTGCTTTGTATGGATCTGGTTAAGGATCTTCATCATATATTCTTTCATTATTGATCCAGTGGCACAGTGGGAACATTTGGGAGGCTATGCTACATTGCTTTGGTTGTCCATGGGTCTTTGATATGAAGGCTATAAATAATATTTATTCTTTCTGGTCACGTGCTATAGTGGAAGGAAAGGGTGTATGGATCAGCATGGTCAAAGCGTTGGTTTGGAGTTATGGGTAGAAAGAAATCAACATGTTTTCAAAGGCAAAAAAGAGAGCTGGGAGAAAAGAATTGAAATCATCACACATCAAGCTTCTTTATGGTATTCTTTTTTCAAAGAATTTAGCTATTTCTTTTAACAAGAAATAAAATTTTCATTGGTTGATGAAAAGATGTTCGGGGATAGAAACTCCTGAAAACAATCAACCAAAGAAATAAAGAAAAGATCTCTAAAAGCCAAAAGATAAATAAAACATTGAAGAACTTGAAGAAAAGATCTAGCATCTTTGAGAAGAACAACTTGAAAAGCCAGTGGCCAAAACGACAAAAACCACTTTCACCAAGCACCAAACACTACTCCAAGCTACAGCCCAAAAGGAGATCAATGGGAAAATTACCAAAACCGGATAGAAGAACTACTTTGCAAAACAAGCAATTACCTTTCCAACCAAAAACTCTTCAAATACATCAAACTAATCGCACACTTCCATATTAATGCCTCAACCAAACACACAACCAAGGATCAACCATGCTCTCCAAACTTTTTGATGCTGCACCAAAGAAAATTTGGAAATCCCCGCTTATGAAATAAGGCATTCTTTTCTTTTTGGTCAATTTAAGCAATTTCTGATCGTAATCAAGTTTCCTCCTCTTTTTTCTTCTTTTCTTGATCGATATTCCAAACCTTCAAGTCAGCCTTTAAATTTATAAGCTTTGAAGAGAGAGAAACTGGTCCATCCATAGAAGTATCCTTAACAAATTTCTTTTCATTTATGTTTGTTCTTTTGGAAAGCTTTAATTAGTTAGAGTTTTGATTATGCAATGATTATGTAGGGTAGGGTTTTAGAATAGAGGGGATACTGATTTGTACTACTTTTGCTCTTAGGTTCTCTAAAATTTTGAGAGTTTTGTTTGTTCTTTCTTTGCTATATATTTAACCTTTGTTAAACTTTCTACCACTAAACCCAAAAGCTGAAGGTCACAGATTAAATAATATTTAATTGTTTATGCATATTCGG
>JAOANK020000028.1:64282-84881 GCA_026257165.2 Telfairia occidentalis | reverse complement strand
ACAAAATGACAATCAATTTCAATATGTTTAGTCCGCTCATGAAATACTGGGTTGGATGCTATATGAAGGGCAGCTTGATTGTTGCACCACAACTTGGTTGGAACTGTAACATTGAAGCCTAATTCCTTCAAGAGTTGATACACCTACATTATTTCACGTACAGATTGTGCCATAGCTCTGTATTCTGATTCAGTACTTGATCGCGAGACTACATTCTGCTTCTTACTCTTCGAAGAAACTAAATTGCCACGAACAAAAACTCAATATCAGAGGTAGATCTTCTATTTTCTTTTGATCCAGCCCAGTTAGCATATGAAAACACTCAATATTCATATGACCATGATCTTTATATAAGATCCCTTGTCTAGGTGTAGCTTTCAAATAACATAGAATTTGTTGTACTGCAGCCCGACATGTACTGACTCACGATGCTTATTGAATAAGCTATGTCTGGTCGTGTCACTATGAGATAATTTAAGTTTCCAACTAATCTTTTATATCTCTCAGGGTCTTCATAAGATTCTCCATCTTTTGTAAGTTGCAAATTAGGCATCATTAGACTATTACGTGACTTGGCTCCCAATTTTTTCGTCTCAAATAGTAAATCAAGCACATATTTCCTTTGAGACATAAAACTACCCTTATTGCTTCTTATTACTTAAATACCCAAGAAATACTTTAATGGTCCCAAGTCTTTAGTATGAAATTGACTATGAAGAAAATTTTTTAGAGATACAATATCGGATGCATCATTTTCAGTGATGACAATATTATCAACATATACAACAAGTAGAATAATCCCACTCTCAGATCGTCGATGAAAGACAGAGTGATCAGACTTGCTCTTCTTCATTCCAAACTGTTCAAGTGCTTGATTGAATTTTCCAAACCATGCTCGTGGGCTTTGTTTCAATACTTTCAAAAATTTGCAAAGACGACATACCTTATCATTCTCCCCCCCGAGCAATAAACCCTGGAGGTTGCTCCATATAAACTTTTTCTTAAAGATCACCGTGAAGAAATACATTTTTGATGTCAAGTTGATGCAAAGACCAACTTTGAGAAGCATCCATGGAGACGAATAGTTTGACAAAATTTAATTTGGCAAGAGGAGAAAAAGTATCAAAATAATCAATCCCATAGGTCTGAGCATAACCTTTAGCAATAAGACGCGCTTTTAATCAAGCAATTGACCCATGAAAATTGACCTTAATTGTAAATACCCATTTACATCTATAGTTTTCTTTCTTGCAGGATGAGTTACTAAATTTCAAGTACCATTATCATCTAAAGCATTTATCTCTTCTATCATTGCGTCACGCCAACCAGAATGAGACAAGGCTTCACAGACCATTTTAGGGATAGAGAAAGAATCAAGAGACGCAACAAAAGAACATGTAAAAGATGATAAATGGTCATAAGAGACACAAGAAGAAATAGGAAAAGTACAAGTGCATTTACCTTTATGAAGAGCAATAGGAAGGTCATCACTTAATCTTGGATTTGATGTTGAAGAATCTTCTAGCACAGGACAGTTATCTGGAGGTTGTTGCCGTCTAGAGTAGACTTGATTAATAGGTGGATGAGCAGAGACAAGTACCAAAGGGGGTGGATCAAAAGAGGATGAAACAACTGTATAGATAAAGAGATCGTCATCCTCCTTTTGACTCGTAGTAGGCAATGATGGAGTGAAGGTTTTGTCCTCAAAGAAAGTAACATCGGGAGAAACGAGATACTTGTTTAAGCTAGGACAATAACATCTGTATCCTTTATGAACACGAGAATACTCTAAGAAAATGCATTTCAAAGATTTTGGGTCTAATTTTGTCAGATTAGGACGAACATCTTGAACAAAACAAGTACAATCAAATATTTTTGACTCAATAGAAAACAAAGGTTTTGTCGGAAATAAAACATGATAAGGAATCTCATCATGAAGAACAAATGGGGTCATCCGATTAATCAAGAAACAAGCGGTGAAAATTGCATCAACCAAAAAATGCTTTGGAACATGCATCTGAAAGGATAGTGCTTTGGCAGTTTCAAGAAGATGCCTATTTTACCATTTAGCAACTCCATTTTGAGATGAAGTATATGCACAAGATGATTGGTGAATGATTCCATGCTTACACAAGTACGACCCAAGGGCATTGGAAAAATACTTGCGAGCATTATCGCTTTTCAAAATTTTAAGGGAAATATCAAATTGAGTTCGAATTTCATCATGACAATTGCAGAAGTGAGAAAGCAACTCAGAACAATTCTTCATAAAATAGGCCAGAGTTGGGCGAGAATAATCATCAACAAAGGTAATGAAATATTGAAATCTGGTTTTGGACATAATTAGACTAGGACCCCAAATATTAGAATGAACTAACGCGAATGGAGCACTTGTTCGTTTATCGACCCTAGGGCTCGAACTAAAACGATGAAATTTGGCAAATTGACACAAGTCACAATTTAGTGAAGACAAATTATGAAACTAAAGACAAAACTTTCTTAACAGCGAGAGAGATAGATGATCGTGATGACAATGAGCTTCAAAAGGAGTAACAACTCCAGGGCAGACAACGACTTTTGGTACTTGATGATCAAAAGTATAAAGTCCTCCAGATTCATGTCCTCTCCTAATAATCTTCTTCGTCACAAGATCCTGAAACAAGCAATAATCATGATAGAATGAGACACAACAATTAAGTCACGAGTGAGGTTACTAACAAAGATCAAGTTAAAAAGAAAAGTGAGGTAAATGTAGAACAGACGACAAAGAAAGAGATGAGGTGAGGTTTACTGCGCCAGATCTAAGAGCAGTAGATTTTGATTCATCTGCTAAAGTGATATTAGTAAGGGATGTGGATGACAAAGGAGTAGAAAATAAATTAGAATTACTTGTCATATGATCAGTATCACCAGAGTCTATGACCCATGTGGTAGAACCATAGAAGATGAAAATAGACAATAGTTCATGTTACCTTAACCAACAATAATGGTAATAGAGTTAGGCGCAGAAGATGATGGGGATGCTTTTAATGATTTCTGGTACTGTTGAAATTTAGCAAACTCATCGACAGAATTAACAAATGACTTCTTAGATGGATCATAGGTTGATTGAGTCTCTGATTGAACTAAATCAAATATCACCATGGACTTTTGTCTGGCCATATTCCAACGAAGAATGGAGAAACACAATATCTAATCAAAATTTACGAAATTAAAACTGAATGGTTGCACAAACTTTGAAAACCAGATCTGAATAGAGTTCCCAACAAAAAACTATAATTCTTTTCTGAAACAGCTTCAAATCTGAGCATATATCAACCAAAATAACAACACACAGGGGTCGAATATCGCAAAAAAGAGTGAACCACGGTGGCCGAAAATAATTCCGGCCACTCACGCACCCTCATGCGCTGGAGCATGGGAGAGACGACGGCGGATTCTGGCTGTGCGTGGGGTCCACACGTAGGGTGTTGTTCGGCCGAATTCTGGGGTTTTTCAAATCGGTGGGCGGGCTTCCTTTTTGGATGGGTGGTGTCGAAAAACAAATACTCTAAGATAGTATTCTTAATCCTAAACCCTAAAGGTGCACAAAACTCATCAAACCCTAATTGCTCTAAGAAAAGACCTAGATGCTCTGATACCATGTTATTCTGAGAACAAGTGGGAAGAATAACTTACTTCATTCTATACACTAGAGAAAAATATATAAGGTATATGGAAGCCCTAAACTAATAATAGTAAATTACAATAAAGGACAAAAGACTAATAAACTACTATTTTACATAAATATATACTATGACAAAAAGGATAGTTTCTTTATTGAAGAGTTGGACAGAAAGGTTATTTTGCTGCTTCATTTTGCTCATCTTTCATGGCTTGGAAAAACTTTGGTTGATCTGCTTCATTTTCCAATTCATTCAAAATTTTAAACACAGAGATTCCTTCAAGGTGAAGAATGCATCCATGCATATGGGTTTAAGAAAGTTCAAAAGATGAAACCCTATGCAGAGGTTCTTATGTCTAAAAATCAGCCGAAGTTGGCTCCTATGGTCGTTAAATAATAAAAAATAAAGTTCAGAAATTCTGGGTTAAAAGATTTCAGATGGAGGATTAGGCACTGGAGATCTTCTTCATAAAAATAAGGCTCTTTAATTTTGGTTTGCATACATCAGGTGAAAGATTTCTAAGATCTGGTTGATGTTCAACAACTTAGCTCATTTAAAAATTGGTAATGGCATGAAAACACTTTTCTGGTATTATATATGGCCGGGAAATATTCCTTTGTTATCTCAAATTCCACTCATTTTAACGTGCCATCCTTCTCAATGATTTGGTGGGAGATTTTTGGGATTCCTTGTTAGACCTCCAATTCAGAAAGTTTACTCAAGGAAGAGCAAAGGAGGAAGTGTGGCGGGTTCTAAAGACTAGTATCGTTTGTTGCATTTAATTTATTTTCTTTTGTAATGTGTCTCTTAGGGAGTTATAACTTCCTAGGAAGTTAGTTAGTTATGTTAGGAAGTTGCAACTTCCTTGTTAATTATGCGAGTTTTCCCTTTATATATTGTATTTTGATGTTTGTGTAAGATGTCTTGTATTTTTGAAGGTTCTAAGGATATTTGGGAGAGAATGATGATCCTCTCAAATTGATCATCAATTTAGGTTGTAAATTTCTCTAAATTACATCTTATAAAAAGGATACGTATCAATCTTCTTGCTCCTCATAGAAGATTATCCATAGAGGACTTTTGAAAGATGATGAGATTTTGGAATTCAGCTTGTTGCTTGATGTTTTAAACCAGTCTAACCATCCATTTTCATGGACTCAAGGAAATGGAGTCTTGATTCTAGAGAAACGTTTTTTGTAATTTCTCTCTCAAGGTATTTATCTTTATCGTCTCCAACTGCTAAGGATTTTTATTCATGTATTTCACAAAGAGTTTGAAAAGGGTCAATACTTATGTAGATTTTGTTAAATAGCAACGTTAACACAACGAAAGTTCTTCAAAGAAAGTCACCCTCTTTTTGTCTTATGCTATCAATATGCTTATTATGTATGGGAAGCCTTGAGACTCAGAATTAGGTCTTTTTCGAATGCTTAGGTAGATTTTGCTTCTATGTAATATGAGCTGGATCTTCTCAAATATTGCTAAGGATAATGTTCGATACCTCTCTCTTGGGCCTTTTCTTCCATCAAAGCCTCCCTTATTACGAGTTAATGGAGTCAAAGTTATTATTTCTGAAATTTGGATGGAGAGTAATTTTAGAATCTTTTAGAATAAGCCTTCATTTGATTTTGATTGCTTCGATTCAGCTAAGTTGCTTCCCAATGGTGTTCTTTATCAAAGCTTTTTTCTAATTTTTCTTTGCAAGATATTTGAATGAATTGGGAGGCATTTATAACTCCCACATAATTTGCTTGTTCTTTTTGTTTTTGTTTTTTTGTCTTCCCTTTTAGGGTTTGTTTTCCTTGAGCATTAGTCTTTTCTCATTACATCAATGAAAAATTTTATTCTTTGTTGGAAAAAAGGCTTTCTTCTTTAAAAGGACTAGACTATCCTTTATCCAGTCTGTCTTTGTAGGGATATCGTCCTACTATCTGTCAATGTTTAGGATTCCTATTAAGGTATGTTTTGTTTGAAGAAGAAACAACTTTTCATTAAAGAGATAAAAAAATATGTAACTCTTTAAAAAAAAATGATGAGGGATTTCCTGTGAGAGGAAGTGGAGGAGGGGGTTAGGTGGGAGGTGGTTACAAAGCCGATTGAGCATGGAGGTTTGGGCATTGGGAATCTTAGAGATCAAAATGTATCCCTTTTAGCTTAGTGGTTCTGACATTTCTCGATGGCCCTCACTCTTATGAGTGGTTTGCAATTGGTAAGGGTAGAAATTCCTCTAGATTTTCTTGGATTGTTATTGCTTGTATTCTTAGTTTCCTTTCTCGGAAAGTGAGATATTTGGTCAGGAATGATGAGCAAACTTATTTTTTGGAAGATTGGTGGGTCTTTTCCCTTGCTTTCCTTAGGCTATACTATCTTCGGATAAAAAGCTGCACTCAGTGGCTTCGATTTTGTGCGGGGAGAGTACTCTCAACTTTCCCCCTTCTATTATGTTGGGTTTTCGCCGGCCATTGTCTGATAGGGAAGTGATTGAAGTAGGGCTGCTCTTGTCTTTGATTGACGAGGGAGTTTGGGTGGGGGGGGGGGGGGTCCCTACTGTGGATCTCTAATCCTTTTGGGGGTTTGTTTATCTCTTCTTTCTTTAGCTTTCTTTGTAATCCCTCTTACCATCAGGGTGCCTCAGTCTTTGCCTCTTTGTGGATGCTAAAGATTTCTAAGAAAGTTAGATTTTTTACGTGGCAGGTTCCTCACGGGAAAGTTAACACTTTGGATCGCGTTCAAAGACGTTCTTCTTATGTGTTGGGGCCACGGTGGTGTTCTCTTTGTAGAGGAGTCTTGGAGGATCTTGATCATATCTTCTTGTTCTGTCAGTGGACCTGATCTCTTTGGGAGTTGTGCTGGGAAACGTTTTAGAATATACTATTATATATAAACTAATTAAGTATAATGAACAAAAATAATGTTTGGTTCATTGGCAATGAGAGGTCGATTTTAATGCTTGCTGCCCCCCTACACGAGTTTGAATCTGCTTAATGCGCGTTAAAGTTTTTTTTTTTTCTTTTTTTTTTTTCCTCCACCTCTCTTGCTACTTGCTTTTTTAGGGTCATTTTAGGATTTTTCTTCATAGAATAATAAAAAGGAGACCTATTAATTTTATTATTTTAAAATTAAAGAAAATATTAGATGAGCCTAAGTCCAATTGATTGTTAAATTTTAGGTTATGTAACATAAGTAGGGAATAAAAAAAAAGTAGCCGACATCTAGAAAATTCTCTCCTATTTCTTTTTTCCTCAATTACCCATAAAATAGTTTAGTTTCAACAACCGAGAAACTAAAGTCTCTGCTCCTTTGAGAAGGTATTATTTAGTTTTATTTGCATGTAATTTCTCTCTAACAATACATATTATTGATATTTTTCCTTAATTTTAAAGTTAAAGATTAGAGACAAATATTTTATTACATGTTTTACATATAGTTCACCCATAAACAAAATTTCTGGATCTGCCCTTGGGTAGATGTGTATTTGTGCGATCTTGTGGGCTACTTGGCTTGAAAGAAACAACATGATTTTTAGAGGGTGTGAGAGATCTGTTAGCGAGGTGTGAGAGAGGGTGAGGTTTAATGCCTCCTCATCACCTCTTTTTTGTAATTATCATATATGTCTTATTCTTTTGGATTGGACTCATTTTGTAAATTTCATATAGGTCTTATCCTTTCTTAGTTAGGCTTTGGCCTCATTTTTGCTGGGCTATTTTTTTTTTTTGTATGCCTTTGTATTCTTTCATTTGTTGAATGAAAGTTTGGTTTCTCATTTAAATTTTTTTTTGTTCTTTGTTAGAAAACAACATTTTACTTGATATATAAGCACAACACTTTTGTAAATCTCTTGTATTATAATATTCTCTCCTCCTTCGAGTTTAATGGGAGCATAAGCATCAAATAATTTGGAGAGAGAACTCCAAGAAGCCTTGAATTTGGCAGTAGCATAACACTCCTCCCAAGACTTGAGTTAATGGTCTATATGTTATTAATTGAAAAAGGTAAAGTTTAGGTTCTCACATGTATTTATAAACCTTGTGTATTATGAATAATGAGATAGTAAAAAAATTAAGAAATGAGAGCTTTGTTAGACATTGTTTAAAGAGTGCCATTGGAATATACTTTCTTATTTCCTTGTTTATTTCTCTCTTTTTTTAAAAGTCTATCGAGGTGCTTTTGAATTTTCATTTATTTCTTCACTGGGCTTGGACTATGTCTCCCTCCTCAACCAAAAACTTCTCAGTACATATGGTTCCAGATGATTCTAGATGTCGAGGTTGGAATGGGATTAGGTGTTTTCATGTCTCATTATAGCGCAATGGTCTGCACTTAAAAGTGAGGTGCTTAGAGAATGCCAAGGTGTGCTTTTAAAACAATATTGACGACCTGCCCCCTTTTCTAATCATCAATTATGCATTATTGCCTATGATTGTGGTTCATTTAAATTCCACGATAACTCTATTGAAAAGTGTTTAAGTTCTTTATGCAACGATTGATGAGGAAAATACTGCATCCAAGGCTTTGGTAATTCTTTCAATAGGGATGGAAAGAAAGATCTCTTTCAATTCTTTGAAGAGGTAGGGATTCCTCTTTTTGAGGTGAAACCTCGAAGTTGAGTTAAAGTTTTTGGTGAGGACTTTTCAATGGAGTTTTCTCCTTTTATTGACAGAAGTAGTTGTTTCAAAGATGGTTTGGAGGAGGGAGATGTGAATGTTGTTTTGAATTCAGTTGAAAATAATTCAGGTCTTGTTGGTTCGTTCATGACTTCTCAAAGGGGATTCATCTATCTAAAGTCACTCAACAAATGGTGTTGTTGTTAAAAAGGCTTTACAAGATGAGTTTTCAAATTTCAGTGAGGAGCTATTAGTCAGTATTAGTAGCTTTGATTCTTATTCAAATTGAAGCATTGATGATTTTTCTGATGATATGAGTGATTTTGGGTTGTTTCGTCCTTCTCCAAGTCATTCTTCCATCATCGAAGATCTTATTGACTTTTTAGACATTATTGAAAAATTTTCACACTTTTTTATCTCAGCATGATTTTATTAGCCAGTGGGTTTAACGGAGAGGTTTCTTTTGCTGTCTTCTTTCAGAGCAAGGCTTGAAAGTCTATTTAGTACCTTTGATGGTTCATGGTATCTCTTTGGAGGGCCTACCGTTTCTTCAAGGCCTTGGTTTTTGAAAGCTTGAAAATTTTTTAGAGCTTTGTTTTTCATTTTTTTTTCACTTGAACTAGTAATTTGTCTTTTCTCAACGAAGGTACATCAGTTGGGAGTAATGGATATATGTAACCATCTTTTTGACTAAATTAAACGTAAGAGAATATATAAAAATAGTTATAGATTGCATCTTCAAGCCTATCCAGAACTAAGATACTTCCTCATCGAAGAAAAATTCATTTGGGATCCTTGAGTTAAAAACGTGCTTGCATGATACCAAATTAATGCTATTTTTCTTATTATTTGCCTTTTGGCTATTCATCCATTTAGTTGAAGAGATTTTTGTAGGGTTATTGATTATTTTGATCAGAATGCTATTTGGATAGTTTAGGAATATCATTGGGGTATTGAGGGCATATTTATATTTATCTAAGGAGTTTGTTAGGAAGAGTTGGTTATAAATAGAATAGATGGGAGGAGAGAAAGGTAGGCAATTGTTCAGTCCGATTGAGGGCTTGAGTAGGTATACTCAAGAGAGGGGAAGCTCCAAGTACCTCAAATACTTGAGTTATCTTGTAGTTCTTCATCTTTTATCTTTCAATATAATTCTAGTTATATTTAGATTCTATCAATTGGTATCAAAGCAATTCGATTCTAGCCATGGAGTTAGATGATACAAAGATTATTTTACGTGAGGAGATGGAACGAATTTGGAGGCGAATAGATGCGAGGTTTTAGTCCATATTGTATACTATGGACTTGAGGGTCCAATCTATGCGGACGTTAGGGCAGAGTTTCCAAGAAATTCATGTTAGAATTGAAGAAATTTGGGATTTCGAATTTCTTTTTGGGATGACATGTGGTGTTGTGAGGTTTCTTTGGAGGTTCATTTTCCTCGCCTATTTACTATTGCCTCTTTTCCCAATGGTTCGATTTTTTATCATTGGGATGATGCTCCATTTTCTTGGAATATATCCTTTCGACAGTTGCTGAAGGATGAAGAAATTCAAAATTTTCAGAACTTATTAAGCCTTATTTCTGATCAAAAGGTGGGTTCTCAGCTTGATTCTCGTTCCTGGAGTCTGGATTCATCAGGAAAATTTTCAATTAAATCTCTATTAAAGTTTTTGGCAGCTTCCTTCCAAATGGATAGATTAATTTTCTCAGCTTTGTGGAAATTCAAGAGTCCCAAGAGGGTTAATATCCTTATATGGATCATGTTATTTAGTTCTTTGAATTGCTCTTCCTCTCTCCAAAGAAAGATGCCCTCACATTATTTGTCTCCTTCAATATGTTCGCTTTGTTTGGCTGATAAGGAAGATTTACAGCATCTTTTCTTTGATTGTTGTTACTCTCAATGCTGTTCGCAAAGATTATTTTCCATCTTTAATATTCCGTAGGTCTTTGACTATCGTTTCAAGGAGAATGTTTCCTAGATGCTTGTTGGTCTTTCTCGAAGGTCCCAGGCTCAATTATTATGGTTCAATGCAGTTAAAACTCTTCTCTTAGAGATTTGGTTTGGAAGAAATCAGAGAATTTTCTAGGATAAGTCGATTCGTTGGTCTGGTCGTTTTGATTTGGTTCAAGTTAAATCTTTTCTTGGTGTTCTTTATCAAAGAAGTTTGCTATTTCTCTATTCAAGACTTGTGCTTAAATTGGAACGCTTTTATTTTTCCGGTATAGTTTTGTTGCTACTTTTTTTTATTATGTTTTATTTGCTTATTTGTTTCCTTGTAATTTGAGCATTAGTGTCTTTTCATTTCATCAATGAAAAGTTGTCTCATTTTCAAAAAAAAAAAAGAACAAATTTGGTGATAAATCGATAAGGTTAAGAGCGTCGCGACTACGAAATCTTAAGGGGAAGAACCACTGCTTTAGGAGCAAGGATAGAAAGATGGAGAGAACGTTGATGGAACCGGTCAAAAAAAGAAATAAGATGTTAGAAAAAAAGGTTCGCACAGACGTGTAAGAGCATGTGCAAGAAAGGAAGGGAAGAAATCAAATGTTGGGTTGGACAATGGAAGGCACGATTGAGGGGAAACCAGTTTTTGCTTCATTGGAATTCGAAAACCTGGCGTAAGAGAGTTGGGAAGATGTTCAATGTGACAAAGGTTAGATTTTTAAAAATAGATCATTGGTTGTTGTCGATTTTGTGGAAAGAAGTGAAGACGTGGAGGTGGCAATGCTCCAGCAGCAACAAAACTCAGGGAAAGGCGCATAGTGATGACAAAAACAAAGAAAAGAAGAGATAAATGACCGATGAAGGCCATTGCCAACATCAAATGGTGGTATGGTTGGAGAAGAGGACTTGGTGGAAGCACTGACGTTGCCAGTGCAAGTTTTGTGAAACTGCGGGAAATAGTAATTGTTCACGGGGAGGTAGGTTATGCAAGAAAGAAGGAGAAAAAGAAACTTAGTCACGTGGGTTGTAAGCATGCAGAAGAATATAGAAGAAAGAGGGACCATGGCCTGGTTATTAAATCACTTCTTAATGGGCTGGTTTTAATAAAAAGTGTCGGGCCTATTTTCTTTCAAAGGCAGAGAAGGCCGATGGGTTTTAGGCTGAGTTTTTCTTGAGTTTAAACCTAAAACCTGAGCCAAATTGGAAAATCTTTACCCACGAGAAAGAAGGAAACCTAGCCTAGCCGTTGTAGTTTTCTACCTCCATTGTTTGCCTGCATTGCCACGGTTGTTCGCCATTGTCTCTAATCGTTGCCCACCGCTGTACACTGTCAACCATTTTCCACCATTGCCAACCATTATCTGTCGTGTTCACACAACTGCTGCCATCTTCCCTGCTGCTCACACTGCCTCCATTACCCTCGTTGATTGTTGTTCACTGCTATTCGATATTGTATGCCGCTCTCCCATCAATGCACTGTTCTAGCTAGGTTTGATATTGGCAAGGCTTACTTTCAAATGTCTAGGTTGGGTTATGTGATTTTTTTTATTTAAAAAAGGCAATATTTTGCTTGATACCGAATTTTGAATTCTTTGTTTAGCCACACATTGAGGGCAAGGCACGTGTTTAGGGGCTGGTAGTGATAGGAATGTTATTTGGTTAGTTTTGGAATATCATTAGAGTATTGAGGGCATATTTGTATTTAGCTAAGGAGTTTGTTAGGAGTTGGTTATAAATAGAATAGATGAGAGGAGAGAGGTAGATAATTGTTTAGTTGGATTAAGGGGTTGAGTGGGTATACTCAAGGGGGTTCCAAGTACCTCGAATACTTGGATTATCTTGTAGTTCTTCATCTTTTATCTTTCAATGTTATTCTAGTTCTATTTAAATTCTATCACATTTGTGCTGAAGTTATGGAAACATTATATTACAAGTCCTCTTGTTTACTTGAAGTTTTTAGCTATCATATTTAATAGATCCCTGCTTATTGCAGGTCTTTTGCAAGATTTATGAGCAAAAATGATCATATCTGCAAAGTGAGACTCATAATGGAGAAGAGCTTGTCCCATGGTGCACCAAGTCCCAAATTGTCCAAAATGATGGAAGTATTGGTCGACCATTTTAGTAGGTGCCAATAGTAGTTGCATGACATGCCATCTTTATTAGTATAGCATCATTTCTGTTAAAGTCTTGATGCCTGAGATTGTTCAAGTTTTCTTTCTGAAGTTTACTTATTTCTATCTCTGTATTTCAAGAATTTGAATATTCCATAGTCTTGCCAGAAAAATGTATAATCTGTTGACGGTTTGTACCATTGTTTTTTTCCTTCTATTAATCATTTTGTCCTTATTTAGGGTTCCATCTTGTTTTCATATTTTTTTCTTCTCTCTCTTCCTCTTTCTGTCTCCTGCACTCTTTACATTATATGCTCCTCTCAGGATATAGCATAAGCTCATTGACTCTAGAAACCGACAGAAATACTAAGAAAACCCGTTGGAATTATAAGTTTTGGTTTTGGTATCCATTCTCATTCATTTTCATGTGCATATCATCTTCATTGTTGTTTGAGGGAATTGAGTTGGTATGAGCTTGCTTTTGGATTTTGGATTGGATTTTGAAATTGCAGTGAAAATTTGAAAGTCAATTCTTATACAGGGGACAAATGGATTATTGTAGCAGCTGACTCAAAACTATCCCCATGGGCTAAGCATTGTAGTAAAGGCCTTTAGATTCAATTAACTGGTCGTGGTCTAAAGTGTCTTGATTCACATATCTTGGATTTTAGATATCCTATAAGTCTCTAGATTACCAAAGAATATAGAGTTAGTTGGTGGTCCTTTCTTTAGAATCTAATATGTCCGGGCCTAACGCAATATTGTAGAAGTTGGGTTTGAGGAACTTGAGTTGGTAGAAGCTTGCTTTTGATTTTCGAATTAGATTTAGAGTTGTAAGCCGTGAAATTTCTATCTATTAATGCAAAGGAAAAATGGATGGTTGTAGTAGCTAACTCAAAACTAAACCCAAGGGGTTAAGCAGTCGAATGCCTCTAGATTTACTTTAGTGTTCGTGGGTTCATAATAACTCGAGTTACATATGTTGGGTATTGAATTTTCTATAATTCTGTAGACTATTGAATTTTATATCACGTTTGGTGAGAAACCAATTTTCTTGATGAGTTTGTTGCCAATGGTTGAGATGTACTTCAAAGCTTTGACATGTTGGTTAACAAAGTAACTTCGTTGCAGAAACTAAGGATCCACAAGATTCAAGGGTGATTATATTCTCAAATTTCAGGGGAAGTGTAAGGTGAAATGTTTTCTTCAAGCCCAATTTTGTAATATGCGATGATTTAGAAGTTGCGCATATTCCAATGGATTATTTATCCGTAAACTTGCCTCAATGTGATAATAATACTTAGGGACATTATGGGTGCACTAGCCAAAATTGAAGACATCGTCAGAGCTACTGAGTTTATTGGTCAAAGCTCAGGTTTGCAGTTATATTTCTCTTCATTTTAGTTATTATTTAGGTTCAATTACAAGTTTAATCTTGAACAATTCAGAATTGTGTTTAATACGACCTATTAGATATTAAATTTAGAAACTTGTTAGATACCATCTTGAAAGTTCAGGATAATATAACCTATTCTTTATTATGTGACAACTAATATCTTCGTCACTTTATCTTAATGTCTTACATTTCTTTTGGAATTACAATGGATATATATATATATATATATTTTATTGAAGGTGGGAGTTAATATCGGAGATAGGTATCTTTTTGCATATATCGCTTGGAAATGATTATATTGTATAACATGTTCTTAGGACTATTTAATTTGATCTGGATAGTCCTCGAGTCGAAAAGTCAATAGAGTAAGCGTAGATAACTTTTGAGCATGTTTTACGGCTTGTATATTCAAATTGGGTTTAAATATATCTAAATTGTTCCAGTTTTGTTTTTCTTTTTGCAAATTATTAGAGCTTGGGCGTCTTCTATTTGTTGGGACATATTTTTTTATGGTTGGACAAGTTACTTAGTCTAGAATATTGTAGGAAAAACCCTCAAAGGTCAATCACAAAAAGTTCAACAGGCTGTATTGGAGGTAGGCAATCAGGGTTTGCGGGTATTATCCCTATTAGTTACTTGCACAGAATTAATATATTTTTGCACAGAAATTTCGTGCTGGCGGGTACAATGTCATTGTTGCCACATCAATTGGCGAAGAAGGCCTGGATATAATGGAAGTTGATCTTGTCATCTGTTTTGATGCAAACATTTCACCGATAAGAATGATTCAGCGGATGGGCAGAACTGGAAGGAAGCATGATGGACGAGTGGATATCCTTTAATATTCAATTATCAATCAATCTCATTTATCGAATTCCGAAGTTGTTATAGCTGGCGTAGTTTTTCTTCAGTTTACTAAGATATCGTGCCTACTTGTTTAACTTTTGTTTTTCAGTAAAATTTTTCCATTCTTGTGGAAAGCTTAACCCAAGAAACACAGAGATAGACGTGATGGTATGTCATTTTTTTAATTATTAAGACACATGCAATAAAGATGCAATTATTAAGCCAAATCGAGCCTAGCTCAATTGGTTAAGGTATATATCTTCGATCAAGAGGTTAGAGGTTCAAACTCCAACTCCCATGTTATTGAACTCAAAAAAAGAAAAATTTTCAATTATTAAAATGTAGACTTTCAATGTATGTTTGAAAACGAACTCCTTTTAATAATTTTCCTGTAATAAGTTTATTTTAATCTATGATTTTTAAGCTCATTTACTTAAGAAATTATTTATGGAAATTTTAGCCAAATTTTGAAAACTAAAAATGTATTTTAAAAACTATATATATTAAAATATTTTTAAAAATAAACTAAGACGAAGAATCTAGTAGTAAAGAAAAGTAATTTCTTTAAAAAAATGTTCATATATCTACATGTTTAGAAAAAAAGTTTGGTGTTTTTCATATTCAATTTTTTTCTCCTAGAATTATTTTTATGTCAAATATTTTCCGGGGAACTAACCCTCTTGTACAAATATCTAATACGTGATAGAGTGTTTGGTACCTAGTTGACATGGTCGCATAACTAAAGCGTTCATGCCTCAAAGCTTGGAACTTCATCTCCATTGTTTTCCCTTTTTTATGCTAATTATTAATTTCCTTGACTACTATTACTAGTTTTAGCTTGTGAAGGGTCAGAATTTATGGGTTACATGAGAAAGCAAACAAACAGCAAGTCTATAAAGAAACACATGCAAAATGGGGGAATAAATAGCTTCAACTTTCATGCTAGCCCAAGAATGGTGAGATCATTTGACAGAAGCCTATCACAACAGAGTGTTTTTTTTTCTTACGGTATAGATTCTTTTCCATATTTCAGATTGCCCATAGTATGAGACCGGAAGTTCAGTTTGTTAAGCTGTCAATCAAAAAATTTGTTCGTCCTGGAAAGAAAGTGAAAGATGATCATGCTGTTCAGACATCGTTTAAGATCAAGCTAACTGATATTGAGACTGAATTACTTCTCAAGTATTTCCATCCTTGTGAAGACGCATGGAGGCCGTCCCTCATTGCCTTTCCTCACTTCCAGACTTTTCCCTCGAGAACCCATGCAGTGATGCATTCAAGTAGAACAATGATTCTAATTGACACAATGCAACATTTGCAAGGACCGCACTTTTCTAGGGATTCTGACGCTTTCTCTGTTGAGGTTTGTTTTCAAGTTCTCTTCTACTTCCTTATTTTTTCCTTGAGAAATTACTTTCTAGTAATTGGCTTATCGTACAACACGGATGGATTCAGGAGAAGTCATGCATTAGAGAACTATTCGAAGCAGGCCATGTTGAAAACTCCTATGGCGGAGAAAGAGGTAAAAGTTCACATTGATACATATTAAATCACGTACTGATAATATTTTTTATATTTGTACGATGGCTTGAGGACAGTGTTTAATTATTTTAGTTTCCATTATCTGCATCATTGCACACAGTTTTTTTTTTCTTAACATGATACAACTTTTTATTGATGTAATGTACTGAAAAGAAGCAAACTTTTAGTGATACAAACTCAAAGAGCGGGCGAATAATAAGAAATAAAAAATGAAAAAGAAACAAATTAAAATTGGGGTTATGAAAGCATCTCAATTCATATAAATATCATGAAGAGAGAAATCTACAAATAATTTAAAAATAGAACATGATTGTGAAGCTTTGAATTTGACTATTGTTCAATCCAACGCTTTTGCTTAAGAAAGCCTTCCAATTTGAGAGTGGAGGTGTTCTGAGTTCATCAGGTAAGTAGTCAGTTTCTAATTTGCTTCAACTTTTGTCACAATCGAGAATCTTAGTTGTTTTGTAAGATGGAGCTTAGTAGTTGAATTGAGACTAAATATTTATGTATTTGGTTTGGAAGTCTTAAGTTAGAGAGAATAAATATATTTTGTTATATTTGTTATTGTGAGAACAAGTGGGGAGAATAACTTACTTCATTCTATACACTAGAGAACGATATATATAGGCATACATGGAAGCCCTAAAGTAATAATAGTAAACTACAATAAGAGACAAAAGACTAATAAACTAATATTTTACATAAATATATACTATGACAATATTCAATTTCAAATATGTATAACCTAGTTCTTATATAAGAGAATGACTCATTCTAACAATGGAAAAGAATAGAGATAATGAAGATTAAATATTGATTACTAATATTTACACATTTGTAAATAGTAGAAAAATTCAACACTCCCTCTCAAGCGAGCTTAAAGATATCTTCTGTAGCCAACTTGTCAAGTAGTTTGTAACCTCAGTATGTTTTGTTCTATCATGTAGAACTAGATTGTAAGCTATAAAGATGATAGACTTATTCAAAGTACCAAAAATTGGTGATATTTTCCAATATATGGCTGATATCGGAAAAATGAGGGAGTGGATATAGATATTGAGAGATAAAGTCCTTTTTGCCCCTATCGCCGATATTACGATAAATCGAAACGGTGCACACTCGCGTGCACATTGTTGGAAAAAGATACATGTTTTCTCTCCTCTCCATGTGTAAATTATTGTGGTGACAATGCAATGTTGAATATGAATATGAACTGAACTCATTATGCAGGAGCATTTTCAATTAATACTTTGTTACAAGCACATGATAGTTTATTTGTTTAAATGATTATTTTACAGGTTCATTTCATGAAGTCAACGTGTCAAAAATAGAATTAGGACCAATAGTCTATCCTGAAGTCTCAGCATGTTCAAATCCTGCAGAAAATAATTGTATTTCTGGTTACTGCTTTCCGAAGCATCCTACAGACATAGGCCTCTCCGGTTCTGATTTTGTATCTGTTGACGCCATGGGAAAGGACCGAATATCATGTTCCCCCGTGTTCTCTTCAAAAAATTTCTTGCTTTCCAATTCTGTTGCTGCAGGCAGTAAAATATTGTTGAGTTCTTCTGAGCTAGGTTCTTGCCGTGTAAGAACTGCTCAGGACTTGATCCTGCAGACTGAAGCTGTCAATGAACCAACAAGTCCTCAAACAAAATTTTTACAGGATGACATTCTGTCAGGCCCTGAAACAGATGGTATAACTGTGTTGGAAGACAAAGAAATAAATCAGATTGATAATATTCATCAAGCCACTATCTTGAAGAGAATTTTTTTTAATGAAGGAGATGATGCCGGTGAAAAGCCTTTTGTTTTAGAAATTCAGCCACAATTCCCCCCAGCTGATGAATGCAGTATGAACGAGACTCAGCTTAGTCCTCGTCTCACTAATCTAATCGAAAGTGGTTTTGTTCCAGATTCACCAATTGATAATTGTGGTAAATGCTATTTTCCAAAATAATACATTGTTTTATTGATAAAGAGGAAATCTTGATCTGTTCTTTCATTTATATAGTGAAGGCAAGAATTCATGCTAATAGAGGGTCTATTTTCAGGAAATTCAAGTAGACAAAGGGTATATGAATCCGCAATATCACAGTTTTTCTCGCCTGTCCAAGTGGATGATGAACAGATTTTAAAATCTTCAAATCCTGGGACTAGTGTAAGAATTAATTGCAATGGGGCCTCCTGTGCTGGAAATGGCATTTTTCTCTCGGGTGGTGAAGTTCGACCTTATGTTCTCAAGGAGAATGATCGTGTGAGTATAAAATCACTTGTCTCTACTTCTCCGGTGGCTGATGATACGCCAACTCCCTTGGCCATCATTGCAAGCAGTTGTGATAATGAAGATTGGCATTTAGTTACTGGAGAAAAGTCCAGCAGTGTACAGAAGCCCCGCAAATTTAAAAGGTTGCGGAAGGTTGGAGACGTGGAGAAATTTGAGAAAATGGAAAGGATGGGAAAAACTTCAGTTTCTCCACTGGAAAATATGGTCGGAACTTTTTCTAGCACCAGACAGTTTAAAAAAACGAAACACAATGGTATTTTTTTCTCTTATAGTTCAGTTTTTGGAGAATTCTTGTCATTGCCAAATATTGTTGAGGATCTAATAGAGCATACTTACAAACAAAGCTATTCTGGCCTACTTGCTAACTGTCAATATCAAATGTTGTATTTAGGTGAAAGGAGACTTGATGACAATGTCAGAGCATTTATTGAGGTGGAAGCTGAGTAAGTTAATAAATTACCTCGTTAAAAGGAGTAAACTAGTAAATGAGTTGTGTTAAATTATGCCTTTGATAATGATATTATAGTTCTATTCTACTTCGAGTGTACAAGTTAAAAGGTGACAATGATACAGCTGTGAATATTCATCTGCCTCATTTCTTGTTGGCATCTAGGGTGTCTTCGGATGCTACCATATCTGAGGATGAAGGAGATGACAATATTAAGAGCTCGTTCGATAGCTTCATAGATGACAGGGTTAGTGCTAGTGCCACGAGTACTCAAGATGAAACAGGCAGACCTGATATGATGGCAATTTACAGGTTTCTATGAACTCCATCTTTCTCTGTTATTTAATTTTGAGGGTTATGTGATGTTCTCTCATTATGAGATCACGTGTCAGATTATACCTGCATACCTTAGTCGAAGAAACCTTAGCGATCATTCAAATATTTTGTTTTTTTTATTCTGGTAAGAAAGGGTGATGACGTGTTGCAAGAGGATAGAAGAATGGGGAAGTGTGTTGGAAGTTGGGGAACTAAGTATTTGGAAGGAAGACAATTTTGGAATGAGAGTAATTAAGTATTATTGTGGGGGGGAAAAGATAATACTTCAATTTTACCCCTTTGAATTAGAGTGGTTCGAGGGGCTATACTATTTTCAGCCCGGTTAAGGTCTTTTTTCGCGATTGCTGTTTTGACTTTGAGAGTGAAAGAAGAAGCTTTGGAGGCTAGAATGATGAGTTAGATCATTTTGTATATTCTTTTTGAGTTTAATAGCCTTGTATTCAATAGGTTGGGACAATTCTTGTTGTGCTTTTTGGTTATTTTCTTGTGGACTTTTCCCCACTCATAATATGATGTTGAAATTCGAAACATAGCCATCTTTTCTTTCTGCCGGCCTTCTAAAACACATAACTTTATGAGTCACGCTCTCCCTTAGCCACTGTATATCACTTAGAATAAACAGTCTCTTCCAAGCTTTACATTAATAACACAGACGGATTTCTAGCATTCTACATGTCATATCATGTGAGACTTGAACTTTCGTAATAGTTAGTGAACGTTGAGGAATCTGTCGCGAAGTCTTATTAAAATCTTTAATTTGGGTAACCTTCGAAAATTGAATTTTCTACTCTGAAAATTTATTTAGATATACAAAGTGGAGCTATCTTTATTAAGGGTAACATTGTGATTTTTTTATAACAGACGTTCTTTGCTTAGTCAATCACCATTTGGGAGGCTGACCTCACCCCTGGCGACCCGGATAACCGAAAGTGAAACATCGAATATATTTCAGTCAACGCTAACAGGAAATGTCAATCAATCTCATTCAGTGCATTCAGAACATGTCAAAATAAACCGTAGCCCAGAAGTTGTAATTTCTACAACTGGTGGCTGCCCAAGAGTGACAGAAGTGGAAAGCAGGAATAGAAATTTGACATTTTGTAGATCAGAATCTGTTCCTAAACTTAATTTGGAAAAACGGTTTGAGTTGGAGGTGGCAGGAAGAGAATCAATACGCGATGTGGACGGGAACAGAAATTTGTTCAATAATGATGATGAGTTTTATGAAGGTCTGGACCTTGATGCAGTCGAGGCGCAGGCAAAATTGCTTCTTGAAAAGAAAGTTGAGTTACCTCATATGATGGTTCCTCAGCATCAGAAGAATTTTGATCTCGACACTTCCCCATCTTTTGATCTTGGGATATGACCTTTTTTTTTTATGCATTGACTTGTTCGAGCACAAGAATTGCACTC
>JAOANK020000028.1:33639-54940 GCA_026257165.2 Telfairia occidentalis | reverse complement strand
GATTATTACATATCAAGTTGCAAATATCCTTAAGTTATTATTTAGTAGTTGGGTACGGAGGAGTATGTAAAAAAAATCTACATTGTACAAAATTTATTGAAATCAGAATTTCTGTTTTGTTACTATATATTTTCTAAACCTTGGCTCATTTTTATACTTTAGTTAAATCTTATCAATTATCCAAATCTAGTTAAGACATAGTTCATCAATGAAAAAGTCGTGAATCAATTGAGATTAGAAATTGTGGATTGATTGAGCCAATACATTAATAATTTCTTTTATGTGGTAAGTTTAAAAATATCAACGTTACTTTGATTCTTATTAGTTTTATCACGCTGGCCCTTTAGTCCTCCTCTATTTCTCCAACCAATTGGGTTCAAACAAAGGAGTAAAGGTGCTAGCATGATAAACAAGGAATTGTGACCACTGTAAGGGCAAGACCTTGCTTAAAAATGACAAACTTGCCTCTTCAAGTGACGATGTATCGCTGAGAAACTTAAATAACAATATAAATTTAGTCTATCAGTAATAGACTTTTACAATAATAGACTATATATTATGTTGTGATTTAAGACTTTCAGAGATACAAGATTATTGCTGATTGATTGAATACTATCACTTAAGTATTGAATTCTTATAGTTTGTGTAGTGTTTCTTCACTTTCTAATCTCATAAGTTCTTATAATTTGGCTTTTGTTTATATGTTTTGAATTGTTATTATATAACTTTTGATTTAGAATTTATGTTTCTTCATTTAAGTTTTTTTTTTAATTATTATTATTATTTTTTTAAAATTTTTAATTGTTACCGTATAAGTTTTGATTTAAATTTTTTTTTTTTTGGTAAATTATGACTTGTTAGTTTAAAGTTCATTTTTTTTTTCATTTATAGTCTATCAGTGATAAATTGATATTACTGATAGACTTAAATAAACGTATAAATTTAGTCTATCAGCAATAGACTTCGATATATCAATGATAATATTATATTAACCACATTGTTATGTATTTTTAATTTTTTTTAGCTTGAATGGAGAATCAAACAAAAAAATAGATATAATCTTAGAAAACAGAAAGAAAAAAATCAAGTGGTGAATTTAAGAAATCTGTTTTTGCTATTTAGGAAATTATTTTTTTAAGTTGTGATTTAAGTCTATCTATAATAGACCGTCTATCACTAATAGACTGTCTATCACTATGTGATACAAATATATCAAATCTATCAGCGATATCAACCTATCAATATCTTTGTCCTCGTAGTGGTCACAGTTATCAAACATGTAAATTTTCACAAATTGTAAAATGATGTTATATCAATAATTGACATTTTTTATATTGATTCTAAGTAGTTGATTATTTTACTTTTTTTTTAATATTATAAATAGTCTATCACTAATTGAAGCGTATCATATTATAAGCAGTCTATCACTGATTCTTTTATCTTCGAGGTTTTCATGCTTGACATTTAACAATTTGAGGTAATAAATTCACGCTAATCTTTATATAATTCCAATTAGAATGAATCTAGTAGAGAAAAAAAGTTATTGATTTATCACTGATTATTGATAGACTTATATTATTGATAAATGTAAAAGTTATCTATTAGTGATTGACATATACCACTCATAGAAGTAAAAATAATAGTCTATCATTGATAGACGTTTATCACTAATTGAAGTAAAAATGGTCTATTACATATTGAAAATGATCTATCACTGATTGAAGTAAAATTGATCTATCAGTGATAGATTTCTTTCACTAATAGACATAAAATTGGTCTATCAGCAATACATGTCTACCAATGCTATCACTCATTTATCAATGATATATGGAATTTTCAATATTTGTCATATTTGCAAATATGAGAAGAAATTTTGAAATCTATTATAGTTTCTCTTTTTAAAATTATAACATTTAAAAAAAAAAAAATCTCACCATGCTCCCCATAATTAAATTTCAAAATAGTCATATATATTTTTTAAGGAAAAAAATCAATATTCACTCTTGTCAAATTGTATCAACTTTGACCTTAAATTTTTAATTTCTTTAAATTCAATCTTAAACTTAGATAAGTGTTACATGTGTTCGAAATATCGTTCAATAAATTACAAAACATATAAATTTTTGTTTGAAATATCGTTAAAATAGTATTGTCATATGTGTGCAATGAACTACAAAACATATATAAGGAACAAAATGGATAGAATTAATCAAAGAAAAACCACATTAGAGCTAAATTTTTGCTAAAATTTATGAGTTTTGCTCAAGTTATTCAATTGTTAATTTGTGCATTAATCAAACTTAATTTTGTGAGATTAGAGAGTTAAAATTAACGTTTATCTAAGTCTACGGTATAATTTGATAAAATTGAAAGTTTATAGTGAAAATTAATAAACTTAGAGTTAAAAATTAACTTTTTTTCCCCTAATTTTTAAATTATTGCTCACTTATTTAAGTTTTTCTTTATTTTAATCCACGAATAACTAGACTATTAACTAATCGTAAAGGGCCAGACCTCACCCACTTATTGTTGAACTTAAAAAAAAAAGTAAGTTTAAATTCTATTTTAATCCCCTAACTTTTAAGTTTGTTTTATTTTTATCTCTAAATTTTTAAAATATTTTTTTTTGTACTTGAACTTTTAAAATGTTCGTTTTGGTCCCTAAACTTTCATAGAGTAACCATTTTAGTCCCTCATCTTTATTTATTTATTTAACAAATTAATAACATATCTTCAAATATATATAAGCATGTTAAAGTAGACATGTATTTAAGTCACATAAGTTGAAAATGAGCACTTGACAAATAAATATTTGATGAAAAAATTATATAGCAAGCACGAAAATGATTATATTTTGGAAGTTCAAGAACCAAAATGAACATTTTGAAAGTTTTGGTCTCTAAGTTTGAGGGTAGAATTCTATTTAGTCCCTGACACCAGCACCGAGTGTTCGATCGGTCTCCAGTAGATGCCAGAAATTTGATCGCCACCCAGTGCGATGTACCGCAGTGTAGGGGTCAGTTTTAGTATATTGAATATGAGTGTCGAGTGTCGTCTTCGGGATTGGGTTTCTAGTTTGATTGACTACCTCAGATAATCACACCTCATTGTATCTAGGGAACTCATTATTAAAACAGAAAACTAAGTTACATTACTCCTACTCCTAGATAGATGGAAGACACATAAAGAGAACGTGCATTGACTCTAATTGCTATGCTCATGACCCTAAACCTTACTAATGTTGGACTTTCCTATCACCATGCAATTATAAGCTGGATTTAACTAACGTCCGGCTTCCTCTCTCAAGCTCAGCTAGTCTCTTACTAAACATGCAAACTCAACCTCTCGGCCTATTATCCACACACCTAGCAGACATTACGAACTACCCACCAACTATCACCCCTCAGTAGACCCATTGTGATCTCATTCTCTTTCGAGCTCAGGGCAAACCGGCTTGTCATCACGGTTCACAACAGACCCAAAAGAAATAATAACACATGCTTTTCTAAAATAGACCTTCGCTCCTCACGGTTTACGTTAACCTACTACAGTCATGCAATCGAGATCTAATCTAAGCTCTACTCTCTAGAGCTAAAACTTAAATCATGCATCAATCTAATCCTTGATCAGAAGATTAAACAATATTAAGTACACAATTACATGAATATTCACAGGGGATATGAAAAAATTCATAACATTAATAAAGCGATAAGCAGAGTCACAATGCGTTACAACGAGTCAAGGCGGAATTCCGCCACTCAAATTTATAATTAGAAACAGAAATTCCAAGGAAAAACACAAAGCGAAACAAGTATAGAAAAATGGAAGAAAACTCTCAAAGACGCGTGTCAAACTTGTTCCTGACGTAAGACCCGCAATCCCGAGCCTCGAATTGCTTCGAAAATTCCATGGGGAGCTTCCTCTCCCTCTAAAATACTGTGCTCCAAGTCGTGCTCTTAGTTCTCCAAATGACCTCCTCGTTTTTGGAATGAAAAATCAACTTAAAAAAAGGTCACTGCCCGCAGCGTCGAGAAGCCATAAGACAGCGTGGCGACGCTGGTCTTGATTGGTCAACGGATGTGCGGCGTAGGCATCGCTTAGGGTGAAAAAAATGACAGCGTTGAGACGTTGACGCGATTTGTGCAGCAAAATGGCGCTCGCGCGAGGCGTGTGGGCAGCAGGGCATAGAGGTGAGTGTCGCGCTGCGTCGCAACGCTGGGGCATTGTGGGAGGATGGCTAGAGGGCGCGGGGGCATGCGTGAGCGAATGAGGGAGCATTGAGCGCAGTGTTGCGCGACGTTGCAACGCTGCTGGCGCTTGCGCGTGTCTGTTCTTCATGTTCTGCAGCATCGAGACGCCATTGAGCAACATCTCGACGCTGTTGATCCAAACTCCAGTTTTCTAGTGGATTTGAGCGTCTCAATGCCCTCGCGAAGAGTCTCAACGCTCTGCCTCGGGTTCATTGGTATTTTGGCCTTCTTTCTTCTTTCCTTAGCCAAAATTTGTCTTCTTAGGCTCGTTTCTCGACCCGAACAACCCCGAGATCATATTTTTTTCTAATTATGCCCGATACCTACAATTTAACATAAAAATACGTGAAAGCACCGAAATTATCGAACAAAATTAGCTAAAATCAAGCTTAAGGATATCACATTTTCGAGTGCTATCAGTCCCTAAGTTTCAAAACTTGACAGTTTAGTTTTTAACTTTTAAAAAATGGTTCTGAAAGGTCTTTGAAATCAAACTATTACTCATAGAATGCTCACGTGGCTATTTGAGAGACTAAGTACATAGTGATATGTTAATTTTAAATGACATGACTAAATTAAGATTTTATTAAACAATACAATTTTAATTAAACAAAATTTTTTAAAATATATATATATAAAGAAAAAAAACACACAAAAAAAAAATCTTCTCCACCCTCATCTTTTATTTGCTAATTTCTAAATTCATTCAATAAAATAAAAACTTAAAAAAATTTCTTTATCCCTTCTCCTCTATCTTTCTCTTTATTTTCCTCTTGACGTGGTAGTTCTTTATTTTTTTTATATTTTTGTTTGTTTTATAAAGTTTTTATTGTTTAATAAAATTTTCATTTATCCACGTAATTTAAAATTAACACATCGTCATGTGATTAATCTCTCAAACTGCCACGTTAGTATTTCATGAGTGATAGTTTGACTTTAAAGAACCATTTTTTAAAGATTAGAGACTAAAGTGTCAGATTTTGAAACTTAAAAATCAAATAAAAAACTACACTAAAACTCATGGATCAAAAAGTGTATTCTACTAAAATATATATATAATAAAGTAAAATAAAATAATAATAATAATAATAATAATAGACTTATATTGGTGGAATACTGAGTAACTATACTTGTTTATCAATAAAAATAAATAAATAAATAACTATACTTGTACCAAAAAGTCGTGGGTGGACGAATGAGCTGAATCTAAACGATGGCCTTCACAGCAGTATCTTCTTCACTGCCGTCTGGTTCTTTTGTGCGTTCATTTCTCTCTTCCCAGTGGCTATCAACTCCCACCACTCCCTCACAGAAATCCTCATCTCTCTCGTGGGTATCTTCATTTCCGCATACTAGCATATCTACAGACATCCCTTTCATCTCTTCGAATCCCGCGCATGCCAAGGTACAATATTTTTACTGGCATCTTATTCGATTCCCTGTTTATTCTGGAGAAAATCCAATTTACATTTTGAAGTTTATGTTTAATCTGATGTGGACCACGGATTTCTTGCACAACATGCACTTAATTTTTATTTGAAAACACTCTGGAACTAAATAATTTACAAAGACAGAAATGAGTGTTCCTTGGTACATAGAATTCTCAACTACTGTCTGCCTCGTTCCAGGTCAAATGACTTTATTGCTATTGCTGAAAAATTTTCCAGTTCCGTTCCGCATCTTTCAAGTTCTTCATCGACCTTCTATTTTAACTGGGTTTGAAATTGAGGACAACATTTTGAATTTAGATATTCATAGATTTTTATGATGCGAGATACATGGTTTTGAACCGTTTTGTACCCATGACCACTTAGTTAAACCTGTGAGGAGTTTCCTCTACGTTGAAATGCTCGGCACAGCTAGGAGCCTTTTCTGACTTGAAATGTGAAATATTCAGGAAGGTTTCCATTGAACCAGTTTGGGTCTTTTTGAGGAGAGAACTCCCTTTCGTGGTGGCAATGCTATTATATGGTTACACGGTTTTCATGATAGTTATTTTCCTTGTTTTCCATCATATTATTGTTCAAAGTTTGTTGCTAGCTCGCAAGCTTGAATGCAGGTCCAATACACGTGCTGTGGCCTGTGCTTGTGAGACGCACTAGCTGCATGGATAATAGGTTTTGTGCCAATCTTCACTCTATGGGTTTTCTTCCTTTCAAGGTTAGAGGCAGAATAGAACAAGGTCAACAAGAAGTCTCGTCGATCTCATGCTGAAAATGCCCCTTTCGTTTATATACTAGTGGATGGGTGGCTATTTTGGAAAGGTCAATTTAAAAACACCCTTTAAACTAAGGGTATCTGCTTCTCTAAGGAAATTGAAGCTATCTACTAATAGATTCCCTAAAATATTTTTTCTGCCTAGTTGGTAACTGAGCTTTCATATAATCGCCATATTAGTTTTTTATCTCAAGAAGATTGCTAACCTCTAATCTAACTAGATGTTTGGAACTATTTGCTAGTGAAATTTGAAATTTTTTTTTTTGGAGTCTTTTCGCATCCTTCTGTCTTGGAACAGTATTTGTTGCTCGATGTTGGAGGGGGTGCTCTTCCACCCTCTGTATCAAGATAAGGGTCGTATTCTTTGATGCTTTGCTTTTTTTTGCTACCTTGTGGAAAATTTAGCTTGAGAGAAAGAGGAGAATTTTTAATGGGGTGGACGGTCTTGGAAAGAAGCTTGGCCGTGTAAGATTTAATACTCTTTGGACATCTATGTTTAAGAATTTTTATAATTATCTCTTAGGTTTGTTCTCTTGGATTTGACTGGAGTCCTTTGTTAGCTAGTTAGTTTGTTTTTTGTCTCCTTTTGTTCGGTTGTCTTTTTTTCTTCTTCTGCGCTTTTCTATGCTCCTATATTCTTTTTTTTCCTCAATTAAAGCTGGTTTCTCATAAAAAAAAATCTAACTAGATATGAGGCATAATCACATACACTCTCCCTCTGTTTGATTTCTCTTTCATATCTTTATTTTTGTTCTCTAATATTATTTGGAGAAATTGTATATTTGCGTCAGATTTATGAGACCTGCTGCTGCTTGGCATGGGAAAAATTGGTGTTTTTTTCCTCTCTTTTTGATGGCGTACCAATTTGCTGAAAAGATATGGATAAATATATTCCCAATAAAGGAAGGGTTTATTAAACGATGTCCTGATCCTCAAACATGGGGTAGTTTTCATCCAAGGTCTTTTCTTTGGCAACAATTAATTACAGATGTACTTCTTATTCACCAGTGCATTTTTGCCTTGAACTAAAATTAGCAAGCCACTTTATTTCTTTTTCATTGCTACCATCGGCTAGACACTATATAGAGTGAGCGTGGCCGCGGAAGTTGTGTTTAATTAATGAAGTCATGCCCGTGTTCACTCTTTTAACTGAACCAGGTCACTGTTAAGCTTTGTATTTCTTTTGATAAAGAACCAGCATGTTTACACTTGTAGGTTTTATTTATACAATCAGCTTGGACAAGAAGGTCCCGAGGGGAGGCTGCAAAGAGACCGAACAAGAAATCATGGAAACAAAGGACAGATATGTATATGAGGCCATTCTTACTAAATGTTTTCTTTTCGAAGAAATTTATCCATGCGAAGGTAATGCATAGAGGAACAAGCAAAGTGATATCAGTGGCGACAACAAATGCAAAGGATCTTAGGAACAGTCTACCATCTCTTACAGATCATAATGCTTGTAGAGTAATAGGGAGGCTTGTTGCAGAGAGATCAAAGGAAGCAGATGTATATGCAATGTCGTACGAGCCTAGGAAGGATGAAAGAATTGAAGGTAAGCTTGGTATTGTTATTGATACCATTAAGGAGAACGGGATCATGTTTGTACCTTGAATTTAAATAAAGGAAAGAATAGTAAGACAAGAAACGAGAACAACTTTTTTAAAGCCTCTTATAAGTAGTAGAGAATGAGACTGTAAAAGCTGACCTTCCTGCTATGCCAGCATACTAGTTTATTTAATTAATTTTATGATTTTATTAGAATACTTATTTTATGATTTCTTGTGTCAACTTCTAAAATTGATTTACTGTTGTTTAGGGAAAGTTGTTAAAAGGAAATAGGTAAGCATGGAACATTCTTACAGAAATGTGGCAGTATTGTTATAATGTCAATAATCACATAAGAGGAGTGATGGTACCGGTGGTTGGATATCCTCCTCTTTCTTCTTGTTCTTGCTATTCTGTCATTCCGTGTACAAAACATCATTACTATTGATTGTCAATTGGAAATGAAATCTTATGAAGATAATAATCGTAAAATAAACATTTATACCGGTAATCTCCTGTAGTTCATTATTTTAACATTTTGATTCATTAAATTTTGTTACCAAACATTGATTTGGCATTTACGATTAGCTATTTATTTGATATGAATTTAACTTACAACGGCAGTAAAGATTCTTTTGCTCCCTTTGGATAGAAGCTATGAATTGTTGAAAGTACAAATTGGTTTGCAGGGTTTGGGTTAAAAAAAAAATTAGGATCTAGAAAACTATGTTAGAAGGGCATAAATTGAATGTGGTTTTAGATATATTAATATAAATCATTAATATTAGGTAATATTAAAAATCCTTTCATATTACCAACTTATAATAAACACATTATAATTTTTAGTTTTATATTTTTTTGAAATGTTAGTGAAAAAGTTGAGATATTTAGAGAAATGTTAGAAATTGAGAAGTGTAAAGTTATATAGAAATATGAGTTTAGAGGGATAAATTTTTTTAAAGAGAAAAATGAAGGAAAAAAAGATTTAGATGAATTAAGGTGTGGAAAAAATATTAGATAAAATATATTAATAAAAGATAGAGAAATTAGAAATATTGGAGAGAATAAAAAACTATTTAAATTAAAACAATACAATCCTTGAAAAACGATTTTGGAAATAGAAAATAAAAAGGTTTTATTTTAAAATACAAAAGAAATATACCTTTGAAATAAAACAATACATTTCTTAAAAATTTGTTAATTGTAGGACTCAAACACGACAAAAATAAGAATCCAACGAACGAATATGACAAACAAACTAGACAGGGCACATTAAACTTAATGGCAAACAATGTATAAAAATACCGTGGGGCACATTGAACTTAAGGGCAAACAATGTATAAAAGTATCATAGGTTTTCCATAAACTATAAGTTTAAACAAAAAAAAAAAAAAAAAAAATTGAGGGGCCACATGGCTCTTCTGGCCAATGAGTGTAATCCTTTCATTTAGATACATGAATATTGTGAAAAATAAATCCTTATTTAGAGAGGTCTTGTTTGTTACGTCACATATTGTAAAGCTAGCATGAACACCATTCAGTTTGGTTAGTTTCTGTTTTGGAGGCTGACATTGGTGTTGTAATCCATCAGAGAGTATAGCGCTCCTTTTCGTTTTGTTATTATTATATTATCAAAAAAAAAAAGTCAAAAGAAAGAAAAAAAGAGTTGGCATTGATAAAAGGGTGAAGTAATTATGCAATAATATAAAAGAAATATTTTTGTGCCAATGAGTGGAGTAATATGGACTTGGAATTGGGATCCTTGAGTGAAACTGGAATTGGGTGTGTTCTCTTCCGAACCCCGAGTCCCGAACCAAGCACACTCGCCGATGGGCAATGGTTGCGTCCTGCGGGCCCCTCCAAAGGCAAAGGGAGTTGTGGGTGTAGGTATCTCATCCACACGAACTAGTGGTAGTGGTTTTGATTTCGATTTCAATCAACTCTCTTCTTGGGTTGCCCTTGCTTTCCATTCCATGGCCTCCCCTTCTATTCCCAATTCTCTCTTCTTACGCAGACGAACCTCTCACGTGCCTGCTCGAATATTCCGTACATGGCGGGTCTTTGCATCGTCTCAAGCTCCCAATAACCGCCAAAGACCTCCACGGCCGGGCGTCGACACAAGAATTCATTGGCAAAATGAAGAAGAAGGTTGGATTGGAGGCCCTACACCTTCCAAATCCCAACACAATCGTAGCCAGAAGAAAGGGAATAATAATATCTTGGCTCCAAATTTGGCCGACTTGCTCAATAACTCATCCGATTCTCACTACCAGTACGTGAGTAGCTTTTACTCCATTAATTTTAATTTGATTTATATATATATGTGCCTTGCGTGCGTGCAGGTTCTTAGGAGTAAGTGCAGAGGCTGACCTGGAAGAGATAAAAAGTGCGTATCGGAAATTATCAAAAGAATACCATCCCGACACCACCTCTCTCCCTCTAAAAGCTGCATCCGACCAATTCATGAAATTAAAGCAAGTGTACGAGGTCCTCAGCGACGAAGAAAGCCGCAAATTTTACGACTGGACGCTTGCTCAAGAAGAGGCAAGCCGCCAAGCCGACAAATTGAGAATCAAGTTGGAAGATCCTTACGAGCAAGAGTTGCAAAACTGGAAATCCACTCCGGACATGGTCGACCGCCTTGCAGGAAGGAACATGGACTTGAGTGATCAGGCCACCACAGCTCTTACCTTGGATATCTTTATCATTCTCTTTGCTCTATGTTGCATTGTATATGCCCTACTTTTTAAAGAACCATATTATTAGATCGAAACTCCCATATACAATACTCTCAATCACGTCCATTTCTATATTTCTTCCATCTTTTTCAAAATCAAAATGAGATTATATAATACTTTCATTTCCACCGACACAAATTCTACTGTTTGGTAATCTCACCTCATCAATTAACAAATTGCACGGCGCCAGGAGTACTATATATGTGCACTTGTGAGTGTTGTAACCTTTCGCTGCAAGTGAAGAAACAGTATAGTACAAATTTAATTACTCGGGGACAATATATGTATATGTCCTGGGAATGAAAAGAAAAAAAACATTTAATATTTGCAACTTCTTACCCTTGTTTGTTTAAGTTCTCGCAGACGGAACATATTGGAGAAGCATATGTCAACTACATCCTTTGAGATCCTGGCGAATGATTCTTTCAAGTTGTTGATCTTACTCTCGATTTCCTCCTCCAGTCGTTGAGTATATACTTCGAAACTTTGTTAGATTTTTGGCTAAATATTATAAGAGTGAAAATTTCACATTTGAAAAAATGAATGAAGTGATAAGTTCCGAGCAGGGGCTCAAGAGTTTTAGTTTTATTTATCCCAATGAAAAACACTTTAAACTTAGTGTACTAGCTCTAGTTAAATTTTTTCTTATATTGTGATATGTTATATGGTTGCAGCATTGTCTGAACTTCCACATCAGAAAAGAGTTCTTGAAATGGACTAGAGTAGTGTGAATAGTGTGAGTTGTTCACTATTTGCAGATGTGCTAGGAGTTGAAGCAAATATGTCAAACTTTATGATTGCGGTGAAGTTTGATGTGGAGAAATTTGATGGAATGATCACAACTTTGGCTTGTGGCAAGTGTAAATCAAGGATGCGTTGATACAATCTGGGTTACATTAAACTTTGAAGAGAAGACCAAGTGGTGGTGCTTCTAAAAAGTTAAGCGGTGATGGTGGTTCAGTGGAGTCCAGTAGTGGTTCCAAGAAGTTCAATATGAGTGATGAAGATTGAGAAGAAATTGATTTGAGGGCTGCAAGTACAATACGACTAAATTTGGCCAAGAATATTCTTGCAAATGTGTATGAAATTTCAACAGCTAAGGAGCTTTGGGAGAAGCTTGAAGCTTGAAACGTTGTATCGGGCAAATGGCATCTCAAATCGGTTGTACGCAGTTTCACACACTGCGAATGGAGGAAGGTACGAAAATCCCAGATCATCTAAGTGTTCTCAATGACATCATTTCTAAGTTGGAGGCAATTGAAGTGAAGATAGGTGGGGAGGATAAGACATTCAGACTCATCTTGTCACTTCTATCTTCTTATGAATACATGAAGTCAATCTTGATGTACGAGAAATAGATTCTGGATTTTGCTAAGGTTACTAGTAAACTTCTATAAGAGAAAAGAAGACTAAAGAGTGAAGGGCGTACTTCACAGAAGAATTCAATACTAGTAGTGAGCATTTGAAAGAAAAAAAAAAACTCTGTGCAAAAGAACAGTTGCTAGGAATGCAGGCAATCTGGGCACATGAAAAAAGATTGTCCTAACATAGCAGGTTCGTCAAATGGCTCTAGGTTGGATGTGACGGTGTCCCTCTCGTCAGAGGAGAATGTGACTTCATCTGACGAAAAACTAAAATCATCCTCATGGTCTAATCATTTTACCATGATAGAGAATGTAATGTTAGTGGCTCCACAAGATTGCACATGGGCATTGACTTGGCGGTTATGCAAGGTGTGTGTGGTAGAAGTTATGTCGATGGATTAAGAACTTCCAAATGAGCCAAACAGATGGAACTTGCACCATAAATTTCAGCAGAAATTATCAACATGTGACGAAGAAGAAAAATCTTGGAAAAGTGTTTCGTGTGGGTCTACTTTTTTTTTTTTTTTTTTATGGAGTATGTTATAATTCTCTAAGTTGAGAATTATAATGAAGGCAGGAGAAGCTGTGAGTTCTTCAAATATCTTATTAAGGTGGAATTTGTTGGGTTTTTGGAAAAATATTAGAAGAGTGAAAATCTCACATCGAAAAGAAGGAATGAAGTAATGAGTTTCAAACACTATATGAGGGGCTCATGGACTTTAGTTTTATTTATCTCAATTAGAAACACTTTAAGTTAGTGTACTAGTTTAAGTTAGTGTTACAACGAGTGTTTTCTTGGGTTCAGTATTTTTTATAAATTTTTTGATTATTTTTCTACTTATTCCTACTATCAAAGTGGGAAGTTTTTTCTAACAAACTTGTCTCTAACTAGAAAAATATTCTCCTTCAAATATTTATCAATGCCACCTATAATTAGTTCTTTGACTTGTTAACGAGATTTTCTTGACTACTACCAAAGAAATAAATAAATAAATAAATTTGATAAATGCCACTGATAATTAGTTCTTTGACTCGTTAACGAGATTTTCTTGACTACTACCAAAGAAATAAAGAAATAAATAAATTTGATAGCTATTTATTTTTAAAAAAACAGAAAAACACTATTTTCTCTCCCTCATTTTTTGTGTTCCTATTTCCTACTTGTAAAAAACGTGACCAGCCAAAAACATCACGGTAGTCAGTAGATGATTGCTGGCCGGTAAATTTTGTTCATTAATTCACACTGCCTGCCTCTGGTTTTAATTACCTCAGAAACTTTCTGATATTGAGCCTCCAAGTGGGACCGATAAAGCGCCACTTCCCTTTCAGCTTCTTCTTTAGCTTGTTTCAGCCTTACCATCTTCACCAGATCAGAGGAAACGACCAATTATGTTATATGATTAAGGAAACAAGCTGTGAACAGAAATAGATGATGCGCTCTTGCTGAGTCAAAGTGGTGAGAGAGAGAGATGGTTTACTGTTTCTAGCTGCTGGATATGACATGCCATTTTGTTCCGCGGTTAATAGCCTGAATGCCGCCTAGTCCTCGAAACTGATTCATTGCTACCGGAGGATTACTTTAATTTGTTTGTTCAGTAGGATGTTGACGATTGATTCTGATAAACTTTTGATTAAGTTTGAATCGAGATGTAGTCGAAACTTTAGATTGTGATTGAGAGTCAGCAAATATTCCCAAGCTTAATTTTATGTTAATGGGATGGGATTCCATCCGTTTCCAAAAAGTAGCTCCCAAAAATCCACCACGAGAATCGGTCAAATTTTGCCGAGCCCGCGACAATGCGATATGTTTTTACCATTTCTCTCGTAAATTCAATTGTTATATATTAGGAGATAACTACATTGTGACGACTTCCATTTTAAGATACAAAATACAACTAATCCAGACTAATTCAAATGGAACCTATCTCCAATTTTATTTAATATGAAAACTCTAAATTAAATATATGATCAAATCATTAGAGAATAAGCAATGCTATTAAGAAAAAAACTTATCTACTCATGAATAGAATAAGCATCTTCCCTATCATACTGAACTTAAAAACTAAAACTTTAGGGCCAGTTTGGTAACAATTTTATTTCTATTTTTAGTGTTTGATTTTTAAAAAACAGAATTGTTTGATAACCAATTTAGTTTCTATTTTTTGTTTTTAAAAAATGTTTTTAAAATTGTAAAGAAAATTCAAAAACTAAAAAAAGTAATTTTTAAAAATAGTTTTTTGTTTTTTAAAAATTCATTTTTCATTTTTTTTGACATATCTCTCTAACAAATTTCTGTCTCTAAAAGATTTATACCCTTTCCAAATTTATCTCAAACTTTTTTCTCTCTCTAAAATTTTATAATTTTTATTTGTTTTCAGTATCGTAAATTTTCTCTTTCTACAAATTTATTTTTCTAAATTTTTCTGTCTACATTTATCATTCTCTCTAACATATCTATCTTTAAAATGACTCCTTCACTTTTTGTCTCTCTCTTATTTCTTTTTTTACTATCTAACAGGTATCTCTCCATAACTTTTTTTTCTATCTAATTTTTTTTCCAAAATTTCTATCACTACAAATATTCTTTATCTTTTTTTTCTTATCATATATTTTATTCACAACTTTATTGTTCCTAACATTTTTCTTTTTTTATTTATTTTTTTTCATCTAAAATTTCTTCCCTTAACTTTTCTTTTCTATTTTAACTACTTTTTTAAATAACTCCAACTAAAATTCTCATTCTTGGTTTTTTTTCTTTCTAATTTTTTTATTTCTCTAAAATTTCTCTCACTAACTTTTTTTCTCTAAAAAAATTATCTTTTATGTATTTAATTGCTTATTATTCATGTTTCCACATATTTTTCTCTCTAACTTTTTTAAAAACAAAAACCAAAAACAGTTATCAAATAAGTTTGGTTTTCTATTTTTTAGAAACAAAAAACAAAAAATAATTATCAAACATATATAGTTTTTTTTTTTTAAAAAAAAATGGAAACCAAAACCGAAAAACCAAAAACAAAAAACAGAAATGGTTGTCAAACATGCTTTACTTATCATTGTTATGTTTTTAATAACTACGAAGGAGAGATATAGAAAATGAGATTTTTTTTTTCTTTTTCTTAAAAAAATTAAATAGCTATCAATTTTTTAATGGTAATGAATAAAAAAAATACCATCCACAAGTAGGTACAAATAGGTAAATATTATTCGTCAAACTGAGCATAGGTTAAAGACATATCTTCCTAACCAAGAGATCATATGTTTGAATTCCACCCCACGTGTTGTTGACTTAAAAAAAAAAAAAAGGTAAACATTGTTCATAATATGATGTAGTTCTAACTTTTTTTTTAGCACAGTATAATGGATTTCATTGTTATTTGTAATTTCAAAAAACTTGTTTTGCTTAATATAATTTATTTTAGCCCACTACTTTTCTTTAGTTAAGTTTAATTTTAAAATAGAATATAATACTTTAATTAGTTGAAATGAACTAAAACACTTATTTTTAGCTAGGTTGAAGAGTAAACTCGACAATTAATACATTTTTATAACTTTTTCTATAACGAAGTTTGAATTCTCAAACCCTTAATTTCTTTTTATCAAAATTTTAAACGAAAAAGTTAATACTTTCTATTTTTAATTGCTCCAAATATTTTCAACATTCGTTTTAATCAAATCAATGGTCTTAAATATTTTCCAAAATTCAATCTTTAATTCAAAATGATTTTCCAGCATTCAACATGAGTATGAATACATTTCTAGCAATTGATAATGAGTTAGAATTTAATAATATTACAGAAAGAGAGAAGCGACTCGCGGATTTACAATGGTTCGGTCCAAAGACATACTCCACTAGTAAGAAGATAAACCTCCTTACTTAGTCAATATTAATTAAGAGATCTAAAAAATCAGAACACATTAGAGATATTTGCAGAGAGAAAAAATACAAAGAAGCATGTTTTTGGAAGCTAATAATCAAGAACAACAAGATTAAGAACACATATACATTCTCTGCGAGAATGAGAGAGAGCATGCAAGGGAAAGAGGGGAACACCTATGAACACAAAAATTAGGTAATACAACATTTGATACCCAAAAAACCCCAAAGTTGCATGCTACACGGGCTCAAAATGGAGATCGCCAATGTTCTCTTGAACAGCCAAGCACACCTCAAGACTCACGGCGGCGTCGGCAAGCGGCGTATTCTCCCTTTCCCCTCTCTCTCGATTTTCTCTCTAACCCAAAAAGAGGCCATAAATCTCTTTTTCTTCTCTAGGTTTACAAATGAGAATAAGATGCCTTTATATCAAGTGGGTTGGTTTGGTTCAGCTAACCTGAATTGAGATTTTATAAACTGAACCAAACCGATTCCAAATAAGTGGGTAAGAGCTTTGGGCCTCATTTTTTCTTTTCTCAAGTGCCCAAAAATGTGGACATAGACAACAACAAGCAAGATGGTAATTTAAAAAAGATAATGATCAATAATATACAAGTTAGTCCAATAAGATTAAGGGATAACTACATAATAAGGTTGATTTCTATAGACTCATTTCATAAAAATTCATATCAATTTATATTTTCAAAAGTGTCTTTTGGCCCAAAAATGTAAATATAATCTTATTGGAAAATGACTTTTATACCCATCAACTAGAGCTCCAATTTTTTTAGTAAAACAACAAAGAAACAATTTTTTTTTACTTCAAGAAACGAAAATTGGAAAACCCACACATGCTTAAATTGCGAAAAAAAATTAAATCAAATTCGAACGGTTTAGGAAAAAATCAAATTCGCTCCACGTCTAGTCCTCTTCTCCGATTTTCTATTCCAAATTTTGGGTTTTGAAAATTTCAGACCTTCTGCACGGTTCTACAAAACATTTAGGGTTGGATATTTTCAAAGGTTAGTTGCTAAACCTTCTGCGCCATTACACATTTGGTCTTATTCATCCATTAATACAAGTTTTTAGAGGTTGGTCGCACTGGAGATTTTTGCTTCTTAGCGTCTAGAGAATTTTTATAAAGAAAAATTTGAGAAAAATAACTTTTTGAGGTATATTTCTTCACAAATTCTCTTCTGTATTCTTGAGAAAACGAAAAAATGAACCAATGTTATTTGCTATGCAAAACAGCGGAAAGAAGAAAAAATTGAAGAAAACAAAAGAATGAACCTATGCAAATAATTTTGGGGAAAAAATGAATTAATTTGAAATGCAAATAATTTTGACAAAAAAGGAATGCAAATAACTTGGAAAGTGGAAACTTTTTAATGACCTATTTAATTTTCGGACAGATTTGAAATTCAAACTAATTTGAAATGCAACTAATAAATGATTAAATTAATTGTATATCGTTAGGAGATAAAAAAAGGAATGAATAATATTTTTGTAAAATAAATTGGTTATATTGAATGGAGGTATTTTGGTAAACAAAAATAAATAAAATAATCCATTAAATTAAAAGTGAAAATATTGTTTTCGGTAGTTTTTATGAAATGAGAACTCCAAATATAGCGAGCAGAATTTACGTAAGATTAAATGTGATTAAATCACATAAATCACAGCAATACTCTTAAAATACAATATAATAAAGTCGTAAAATTTCAAAACTACATCACGTTAGGAAAAGAAAAATGTCGAGTAGATATCTAAAGATGGGAAGGCTTTAAACGCGCCTGTATGCATTATCTTTCTCCCCTCTGTTCAGGAGTGAGTCCTTCGTTCCACATTCAGGACAGCTCTTTAATCCAAATCCTTGACACTCGAAACATCTGAAACAAATATTTAAAGGAAATGAGTGGATGAATTAAATGCGTGAGCGAGTGACTTCCAATGCTCGAAGATGTTTCCATTTTTCTTGTTTTTTCCCGTCCCCTGAAACCAAACAAATGATATGAGTATTATAAAGATGAGAGAAGAAGATGCAGAGAGTGCAGTGCATTGAATAGCATGAAATTGAATTGAGAATTGAGAGGTCTAAAAGTAAACAAGAAACTCAGGAATGATCATACTTTTCCTCAAGTGATCAAGCTGCACTTTCCATATTAATATAGAAAAGGCTGTGAATTGAAATAATAACAAAATTAACTAATGCTGAAATTCTGTGGTCTGACATTCAAAGCTTCCACTAAATTCCTGATTTTTGCTACGTAATCTTTGATTGCAATACTTCCCTTCTTGAGGTTCTGAAGTTGACCGTTTAATTGCATGACCTTGGCTGTATGTGTAGTAGAATAGGTGGCTTCAAGAAATTCCCAAATCTCCTGAGCGGATTTGCAGCCAATACGCTGAGAAAGAATACCTTTACTCACCGATATATTTCTCCTCCCATTCATGTCCTTCGATCAAGATGAGAACCTGATATTTCCATAGTAAGTAGTTAATTCCCATCGATATACTTCTCCTCCAACCCTGGGCATCATTCAACTTGATTACTGAAATTTGATGCCCAGGGTTTACAACTACTGAATTTGCGAGAAGGAATTTGAGAACGCTATAGCTGTTAAGCAGAGGCTCTAATACCATCGTACTTCAACAAAAAAAAAGCTCTAATACCATCTAAAAGTAAACTAGATCAGGGTATTAGAGCTATTTAGTTACTTTACTTAACTAATTGTTTTTAATATTAATTTGGTTTGTTTCTTTGTTATTTTGTTATATCGTGAACACGTGTATATATACGTTTACTGTCGCGTGATCCGATTTTTCATAAAAGTAATTTTTCTTTTTCATAAATTCACCCTAGAGAGTAGAGACTACTCAACCTGACTTCTTCTCTGATTTCGTCCTTCCAGGACATTTTCATCTTTATATATCCTTTGACAGCCAGAACACTTAACTGGCCGGCTAATCCCACCTCTCAACCAGAAAATTCCACTTCCCACCAACTAACCCCATTAAACTCCCCACCAAATAACCCAATTGAATCTCCACCTACTGAGTCTATACGTTCAGATCATACTTCCATTTCCCCTGCCACTCAATCTGCCATCCCTCCCTTGCCCACTGCTATACGGCAGTCCACCCGTCCATCTAAGTCTCCACCTTACCTACAGAACTATCATTGCTACCTTACCTCTAATTCTTCTATTCCTCCTTCATCCACCAGATATCCTATTCAGTCTTTTATATCTTACTCTAAACTTTCCCCTTCATTCCGAGCCTTCACATTAAATGTTTCCTCTCGTTTTGATCTTCAATTGTACCACCGAACTTTACCTTTTGACCATTGGAATGAGGCATTAAAAGCCAGAGAGAAAAATTATACTTTGGAGTGTTGTTTCTCTTTCCGGAGGCAAACACTCGATTGGTTGCAGATGAATTTATAAAATTAAACACAAAGATGATTGGTCAATAGAGTGTTACAAACCCTAGTTAATGACAAAAGGGCATACACAACAAGGAAGGTCCTGAATTCTTTGAAACTTTCGGTTGCTAAATTGTCAGAGTACGCGTAACCGTGGATGTGTCTTTTATTTGGCCTTTTATTCAACTTGATATGAATAATGCATTTCTCCTTAAGGATCTCTTTGAGAAAGTTTATATGGACTTGTGATGGGGATACACACCACATACTTCAACTTCTTGTATAAGACGATGTCTTGTTTATCGTTTACACACTATCGTTTAAAACAAGTTTCTAGGCAATGATTTGACATTGTGATTTCTGATGAGAAACTCTAGGAAACTATAATTAAAAACTCTTTCACTTAAGGAGAACCTCTAATTATCAAGCACTAAAACTCCAAATCAATTTAGAATTCAACCCTAAGGATTAAGTTAGTCACAGACTAGCTTAAGATGAAAGCTCTTGAGACAAAAAAACGAGTTCCTTTAGTTCAAGAGTCGAACACTCTACAAGATAAGATAATTAATCCTACTTGAATGTTCTTGGCATGCAAGGTTCAAGAAGCGCCCGACTAAACTGTAAGAATAACTCAATTTTATTCAAAAACTAAAATCTGTTTCAAAAAATCTAGAAAGACTTTATATAGCCTCCCACTAAACCCTAATCTGCCACATCATCACCAATAACATAAAAAGACTAAAATGCCCTCATTTACTATATTCTAAAAATAATAACATTGAAAAACAATAAAATTACATAGAAAATTATTAAATAAATTTGCATAAAAAATTGAAGTCTTTGGTGGTTCATATCATCATAGTGAAAATCGTGCAATACCCTTATGGAAAGAAATCAAGCTTCTCATGAGGAAGCGTTTTTGTTTCTAAGTCGTTTCACAAATTGCAAACTTTGAAACAAGAGAGCAAGAGTGTGAAAAATTAATATGAAGAGATGCTTCTATTACTTGAAGAGAATAACTTATATGAGGATGAGGAAGCTACTATGAATTGATTCTACAAAGGGCTTAATGAGGAGATTGTTGAGGTGCTTGTTGAACAAGAAGAAATTCAACCTTTTGCAAGTTTGGAAGAGATGGTGTACATTGCGATCAAGGAAGAAAATAAGCTCCAAAAGAGATTTTCAAGGTTCAATAAGCCTTGTTCCAATGCAACACATCTATGGACAAGGGTAGTTTACCTAGACCAAATGAACATTTTGATAAGGTAGAAAGTAGAAACAAGAAGCATGCTAATGTTGTAACTATGCATAATAACGATATCTTACTTAGTAGCTCATTAGATATAAAGGAACACTACAACATTATTTAGAATTTGCGACGAAAAATATACGTCGCTGAAAGCACGAAAAAGTCGCTAAAGCTTTTTGGCGACGAAATTGGTTGCGTCGCAAAATACGTCGCTGAAACCCAGTCGATGGATGTCTACAGCGACGTTCTTGTTACCACGTCGCAAGGTAGCGACGAAAAACTACTCGTCACAAGGTAGCGACGCTAATATTGCGACATAAATTTATTCGTCGCAATTTAGCGACGCGTTATGTACGTCGCTGTACAGCGACATTTATGCATTTATGTCTCAAATGATATTACTTTTGAATTCCTTTTTCCATTTCGGCTAGTTCTGCGACTACTTAATTTTGCGTCGCTATAAATTTTCTGCGACTCATTATTTCGTCGCTAAATCCCTTTAGTTGGCCTTAGTACTTTTGTTTATATGTGATAATTTTTTTTATTTTAATTGCCACCTATTGGGACATTTTAAAAATTCGTCGCTAAATGTTAAAATTTTTCATCAAGTAACCACAAACCTATTAGTATCTTC
>JAOANK020000028.1:8464-30266 GCA_026257165.2 Telfairia occidentalis | reverse complement strand
GGAGGTGATGGTAGGATATAAGAATGATGTAGAATGACCGACTTTTTAATGTTCATTGTTAAATAATGCTTGGACCCAACAAAATGCAGTCTTTGAATCTTCCAGGCATTGACCGAAATAAATTGGATATCCACGATCCAAGATCTATTGGTTTTAAAAAATTTAGAGTGTGACGTCTAATTCGATATTCTTTTGGTCAAGTTGGTGGGTGAGGGGGAGTATTTGGATTTGTTTTGAAACAAGAAACACTTTTCATTGCATTAGTGAAAATTATGAACGTATTCCATACAACCCCATTAGGAGATTACAAAAAATACCCCAATTAATGTTAAGTACATTCGAGTGTAGTTACGAAAAGAACTCAAATGTACATGCCAAGAGGATGCATTGTATTTTGCTCTATTCACCATCTCCTCCTAATCTAGCCACTTTCCTTAAAGTTCTCCGATTTCTTTCACACGATAAACTGAGATGGTTGTCTTTATACTATCAGTCTATAGCCTTTAGCCATACCATTGATCCTTTATCTGCATAACAATTTAAAAATATTATCCTTTGCCGACTGATCAAAGATCCAAAACGGGAAAAAAATAAAAAAGAGAGGAAAAAAAAAAGAAAAGAAAAAGGATGATTTATCCACCAAAAAGGATGCTTCGGTGGATGAACTTTGGCTAGAACATGACTTCTCTTGGAACCTTGGCTTGAGGAGAAACTTAAAAGACTCTGAATTTAATGAATGGCTGCATCTCCAACAGCTGCTCTCTCCATTTCGAAGCACCCAGGCAGAAGATAATTGGGTGTGGAAAATTGGTCTTAGAGGTTTGTTCTCCATAAGCTCTCTTCTTGAAGACATTTCCACACAACAAGGCCACTATTTCTCTCACTTTTTTGAGGAAGGATCGCTACCCAAGGAAGATTAAATTCTACTTTGGGAGATTGGCCATAAGACAATCAATACCCAAGACAAATTACAGCGCAGAATGCCGTATATGTGCCTTTCTCCCCATTGGTGTCCAATTTGTAAATCCGCCTCGGAGTCCCACGAACATTTATTTTTTCTATGTGCTTACTTTGGTGCTTTTTGGAATGAGATTCTCTCAACCTTTGGATGGTATACATGTTAGGGACAACGAGCCCTCCACATCTTCACAATGGTATAATATTGTTCAGTCTCTCACTTATATACCCATTATCCTCCCATTGTCTAGTAAATGTAGGACTTTGGTCGCACTCCCAACAACCCTCCTCTCGAACAAAGAACCACCGAGCCTCCCCTCAAATAGTCATCCATCCGTCCACTCTTATTCAGGCCAACTCCTTTCCCTAGAGTGCACCGCCTGTCTGATAGAGCTCTATCACGGATCCTTCACATGACTATTTCTTTGATTCTTTGAGACTCATTACTTTCCACTTGTTCGGCACCCGAGGATTCTACCGATATTGCTAAGTTAGAGGCATAGCTCTGATACCACTTGTTAGGGACAATGAGCCCTCCCCATCTCCACAATGGTATATGATATTGTCCACTTCAGGCATAAACCTTCATGACTTTGCTTTTGGTTTTATCCCAATGGGCCTCGTACCAATGGAGATGTTGTCTCTCACTTATATACCCACGATCCTCCCCTTGTCTAGCCAATGTGGAACTATGATCGCACTCCCAACAATACGGTCCTCCCCAAGGATCCCCCCTCCTTCTTGCCACAACACTTATGGGCCATCCTTTCAAGAAGAGAAAGAAAGAGCTTTGGCAAAACTTCACAAGAGCTTTTTTTGGAGCATTTGGCAAGAAAGGAATAGAAGAATTTTTAGAGAAAAAAATTGTTCTTATAACTCTTTTTTTGATGCTATAGTTTTTCTTGTTATATCATGGTGTAAATGTAACCTTCCATAACTATAGCTTTTCTTCTCACTTATCCAATTGGAGAAGTCTTTTGTAACTCCCTTGGATTGAGGTTCTTCTCCTTTCTTTTGTAATTTCATACCATCAATGAAATTGTTTCTTATCTAAAAAGAAAAAGAAAAGAAAAAGGATCTTCCGACCATTTTCTGCTGTAAGAACAATGAATATATAGATGTGCTTGGTCCTCACCTACTTTCTTACGTATCTGCAAATTCAATCCTTTTTGACAAGAATCCACACAAGTATCTTTACCTTCATGGGATCATGCATCTCTTAGATATGCTTAAAAAATTTCTCAGTTCATTAAGAGGTGTGAAATTGTAAGCAAGCATGTGATAAAGACTTCGCTAAAAAGATGCCTGATGAATGTAATTTCATATTGTTTTCTCTCTCCATTGACCATTGCCAATATTTATCCTATTAATTTCCTGTAAAAGTTCTTAACCCCTTTTATCTTCTCATCATGTAATTTTCTTCTTGGAATAATGAAGCATGAAGTACTCTCATCCCAAGCTTGGCTAACAATATTATTTTCCTGCTCAGGTATTGCTTAAAATCTGTGGAACGTTTGAGAAAGTAGTTAATTTTCCACCCATTTTATCATTCCAAAATGATGTCCTTCTTCCATTTCCTACCCTCATTGTTGCAAAATTCTCCATATGACCGGTTAACATTCTCGATATGATTGTTTAATTTTCCACCATAATGAGGGCTCTTTTATGGGGCCTTTTAAAGGAGAGGAACCATAGAGTATCTGAAGACGTGTCCTACACCTTCTCTCTTTTTGTAACTATGTGCAGTTTACTTCGTTTTTATGTGCTTAAGCCACAAGATTTTATTTATTTATTTATTATTATTATTATTATTTTTTATAATTATAACTTTGCTTTGATCCTTCAAGATTGGAAGGCCTTGATTGTTTAGTTCTTTTGGCGAAGGGTCCTTTCAACCCTTTGCCATTAGGCTTTCTTTTTTGATATAGATTTTCCAGTTTCCTGTCTAAAAAAACACTATCAAATAACGTACCCACCACCAATTCGTAGCAGGATCCATAAGGAGTTTTTGCTCTTGGAGCTATACTTAGTTTATTAGAGATTACAGTACATAAAAGAATGACGTTAGAACTTAACCTATCCTTCTTTTATCAGATTTGTAGAATGTCCTTGTAAATTATGGAAAATACTAAGTAGTGATTTTAAATCCAAAAGTTATGTGTGCCATGGAAACTTTAAATAAGGTATAGTTTTGGTTTTTCTGGAAGTGATTGTCAAAAGTTCCCCAGAAATTTTCATTACCCTTATTCCTAAGAGGGACAGAGACCCAACCTTTAAGGTTACTGATTTTAGGCCTATCAGTCTTAATATTCCTAAGGGGGACAAATCTATTGTGCCCAATCAGACTTTGTTGTTGGATGGCAGATCATGGATCCTATCCTTATTGCCAATGAATTGGTATATGATTGGAGATGCAATAATAAGAAAGGCCTAGTGTTTAAGCTTGATATTGAGAAGACCTTTGTTAAAGTTAGATGCAATTTCATTGACAAGATTTTGGAGGTTAAGGGCTTCGTCAAACTTGGATAAAATTGATCATGGCGTATATCTCCTTTGTTTCCTTCCCCATTATCAACAACTGTAAACTAAGAGGAAAAATTAAAGCTCACACAGGGATTAGGGAAGGAAATCCCTTCTCCCCCTTCTTATTTACCTTGGTGGCCTCTACTTATGGTTGTTTTTTCATGTATTGAAATTTAAAATGGATGGATTCTCAAACAATTTCAAAATATGTGTATATATATGTACATCTGTGAGGGTCCGTGCGAGCTTGGTAGTAGACTAATCTCATTGGATAATCGTCTGACCGTACTGCATTTGGTTACCAAGGAAATTCATAGGATTTTAAATCCTAGGTAGGGAGCTACTATAGTTTGAACCTATTTTCTTTAACACATTCAATATGAAGAACACTTTTTCCAAATTTTCTTCCTAATCCTCACAGAAAGGGAGGATGTCATCAGCAAACATGGGGTGGTTGAGGTTTATTTTGTTGTTGCTCACACTAAAGCCTTCCAGGATCTTGCACTTACCAGCTTTTGTCAGAACTTAGCTAATAAGATGAGCGACTAAGAGCTAGCTGTTTTATTTAAATTTGTTTCACCCATTTAAGCGAAGCACCTTTGACAAAGCCCACCTATGCCACTTTTAGGGATGCTTCCCCTTCTTTGGTCGGCCCCTGCTTTCTGTGGATTATTTTGTTCTTGCATATTCCTAATGAAGGTTGATTTTCTATAAATGCAAAGGAAAAAACTAATCCTCCATGCCACTTTTACATGTGTGTATTTTATGTATGTATAATTGTTTTTTAATTGACATGAATTTTGTTGATCTACATCTTTTTGCACGCAATTGTGTGCATATGCACACTGAAAGAGGAATATCAAAATCTTCAGAAGATTTTTCCATGTTGTGCAACAGCTCTATTTCAGCACATTGATTTAATATTTGGAACCATATATGATACAAATTAAAAGTATTTCTTGCTTTGTTTATATGCAGGTATAAAAAACTTTTATCCAGTGTCGATTTGACAAAAGATTTTTTCTATAGCTATACATATCCAATAATGCAAAGTTTGCAAAAGAATGCTATGTCAACTGCTGCAGAAGGAATGCCATATGATAACATTTTCGTTTGGAATGCTTATCTGACTCGAGCAGTTCGATCACGATGCAATAATACTGCATGGACTATAGCATTAGTTCATGGGCATTTCAAGCAGGTATGCAAATGCAAATCATTGCTCTTACCTCTTAAAATACTACCATATTGCAAGATCTAAGAAAGGTATCCTTGTTAATCAGAAGGAAAAATGTTATTGATTTACTTGGAGGGATGAATTTTTTTAGCTGTAGGATGTTAGCAACTCCTGTTGAATTGAATTTGCAATTGCAGATTGTTTTCTTGATTTGGAGATTCTTCTTTGTCGGTGTTGCTCAATTTTGAAATTTCCTTTGGAGCTATATGAGTATGATGGTTTCGAGGAGGTTGAAGTTGGGTTTTTTCCATGAATCCTTAATCCTGGTTTATGTTATTCTTTGCGTGGAGAGGAGCTCAATTCCGGTAATTTTTATTTTGATATCCGTGAGTGTCCAGGCCCGCTTGCGCGCACCCTGACTATTCTCACGGGACGATTTCCTGACCCTACTGCATTTGGTTGTCAAAGAAACTCCTAGGATATTAAATCCTAGGTAGGTGGCCACCATAGATTGAACCCATTTCCTAACTCTATTTCGTTAATGAGCTTTGTCTTGATTCTTCCAAGTTCTTCAGTGCTGTAGTATTTGGAAGTTTGGCTTTTTTGTTGGGTAGGAATAAATCTTATGGTTCTTTATAGGTTCTTTTTTGTCATATGGTTTGAGTTTTGAATGTTTTTTGTAAACTACGTTAATGTCTTTTGGTTGGGCTTCAAATGTTTATTGTAATTTTGGTTGCGCTGTGTTCTCGCATTGTACTGTTTCTTTGTTTGAATGCTTATATTTCCTAAAACAAATTCCAATATTAATATGTGCAGGTTAGGCTATCGATCTTTGGTAGAGACTTCACTGTCACTTTGATTTCTAGGCGTTCTCGACATTTTGCAGGGACACGGTATAGTCTTTCTTGAACGTGCCATATATGTATATATTTTGCATAAGAAATAAAGAGATAACATTCGAAATCAGGCCAAAGCCCCGGCCAACAACTTAAAGGACTAAGGGACAAGGAGTTCACTATTCACAGAAGCTAAAAGGAGGGTTAAACAAAAGCCCTCCAAAGATACCATAAAAGAGTCTTGATAGCATTCTACCAAAAATTTCTTCCTTTCTTTTTTTTTGAACAAAAAACATCTCATTGATATAATGAAAAGGAAATTGTTCAAGAGATATAAACTCCCAAACGGAGTGAAGATAAAAAAAGAAAAAGTAAAAACAAGAACTTAGAAACAAATACAACCAAATAGAGACCAGCCATGAACATAATAAGAATTTTAAAAAACAAGTTTAGCACAAGAAATCTCCATCAAGATTTTAACATTCTGGCTGCAAAACTACTCCATCACAAGAAAACTCCATCTTCAGAAGATGATTCATAGGTTGGACCTCAAAAAGAACTAAAAGCAAGATTTCTTTCGATCTCTTCCTAACCAATGTAGAAGCAAATCTGCAATAATAACAGGATTTCTTGGATAATCTTCTGGTTCCCCCAGCTCAACTATTCCAACAAGGTTTGCTCCAAACGTCATTGTATAGGTACTACCACCCATCAGAGCGAATAAAGCAAAAAAAAAAAAAAAAAAACTCCAAAATTAATACCAACTTCCAACTCTTTTCTGCAGGAGATACTCCATACCATGCCACGACAGCAGAGCTTTTGAAAATAATACCTTCCATTAACTCTTCAATCCCCATGCACTTCAATGATGCAAACTTTGGAATTCTGCTTGAAGAATCAAGATTCCACAATAATTTATCATCAACCGCCTTAAAGAAAGTAGAAATCAGAAAGACCAGACAAGGAGTACATTCAGAAGATTTGTTGCCCTTCAATTTCTTCATGAGTCTAATTTCCATGATGGGTGCAAAATATCCCTAGCCTCATGGATGGAGCAGCTTCGATATGGAAACCACTTTGAAGAAAGATCCCCAATAACTTTGTTGACTAATCCTTTGTCAAAAAGATCTTTAAAAAATTCACTTGATGGTAAGTTAATATCTTTTTTTGGATATTACTTTATGGGCGTCTCAATATGGTTGATAATTTGCAAGTCAAGCTTCAAAATTCAGTGTGCATCAAACTTTCGACCCTGAATAGGAAGAAAAGGACCATATAGCAGTTGAGAGAAGATATCCTTAGAACCACGAGGGAAAACCATAATTAAGATTGAAATTGAGAAATAACACATGCCAACATTTGAGAGCATAACTACAATGGAAAGAAACGTGGTCTTGACTTTCTTCGTCAAGGAAACAAAATACGCAAACCAATGGGAGGAGAGCTGAATTAGGAAGCTTTCTTTGCAGATGATCAACAGTATTAAGATGCCCAAAGCACAAAATCCAAGCAAAGACGTTGACTTTCGAGGACTGTTAGACTTCCAAAGAGCCAAAAATAACTCCTTTGGGATCGGAGGAGAAGAAATCAAGATCTTTGTCATAGCTTGGACGGTAAAAACACCAGCAGAATTTGACTTCCAAACTAATGAATCTTCATTATTATTTGGGGTCACCGATTGCAAGATAGAAATCAATGAGGAGAATTCTTCGATCTCTAATTTTTTAAAGTTTCTTCTTGAAACAATTTTCCAAGAATATAGCAAAGAATCCCAATTATAATGAACTGAACAAGAAGGGGCAGCCTTGAAAAGATGCGGGAAAGAGACTTTCAAAATCCAATAACCACCGATCATACCAAAATGCAATTCTCTTCCCATTACCATCTTTAAATGAGGAATTAATCTTGGCAGTATTCCAGATTTGCACTATATTGGGACAAGGACAAATAAAACAGCTTTTGATGGAACAAATAGGATGCTAATTGAAAAAATCAGACCCATGAATGCTGAAAATAACCTCTTGCCATAAAGCCCTCGGCTCATGAGAGAATCTCCACCCCATTTAGCAAGTAGAGCTTGATTCCTCCATTTAAGACTGCCTATTCCAATACCATCATTTTCCAGCGAAAGAGAAGCTTGAGACCAACGAACTAAGTGACCGGGATTACTCACATTGTTACCCACATTGCTGCCTTTCCAGAAAAAAAGACCTTAATAATTTTTCAATATCGGAGCAAATCTTTTTTGGCATAAAAAACAAGGAGAAGTAATATATAAAGGGATATTAGAAAGAACCGAAGTACATAACGTTAGTCTTCCACCTCTGGACAAATTAAATTTCTTCCAAGAATCAAGTTTTTTGTTGATTTTTTCAATAACAGGGAGCCAAAACTCTGAAGATTTAGGATTTCCACCCAAGGGCATACCCAAATATGAAATGGGAAATGATTCGAGTTTACAATGGAGTAGAAGAGTAATGCGATAAGCTCGAGATTCAAGGATATTGACGCCACAAATAGTGATTTTTTCCAATTAATCTTCAAGCCGGAAAGCGATTCAAAAGCTGCCACTGTATCGATCAGATTTTTGAGCATAATGTCATCATCTTTACAAAATAACAAAGTGTCATTCGCAAATTGAAGTGAGAAAAATGAAATCCCTTGGAACTCACTACAAAACCTACAAAAAGGCCTTGTGGAAAAGGAATTTTTCAACATTCTGCTTACCTCTTTGTCTTTGGAAGCTGGTGGCTTTGGTATGGGAAGTCTTAAATGGAGGAATCATGTTTTGCTTGCTAAGTGGAGTTGGAGGTTCTCTACTGAACTGGATGCGTTGTGGAGAGGGGTGATTGTTAGTTTATATGGCTGTGATTTTTCAATTGGCATGCTGGAAATAAGTCTCTTGTTAGCTCGAAATGTCCTTGGTTTAGCATTTCGAATATCTGGAATTCTGCAAAGTCCCATTTGAGTTTTTCTTTGGGAAATGGTAGGAGAATCTATTTTTGGCATGATGTTTGGGTTTCTAATTCTGCATCGGCTCAACAATTTCCCAGATTCTTCCATGCTGCGTCTAAGCCACATTGCTCGGTTTTGGAGGTCTGGGATCCTTCTTCATCTTCTTGGAATATTGAAACTCGCCGGAATCTAAAGGAGGAGGAATTTTTTGAGCTTGCTGACCTCTTAGCTCTACTACATCCTATCTCGTTAAAGAATGTGGTTGATTCACTCAAGTGGGGTTTGGATAACTCTAGCGTTTTCTCGGTTAAATCTTGGTTCAAAAGTCTACATGGTACTCAAATTTTGTCACCTTTTTGCAGCATTGTGGAAAACTAAAAGACCAAGAAAAATTGCGTTTTCTTGGGTTTTGCTCTTTGGTCACTTGAAGTCTGTTGATCATCTTCAGAAGAAGCTTCCACATTCAGCTTTTCAACCTTCTATGTGTCCCTTGTGTTTCAGAGCGGCTGAATGTCAAGTCCATTTACTGTTTCTTTCTTTGAAGCTTTTAATATGAGTTGGGTCGTCTTTGATGATTCTAAGAGTACATACTTGCAGCTGTTGTGTGGTGCTTCTCTACTCCCCGTAGCTCACTTCTATGGACTAATTTCATTAAGGCTCTTTCTTATGAGCTTTGGATGGAAAGGATCATGGAGTTTTCCAAGGGAAACTCAACTCTTTGGAGGATTGCTTTGCTATTGCTAAGTTTAAGGCTTCTACTTGGTGCTCTCTTTCCAAATCTTTTGATTCTTTTTCATGTTTTGATATTGGTTGTAATTGGAACTTTTTTATTTTCCCGCTTTAATTTCTTTTTGCTTTCTTCACTCCTTTGCAGTTTGTTTCCTTTTTGAACTATGTATCTTTTCATATTTTCAATGAAAAGTTGTTTCTTGTTTAAAAAATATTAATAATAAGAACAATATTTATTCCTTTCATACTATCAGTAAAAGTTTTTATATAAGAGTGGGAATATATTTGTTTGAGTTATGTTTATGGCTATGAAATGCATATTATTTTTAGGATTATCTTCTTTTTCTTGGCTCTCTTATTTTGGTTGGCAATATTGAAATAAATACCTGTATCATTTAGTGATCTTTTTCATGACAGTTACTTAAAAAGAGGAGTGAATGATCGGGGACGGGTTGCAAATGATGTTGAAACAGAGCAGATTGTCGTTGATGAAGAAGCTGGTTCATGCAGGGGAAAGATGAGTTCTGTTGTACAGATGCGTGGTTCAATTCCCCTTTTTTGGTCTCAAGAAGCTTCTAAATTTAGCCCCAAGCCCGATATCATCTGTAAGCATATCAGTATCATGCTTTTCCCTATTTGTCTTTGGTTAAATGCCGAAACTGGAATTGGAGTTGTTTTTTTTTCTTCAAAGAAACATATTTCATTTGAAAGTGTGGACAGTCTCAACTCCAGTCAGGGAAAGTTACGAAGAACCTATCAACTGGCAGATATAGAAATGATGCTATAAATATAATTACAAAAAGGTTTCTAGAACTTGCATGAAAAGAAACGAAAACCAGTTGGTGCCAATAAACTTCAAAAGTCCGATCTTAACCCTAAATTTCTTTGGTTCCTCTCGAGCCAAAAAATCCAAAGAAAGCTTTCACATGACTAAGCCAAAAAGTCTTAGATTCTTTTCTAAAAGAATGACCACCAAGCATAAAAGATGGCAACAACTGGAATGATATAGGAAAGGATGTTTCGGATTCAAAAGAAACTAGCACACTTTTCCAAATCTGTTAATGTAGTTGGCAATGAAAGGGTGATCTTAAATTTCTTCTTCAGTTATGCACATTAAGTACTAGTACAGTGAAAGATAACAATTTGGATGCCTTCTTTGGTTCCTATTTTACGTGTTAATAGTCCTAGCATTAATTCATACATAAAATCTTCACGTTCTTTGGGTGTCTATCTTGTTCATAGGGGAAATCCAATCTTCATCTTTGAAATAATTAAAATCTCTTATTGACCTTAGATTCAAGCATGGGGATAAATTGTTCCTGACTCATCTTTCCCAATTGAGCTATGCTCAGATGACTTTCTCAATCTTTTGGGCTGCACTATCAAGCATTTTGATTTTGGGAATGAAGTAGGAAGATTGAGTAAGACTGCTTGACTGGGGGACTGTAATCTTTTCACGGGAAACAAAAATTGTATTGATGAAAAACGAAAAAAATAAAAATGACCGAAACCTCGTGAGTCCATTTTTTTACTCTTAACATAAATGTAAATTTTTCCTTATGTTTATTGTTTTAAACTTTTCCTTATTTTTATTGTTTTTGGCTTTTCAGTACAGCGATATGATCCTACATATCAAGCTACAAAATTGCATTTCGAAGACCTTGCGAAGAGATATGGCAATCCAATTATTGTTCTCAATTTGATTAAGGTACATGCTAAGAGCTTTAACTTTGAAGATCTTTAATTTAATCCGCTGGAATATTGTTCAAAGGAATCAGGAAGATGGTAGTCTTAGTTTTAGGAGATTAAAGTTGAATCATTAAGCCCTTCTTGCAAAATGGGGTTGGAGATTTGGTCAAGAACAATCTACTTTCTGGAAATCAGTTATATCCAGCATTTATGGTCTTGATTCTTTCGGTTGGTACACAAAGTCCATTTCTCACTTGGAAGATGGAGACTAGAAGAAATTTAAGGATCTTGAATTTGCAGAGTTTTCTTTTCTTATATCATTATTAAATTTAACTCAGCTAAGGGCGGATGATGATAAGGTGATTTGTAAATTAAATTCTTCGGGGCTTTTTTGGTTAAATCTCTATCAAGTCTGTTATCTTCTTCATCTTTATTGTCTAAGAAGGAATTTTCATCGATATGGAGGACAAATTACCCCAAAAAATGTCGATGTTCTTTCTTGTATAATTCTTTTGAGGAAATTGAATTCGGTTTTTACTTTACTAAAGCTTTCATCTTCATTCGTATTGCCATCAGTGTAATTTTTTGTCATGCATCAAATGTCAAAGTCATTTACTATTTCTTTGCTCTTTTGCTTTGATGATATGGCATTCCTTTTTTCGTATGTTTAATATTAGCTGGGTCTTTGGAAAGGATTCAAGAAGAAACCTTTATCAGCTTCTCTTTGGGCCAATATTCTCACCTCAAATCCATTTTCTACGAACTAGTGCACTAAATCTATTTCTTCCAATCTCTAGTTTGAAAGAAATCAATGGATTTTTGAAGAAAAAAGAAGGCTTTGGTTCGAATTCTTACACAATGCTAAATACAAGGATTTGCAAAGACAACATATTTTATCACTCTCCTCCAAAGCAACAAACTTTGGAGGTTGCTCCATATAAACTTCTTCCTGAAGATCACTATAGAGAAAGACATTTTTAATATCAAGTTGATGCAAAGGCCAACTTTGAGAAGCATCCATGGAGATGAATAGCCTGACAGAAGTTAATCACAAAGTCCTTGATGATGTTGAGTGGATAGACCCAACAGTCAACGAATTAAGATGCCAATTTGCTTTATTCAAAAGCAGAGACTGCTGGTCTTCCCAGGAATTTTCAACAAATCCAGAATTAAAAGCAGCATCCAAGTGGATAGACTCAACAGTCAACGAATTAGAATGCCAATTTGCTTCATTCATAAGTAAAGTTTGTTGGTCTTTCAAGGAATTTTCAACAAATTCAGATTTTTTTTTGAACAAGAAACAACTTTTCATTGAATAGATGAAAAGATACAATGTTCAAAGTGAAACAAACTCCAAAAGGAGTGAAAACAAATAGCAAAGTAAAAACATTAAAGGGGAAAAATAAACGCAGTCCAATTGCGCGAAATATCAAAAGGAGAAAAATCTTTAAAAGAATTAGAAAGAGAACACCAAGGCTAAGGAACTTTGCACTCTGTCCGTATACAACTTTGCTTTGGAGCAGAATTACTTATGCCTTTGGATGGAGCGTTGTCTCCCCTTCAAATGCCCTTGACTGGCTGAGCTTGATTCTAATGGAACGAAATGCTCGTATCTTTCAAAATCGAGAGAAGAGCATGGAGGACATTTTGGAACTCTCTCTTTACAATGCAATTTATTGGTGTAAAAGTCTTCCTCCTTTTAGCGGCTACAACCTCTCCAATCTTATGTCAAATTGGAGATCTTTTTTGTAATCTTGGATACTTTTGTACATTTCATTCATATCAATGAAATCGTTTCTTATCCAAAAAAAAAAAGAGAACACCATGTAGATGCTTTCAGCTTGGCAATGGCAAAGCATTCCTCGTGAAACTTATATTTGCCTTTAAAGATTATGTGATTTCTTTCCATCCATTGTTCATAGCAAATGGTTTGACAGCATTAACTCAAAGAAAATTGCCCTTAATGAGAAGAGTGGTACTACAAATAAGCTGGAGAATATTGTCCTTAGCCAATTCTGAGAATACCCAACACATATTGAAAGCTTGAAGAAGGCAAATTTGTAATGAAACAATAGGTATGATTGGTCTTCAAAAGCTTCAAAACAAAGAACACACATGGATGGCAGCATGGTTGAATTCTGGAGCTTCTTTTGAAGAATTTCAACCGTATTCAGATTCCCAAAAAGCAAAATTCAAGCACATTAACCTTCTTAGGGCTTTCTGATTTCCATAAAGCAGTAAACAAAGGCTTAGAAAGCAAAGAATCTGGAAAATGGAGTTTGAACATCGATTTGACGAAAAAATACCAGAAGGTTCAAGAATCCAACACATACTATCAAAAGGTTCAGCAAATTCAGAATTAAAAGCAGCATCCAAATTCATTCAAGTGCAGCCCACATATATCATAAACTTGTGCTTAATATTTAGAGGAAATCATCCTGACTTTTTGTCTGCAGTAGAAAAGAGGGAGGGCTTTCATGCTGTATTCCTTATATGTTCCTCGATCAGGATAAATATTAGGGCTCTTTGAATTTCTAATATTATTACTGTTAATGTGAAACCAAATAGGAATAATAACTCACTTCATTCTATACACCAGAGTAAAATATATGTAAGCATACATGGAAACCCTAAACTAATAATAGTAAATTATAATAAAGGATAAAGGTTTAATAAGCTCCTATTTACATAAATATACGACAACCATTACCGTTTTGTTTCCTGCCGTCATTTAATGGATCAGAAGGTTGAAAGGCAGGAGATATATCATATTAACTTCACGGCTGCTTGGAATAATAACATCCACTTCAGAAGGTGACTTTCCAAATTCTTTTATTCTGAAGGCATCATTCAAACTATCAACCAGATTATTTGCTACACGCAAATCCTCTTCCAAAATGCCTTTATTTATTACAATACGATTTCTTCAATTTCAGCCTGACAGAATGTAGGACTTCCTATGTCAGGATTAATGACAGGCGAAAGGTATTCATAATTGTCTTTTTACAGATTTAATGCAGCTTGTTTAATGGTAAACAAATTATCTGATAGGCGCACTTCAACCACCTCATTAATGAATACATCATCTGAAGTGGCTTCGCGATCATTATTTAAAGGAAATTTAGAAACTAAAAACTGAAACCTGTTGCAGTCTTTCAACATCAAGAGCATTGGAGAAAAAACTAAGATCCAATTTCTACTCTTCGAAATAGGTTTAGGAGTGTTGACAAAAGAAGATTCTTCTCTGCATCTATCAGAAACTCAAACATAGACTATCAACTTTAGATTTTTGATCTCTATCGATGCAAGGAGTGGATATCCACCAAAATAGCTTCCCAAACTTCAAAACATGAACAGTTCCAGTATCTTAAAGGTAAATCGCATATTTTGATCCATCCACCATAGCATTCAACCACTTCCTTTTTACCGTGCTCGACAATATTCCAATCTTGAATTTTCAAATGAAAATTTCCTATCTTCTCCATTTTCCATCTCTTCCAAAGGCATTTAACAATCTTCCATCTTCAAATCAAAGTAATGTTTTATGTGCCATGCAAGGGTTGATGAGGCATTGTTGAGAAAAGTAGCCCTTTAGTGAAGAAGAAACATCTCCCCACTTCTTGTGTGCCAAAAGTTTGGTAACAACTAGGGGCGGATCCACGTTGGGGCCATGCCCCCCTTGTCCTTTTTTTTTGGTTTAACCCTATAATTTATTGAAGACTGCTAATATTTTTATATGTTTTTGGCCCAAAAAGTTCAATGTGCCTTTGGCATGTTGGTCACATGCCCTTCTTGCCAAGTCTTGGATCTTGTGCTCAGATCCCATCAAGTGTAATGCAAACATTTTTGTGTTCTATATTAAAAATAAAGTATTACTATTTTCTATTCTCAAATTTATTTTTTAAATTATAAATAAAAAAAATTTAAAATAGGTTTTTTTCTTTTTGCATTTTAAGATTTCTATTTTTATTGTGATACAATTGTTTTTTCTTTTTGACATACTTCTTTCTAATAAATTTCTCTCTAGTTTTTTTTCTTTCTAAATTTTGTTGTCTAATTTTTATCTCTTTCTTTTCTAATACATTTTTCACTTTTCGTCTTTAATTTTTTTATATTTTTCTCAAACTTTTCACTCTCTGAAATTTATTTTCTTCAAACTTATTTCTATCTTTAACATATTTCTCTTTAAAATATCTCTGTTTATATTTTCTCTCTCTCTAAGTTATTAAGACTCTAGCTATCAAATATATCAATTTTTTTTCTTCTACAATTTTTTCCTTAAATCTTCTCTCACCATAACTTTCTTTATCTTTTTGACAATTCTTTTTTTGTTTAACAAATATTCTATTTTCAACTTTTTTGTCCTCTAAAATTTCTCTTATTCTCTCCAACATTTGTAATTTTTCTATCTTTTATTAATATGTTTTATTTAATATATATCTCACTTTTAACTCTTATTCATTTTTTCTCTCTCTCTCTAACTTTTCTCTTTACAAAAATTTATCTCTACGATATCTCCTTTTCAACTAACATTTCAAAAAATATAAACAAAAACTTGTACATACAAATGGTCTATAATATTACATAATTTTAATATTTTATACTAATACATCTAAAACTATATTCAATTTGTGCCCCCAACATAAATTTCTGGATTTGTCGCTAATATTAATACATCTAACACTATATTCAATTTGTGCTCTCAACATAAATTTCTGGATCCGCCCTTGGTAACAACCATGATATTATCCCAATCAATTCTAATTATTTTTGAAGACAAACCTCGTCATTGGTTGGATCGTTTCAAGATTGCCAAGATCAAAACCTCCCATTGGTGTTTATTATCATATTTATTTGTTGGTTCCTCTCTAAATGAGATTTGTAATTATTGGTGTTACCTGTTTTGGAGTTTTTTTATTGTCTTTTTTCCTAAAGTCTAAATATCGTAGTCTTTGAATTTGTATTTCTTTCTCACTTATTAATGATCTTGTTTCTTGTTAAAAAATAAAAAATAAAAAACAGAGTCTGAGACAGATATAATTGCTGTTTTCTTGGATGAGTGTGTTTTTGGTATTATTTTTTCTGATGCTTGTTAAAGAGGAAAAATGCAGACTGTTGAGAAAAGGCCTAGAGAAATGATGCTGAGGCGCGAATTTGCAAATGCGGTTGGCTATCTGAACCAAATTCTTTCAGAAGAAAATCATCTTCAATTTATCCACTGGGACTTCCATAAATTTGCTAAGAGGTGATTTGTGCTAGTTGTTCATGTACAAAGAACAGCCTAAGACAGTTTTTATTTTATTTGTATGCATATTTTTGTTCTGATTTAATGCTTTGGTTTCCTTGCTGATCATAGCAAGGCTGCCAACGTTTTGGCTGTCTTGGGTGCTGTGGCAAGTGAAGCACTTGACTTGACTGGTTATTACTATAGTGGTAAGCCCAGTACTGTGAAGAAAAAATCCAATCAAATCAGTCGAACAAACACTTCGAGGTATGCTGTACAAACTTTTCTTCATCTGCAGCTTTCTTTTTCTAGAAAGAACTTTTCATTGAATTTGTGAAAAGTTATAACCACCATTACATAGTAACAACCTCCCTGTAGGAGTAGTATTTACGTCCACGACAATCCTAAAAGAAAGAAAATGGAGATGCATACAATTCCCATCCCAATAATATTAAGAAAACCTCAAAAAATTTGCCGAATCATTTTGGAATAAGATGATTCCCTCATTTGGTTGATATACACTATTCCAAGGGATCCACAGGTCATGCTTGCCATCTTTTTATGTGGTCATCTATTCTGTAGATAAACGAAGCTTTTATGGGTTAGTTTTATTAGATTGTTCCATTGGTCTACATGGATTGAAAGAAACAACCACATCTTCAAAGATAAAGTAAAATCATTTGATAGTTTTATTGATAATATATTTTTTTTAGCTTTCTTTTATTTTCGTAGTTACAGTTTATCTTCTCCTTTGCCCCATTAGAGTTCCTTTTTGTAGCTTTCCTAGCATGGAATTGCTTTTCCCTTTTTTCTGCTTTCTCGTATGACATATCAATGAAATGGTAGAATGTTTCTCGTTAAAAAATAAAATAAAAAAAGAAACAGGATGGTTAGCATTCATGAGCTACAAAATGAAATAAGAATCTACAAAAAGTGTACTTGTTAAATTAATAATTCCTCTGCTCATATTGATTTAAATTGGCGGCCCATTCCTTCTCATCTTCAATCTTGGTTCGAAAGGAGTTTTGATGCTAATGAAATTCTCTCGGCTTTAAAGGGGCTTGGTAAGAATAAGTCTTCAGGGCTTGATGAATTTACTTTAGAATTTCTTCTTAAATTTTGGCAGATTCTTCAACCAAATTTTTTACGGCTATTTGAGGAATTCTTTAGAAATGGCCATGTTAATTCTTTCCTAAAGGAAACTTTTATTTGTCTAATCCCTAAAAAGGAGCATTCCTCAAGGGTGAGAGACTTTAGGCCAATCAGCTTAACGACTTCCATTTACAAAGTTTTGGCTAAAGTTCTTGCAGAGCGTTAAAAGAAAGTGGTGTTCTTTTCTATCTCTTCGAATTAGGGTGCTTTCATTTAAGGTTGAAATATATTAAATTCAATTTTGATTGCAAATGAAGTTGTGGAATTCTATCGGCTTAATAAGAACAAGGGTTGGTTGATCAAGTTAGACTTTGAGAAGGCATTTGACTTAGTAGATTAGGAATTTGTGGAATTGGTCCTTCATCATATAGGCTTTGGATCTAAATGGATAATTGGATTTTGGGTTGTGTTAGGGATCCAAAGTACTCTATTTTCATAATGGAAGACCTAAGTGGAGAGTTTTTGCTTCAAGAGGATTACGTTTAGGTGATCCTCTCTTCCCTTTTCTTTTTATTTTGGTCAGTGATGTCTCGAGTAGCTTGCTGGAACATCTTCATTCCAATGGCCTTTTTAGAGGTTTTGTTGTGGGCAATGAAATTCACATCTCCCATCTTCAATTTGCAGACGGTACTTTACTTTTTTGTAAAGATAGTGATGAAATGCTCTTTTTATTGATCAATGCTATAGAAGCATTCGAGTGGCTATCTGGGTTAATGGACAGGGAGAAGTTGGCGGTTTGTGGTATTAATATTCCCTCTTCTAAAGTATCTCTTATGGCTTCTCAATGTCGTTGTAAATGGGAGTCTCCACTATTTTATTTCGGTATGCCGCTGGGAGAAAATCCTAAATCTAAGGAATTTTGGTCTCCTATTGTTGAAAAAGTTGAAAAGAAATTGTCAAAGTGGAGTAATTTCCTTCTTGCTCGAGGTGGTAGGCAAATTTTATGTCGATCTGTTTTAGCCATGTTGCCTTCATATTATATGGCTCATTTCAAATGCCTTCTAGTATTAGGTCTCAGCTTGAACGTCTTATCATAAAATGCTTTTGGGAAGGTTCAAATGATGCAAAATTAAGGCATCTTGCTCGGTGGACTTTGGTTTCTAATGCTTTGGAAGCTGGTGGTCTCGGCATTGGAAGCTTAAAGTGGAAGAATCAAGCTCTCCTCTCTAAATGGGGATGAAGATTTAGTCAAGAACTGGATGCTCTTTGGAGGAAGGTAATTGCTAGCATTTATGGTTTGGATCCATTTAATTGGAACTCTCTTCTTAAACATCATGGATGTTTAAGATGCCCTTTGTCAGTATTTCAAGACTTTGGAATCAATTCAGCTCCTTAATGCTTTGGAAGCTGGTGGTCTCTGCATTAGAAGCTTAACGTGGAAGAATCAAACTCTTCTCTCTAAATGGGGATGGAGATTTAGTCAAGAATTGAATTCTCTTTGGAGGAAAGTAATTGCTAGCATTTATAGTTCGAGTCCATTTAATTGAAACTCTCTTCTTGAACATCATGGATGTTTAAGATGCCCTTAGTAAGTATTTCAGGACTTTGGAATCAATTCAGCTCTTTAATGCTTTAGAAGCTGGTGGTCTCGGCATTGGAAGCTTAAAGTGGATGAATCCAACTCTTCTCTCTAAATGGGGATGGAGATTTAGTCAAGAACTGGATGTTCCTTGGAGGAAAGTAATTGCTAGCATTTATGGTTCAGGTCCATTTAATTGGATCTCTCTTCTTAAACATCATGGATGTTTAAGATGCCCTTGGTCGGTATCTCAAGACTTTGGAATCAATTCAGTTCTTTATAAAGTTTCAAGGTTGGAAATGGTCGTTGAGTTTCTTTTTGGCACGATGCTTGGATTTCTGATTCCCCTCTTAAGTTGGTTTTTTCACACCTTTTTAAGGTACTATCGCTACGTAATGGGGCTATTTATGATTGACCTACCATGTAGCCTAATTTAGCCAATGCAAAGCATTCCTCCCAAGATTTGCTTTTAGCTTGAAAAATCGTTTGATTTCGCTCAAACCACAAATCATATAATAATGCCTTGATGCCGTTAATCTATAAAATATTAATTCGTGAAGAGAAAGGGGCACCACCAATAAGCTGCAAGAAGGTTTCCTTTGATTCGTGATGAAATATCCAGCTGCAATTAAAAAGGAGAAAAGCATTCCAACAGGCTTTTGCAAAATCACAATGAAATAAAATGTGAGCTTGATTCTCACTATCCCCAAAGCAAAGAAAGCACATGGAGGGCTGCAAACACGAACTAGAAAGCTTTCTTTGTAGATTATCTGTAGTGTTGAGACGACCAAAAAGCAGAACCCAAGCAAAGACATTAACATTCCTTTGACTCAAAGACTTCCAGATAGCTCGAAAGAGGTCTTTTGATAAAGGCATGGAGGCAGCTAGGGAATTAGACAGAGACCCAACCGTGAAAAAACCTGAGGATTCCAAATTCCACAACTAGGAGAAATGGAATGTAATAGAGCATGCAAAGAAATAAATTCAGATACCTCAACATCTTTTAGACTTCAATGAGTTTTAATAATCCAAGTGGCATGTGCAGAATCCCACACACCTGAAATTGAGCATGATGGATCGGATGCAACCTTGAAAATCAAATGAAATGAATGCTGCAGAGGTGCTTCTTTGAGCCAAGGATCAAGCCAAGAATGAATTTTGTAGCCCGAGCCAAGACTAAAACCAAATGCTCCTTAGCCAAATTCCAATTATGAGAGATACTATACCATCGACACTTAGAACTTACCAACTGCTTGATTCTAGAATGCCAATTAAAGGATATCGAACCATATAAACTATCAATGACAATTCTCCAAAGTGCAGAGGGCTCACGAGAATATCTCTAGCCCCATTTTGCTAATAATGCCTGGTTTCTCCGTTTCAAACCTCCAATGCTGAGACCACCAGCAGACAATGGAAGAGAAGTTTAATTCCAATGCACCAAATGACATAACGGACCACTAGTGTGGCCTTCCCAAAAGAAACATCTAATAATCTTCTCAATTTTAGCACAAACTTGTGATGACATCAAGAAGAGAGACATAATAAGTTGGAAGGGAAGAAAGAACTGTTCAGCATAAAATCATTCTTCCACCACGAGAGAGATCAAATTTCTGCCATTTGACAATTTTTTCTGAATTTTGTTAATAATTGGGTATAAAAAATTTAAAGAACGAGGATTACCCCCTAATGGCATTCCCAAATAAGAAATGGGAAGATGTTCCACTTTGCAACCAAATCTAGAAGACATACAAGAAGAACGGTGGGATCGAATATTAATACCACAAAGTGAGGATTTTCCCTAATTAATTTTAACCCCAAAATCCATTCAAAAGCTTCAATAGTAGCGAAAGAGAGCCAAAAGCATGTGATCATCATCCTTGCAAAAGGAAAGAGTATCGTTTGCAAACTGAAGATGTGAAATGTGAATCTTTTTAGAACCAATAAAAAATCTTTCAAAGTGCCCCGAAGAGTGAAGTTGATCCAACATACTACTCAAGAAATTTACTATAAGGAGAAAGAGAAATGGAGATAAGGGATCCCATTGCTTCAATCCTCTAGATGCATTTATCTTTCCTTTGGGACGACCGTTGATAAAACCTGAATAACATGGATTCCTTACACAACCACAAATCCAGCTGATTCATTTAGATCCAAAGCCCTTTTGACAAGTTCAATCTCCAAAAAATCCCAATCAACCCTATCAAAAGTCTTCTCAAAGTCAATTTTTAAAATCCAGCCACATTTCTTCTTTAATCTATAGTCTTCCACCATTTCCGGTCTAGGATTTGTCTTCCAGCAATAAAGGCGCTTTGATTGGGAGAATTTAAAAATGGCAAGACTTTCTTTTGGTGTTCTGCTAAAACTTTGGCCAAGACCTTATAAATAGGGGTGGTGAGATTGATTGGTCTGAAATCTTTGGCATTTGACACTCTTTCTTTCTTGGGAATCAAGCATATATAAGTTTCTTTCAAACAAGAATTGACATGTCCATTCTTATAGAATTCCTCAAACAAACGAATGAAATCAGGGCGAAGAAGATGCCAAAATCGCCACAAAAACTCAAAACTGAACCCATCAGGACCAAGGGCTTTATTTTTACCAAGACCCTTTAAAACTGGGTGAGTTTCTGAAGCTTCAAACTTAGATTCTAGCCAAGAGCTATCAGATGAAGAGAGAGGTCTCCAATCTAAACCAAAGGGAATAAAACATGGGGTAGCATCCGAAGAGTAAAGCTTTTGGAAGAAGCTTAAAATCTCAGATTCAATAGCCAATTTTGTAATAAGGATCTCATCATCTTCTGAAATTAGTTCTGAAATTAAAGCCTTCTGCTTCCTTGCAGCTAAGTATCTATGAAAAAAGCTTGTATTTTCATCTCCTTCCTTAAGCCAAAGAATTTTGCTTATTTGAATGAGATTTCGTTCTTCAAGCATATAAAGATCAACTTGTTATGATATGTATATTTATATGTGTTATTATGTATTTGTCCTTAATAGTAATTGTACATCCTTTAAGGTTAGATTAGGGTTCTCTTGTGTACC
>JAOANK020000027.1:58888-63455 GCA_026257165.2 Telfairia occidentalis | reverse complement strand
CGTCCTGTAGTAAGAGGAGTAGTTATGAACCCTGTAGACCATCCCCATGGGGGTGGTGAAGGGAGGGCCCCAATTGGTAGAAAAAAACCTGCAACCCCTTGGGGTTATCCTGCACTTGGAAGAAGAAGTAGAAAAAGGAATAAATATAGTGATAATTTGATTCTTCGTCGCCGTAGTAAATAGGAGAGAAAATATAATTTTTTTCTTCGTCTTTACAAAACAAAAAGAAATAAATAAATAGGAGTAAGCTGTGACACGTTCACTAAAAAAAAATCCTTTTGTAGCCAACCATTTATTAAAAAAAATTGAGAAACTTAACACAAAAGCAGAAAAAGAAATAATCGTAACTTGGTCCCGAGCATCTACCATTATACCCACAATGATCGGGCATACCATTGCTATCCATAATGGAAAGGAGCATCTGCCTATTTATATAACAGATCGTATGGTCGGTCACAAATTGGGAGAATTTGCACCTACTTTAAATTTCCGAGGACATGCAAAAAGCGACAATAGATCTCGTCGTTAATTTAATAAATATTAAATATAACGAGGCTTATGATGATTCAGTAGTAGGAGGCAACTTATGCTAAAAAAAAAAAAGACAGAAAAAAAAAAAGAAGTATATGCTTTAGGTCAACATATCCCTATGTCTGCTGACAAAGCAAGAAGAGTAATTGACCAAATTCGCGGACGTTCCTATGAGGAAACACTTATGATACTCGAACTTATGCCCTATCGAGCATGTTATCAAATTTTCAAATTGGTTTATTCTGCAGCAGCAAATGCTAGTTACAATATGTCTTCGAACGAAGCCAATTTAGTCATTAGTAAAGCCGAAGTCAACAAGGGTACTACCATCAAGAAATTCAAACCCAGGGCTCGAGGGCGTAGTTATCCAATAAAAAAACCTACCTGTCATATAACTATTGTAATGAAAGATATATCTTTAGATGATAAATATGTAGAGATAGATTCGTTAAAAAAACCTAGATGGAAAAAAAAGCATACAGCTATGGCGTATCGTGATATGTATAGTAGTGGGGGAATATGGGACAAAAAATAAATCCACTTGGTTTCAGACTTGGTACAACCCAAGGTCATCATTCTCTTTGGTTTGCACAACCAAAAAATTATTTGGAGGGTTTACAAGAAGATCAAAAAATAAGAGATTGTATCAAGAATTATGTACAAAATAATATGAAAATTTCTTCTGCGTTAGAGGGAATTGCACGTATAGAGATTCAAAAAAGAATCGATCTGATCCAGGTCATAATCTTTATGGGATTCCCAAAATTCTTACTAGAAAGTCGACCGCGAGGGGTGGAAGAATTACAGACGACTCTACAAAAAGAGTTTAATTGTATGAACCGAAAACTTAATATTGCTATCAAAAGAATTCCAAAACCTTATGGGAACCCTAATATTCTTGCAGAATTTATAGCCGGACAATTAAAGAATAGAGTTTCATTTCGAAAAGCAATGAAAAAAGCTATTGAATTAACTGAACAAGCGGATACAAAAGGAATTCAAGTACAAATTGCAGGTCGTATTGACGGAAAAGAAATTGCACGTGTCGAATGGATTCGAGAGGGTAGGGTTCCCCTACAAACCATTCGAGCTAAAATTGATTATTGTTCCTATACAGTTCGAACTATCTATGGTGTATTAGGTATCAAAATTTGGATATTTATAGACGAGGAATAAAAAAGACGAGGGATAATAAACCTTTCCTTTTAACATAAAAAAAAAAAGAGAAACCCCTTCACTCAAAACTATCAATTAATTATTAATTCAAATTCTATCTAATTCTATAAGGGTGAATAAAAATTCGATTGACACTTATTTTGATAAAATTGCTATGCTTAGTGTGTGACTCGTTGGTTTTTTAGGGTTAGGATTAAACCAACACCTATAGTATGAACTAATAACCAACCCATTACTTCGCAATATCTCGATCTAAAGAACCAGTCAAGATATGATATATCAGTCATATCTTTGTAGCAACTTAAATTTTTTGTTTCTGCAAAAAAAAAAATAAATAAATCTGATTTTAAGCTGTAAAGCAAAATAGAGAAGAAAGATGTGGATATAAATGGAAGGATGAGAGAAAGAGAGAAAATAAATCTCAATGATATAGAATTCCAATATGTAAGGTCTATAAGTCATCTAATAAAAGGCAGTGTAATAAAGCATCAATAGTGATTCTTCCATAACATAATTAAATGACTCTTCTTATAGGAACAAAACTAAAAAATCAAGAGCTTCGGGCCAATAAAGACTAATAAGATTGACTCAAGAACAAATTTCATTATGAGCTCCGTTGTAAAATTTGGACCTAAGCATTAAGTAAGAAGCGATGGGAACGATGGAAGCTGTGAATGCAAAAGATTTTAGTGAAAAAGGAATCTTAATTATTCACTGGTCGGGATGGCGGAATGAACCGGAGAGCAATTCTGTAAGAAGTAAGGAGACAAGCCGAAAATGGAAAATGGAAATAGAAGAGTAAATATTCGCCCGCGAAAACTTTCTTTTTTTGAATTGATAAATTTGGACGATAAAAATTAAAAATAAAAATAGTTCTATTTCTATTTCAAAATAACAATATGATTTCGAAAATAAAAACAAAAATCTTTAATTGTCTATTTAAACAAGATCTATAGATTAGATAATAGATTAGATTATAGATTAGATAAAATCTCAAAAAATTACACGATTCCATTTAAATACATGTATATATGAATTACTTACATTACTTAATTAATATTAATTAAGATTCGAAATCTTTTTTATTTTCTTTTATTCGCGAGGAGCCGGATGAGAAGAAACTCTCACGTCCGGTTCTGCAGTAGAGATGGAATTCATAACCAACCATCAACTATAACCCTAAAAGAACCAGATTCCGTAAACAACATAGAGGAAGAATGAAGGGAATATCGTATCGAGGGAATCGTATTTGTTTCGGTAAATATGCTCTTCAGGCACTCGAACCCGCTTGGATCACGTCTAGACAAATAGAAGCTGGTCGACGAGCAATGACACGAAATGCACGTCGTGGTGGAAAACTATGGGTACGTATATTTCCAGACAAACCAGTTACACTAAGGCCCGCAGAAACACGTATGGGTTCGGGGAAAGGATCCCCGGAATATTGGGTAGCTGTTGTTAAACCAGGTCGAATACTTTATGAAATGGGCGGAGTAACAGAAAATATAGCTAGAAGAGCTATTTCAATAGCAGCATCCAAAATGCCTATACGGACTCAATTCATTATTTCGGGATAAAGGGGAAAAAGGTAGAACTAACAGAAACGAGCCTTGCGTGTAAAAAAAAATTTCTTATTTCCTTTTTTTTTCTTTTTAGACAAATAATATTTCTTTTTTTTTGTCCTTTGCATTAAAAGAAAAAATTACAAAATGATATGATTCAACCTCAGACCCATTTAAATGTAGCAGATAACAGCGGGGCTCGAGAACTGATGTGTATTCGAATCATAGGAGCTAGCAATCGTCGATATGCTCATATTGGTGACGTTATTGTTGCTGTGATCAAAGAGGCAGTGCCCAATATGCCCCTAGAAAAATCAGAAGTGGTCAGAGCTGTAATTGTGCGTACCTGTAAAGAACTCAAACGTGATAACGGTATGATAATCCGATATGATGACAATGCTGCAGTTGTTATTGATCAAGAAGGAAATCCAAAAGGAACTCGAATTTTTGGCGCGATTGCCCGGGAATTAAGACAATTCAATTTTACTAAAATAGTTTCCTTAGCTCCCGAAGTATTATAAAAGGGGATCGTGCTATTTTCTAGTGGGATAGTTGAAAGAAATGGATTGAGAAATAGATTGTATCTCACGCATATACCTTTAATTACTAATTCATAAACAAATAATAATAATAAAAAGAAATAAGCATGTTGATTATATCAAATTTTGAGTCACCAACAATTTTAGTTCATCATGGGTAGGGACACTATTGCTGAGGTAATAACCTCTATACGAAATGCTGATATGGATAAAAAAAGAGTGGTTCGAATAACAGCTACTAATATTACCGAAAATATTGTCAAAATACTTTTAAGAGAGGGTTTTATCGAAAACGTGAGAAAACATCGAGAAAACAACAAAGATTTTTTGGTTTTAACGCTGCGACATAGAAGGAATAGGAAAAGGCCCTGTAGAAATCTTTTAAATTTAAAACGGATCAGTCGACCCGGTCTACGAATCTATTCTAATTATCGACGAATTCCTCGAATTTTAGGCGGGATGGGAATTGTAATTATTTCTACTTCTCGAGGTATAATGACAGACCGAGAGGCTCGGCTAGAAGGAATCGGCGGAGAAATTTTGTGTTATATATGGTAATCCTTTTAATATACAAATTGGACCCAAAACTTACAATTTAAAATTGTAAAAAAAAAGAAAAGGGACGAGTTGTCTAATATTGTTCCTCCTTCATTAGTTGATACTTCAAGGGGACTTTACCTGGAATGAAAGAACAAAAATGGATTCATGAGGGTTTAATTACCGAATCGCTTCCCAATGGTATGTTCCGGGTTCGTTTAG
>JAOANK020000027.1:36388-51388 GCA_026257165.2 Telfairia occidentalis | reverse complement strand
ATTGGAAAAGACTCTACTATGACTATCCTATGGACCTCCCCCGTTCGGTGAATTATTTCAGAGCAGGGGTTAGTTAATATTTGTTCTATTCTGTTGGTAATAAAATAATGGAACAATTCTATTCTCTATTCGTAGGAACAAAGAGAAGCAGATTTATTCTATACTCGATAAGTATCAATATGCAACGGGGGCTAATACCATTTTCTATGAGTGAATGCGTACATATTTATCCATCGCCCTATTCGTAATAATTTGACTTTATTCGTTCTGTTTTTCTTTATGAACTTTTCGAATCTATGGATAAAATAAATACGATAAAAGCCAATATTCTAAAGACAAAAAAAATCATATTGTTACGTTTCCACATCAAAGTAAAATATAGTACTTAGTTATTTTTTCTTTCAATTAATGCCTATTGGTGTTCCAAAAGTTCCTTTCCGAAGTCCTGGAGAGGAAGATGCATCTTGGGTTGACGTATAGTGCGACTTGTCAGATATATTGGGTCATATGGGATTTCCCCGTTCTCTCCCACAATCGAGATATCCTCTGTTTCACCCAATAAAGATTCATTGAATCATCAAAAGTTTGGAGCGTGAAGTACAATTAGATCCATTTTTGGAGGATTCATATTACTATTATCAATTAGAATAATTTAGGGTTGTCTTGGTTGGACTAAAAAAAATGAAGTATCCAGGCTCCGTTTATAAAAACCCAACTGAATTGGTAATATATCTATGATTATGAGTTCTATCAGAAATGATTCAACCGAGTTGATCTTAAACTGTTAATGAACAAACTCGATAGAAGTGAATTGAAAAAGTAGAAAGTCATAAAGTAGAAAGTCATAACAAAAAGAAATGGTAATGCGGGAGTGCTTGTCCTATATGTGCAAATCCAAATCGGGCGAATCTTTACCCGGAGTAGAGCATAAACCTAAAAAGATGAAAGAGGCCCACTCAGGAACAAGAGAATACCATCGCGATTAGGATTGAATCTCGATGAAACAATACATCAATGAGAAGTTAATTCAATAAGTTTAGTGATTTTTTTTTAGTATAATAAAAAGTTATAGTAAAAAGAAAGTAAAAAACCGTCTTTATTGAAGAAGACAAAACCCTCTCGTTAGAAGTCAGAAAGAACCTAAAAGAAAGAGGACTGGAATCCATACATTGATTTTTTTTTTGTTTTCACAATTTTGTTGAACCGTATGCATCAAAAGACGCGTGTACGGTTCCTAAGGGCTACAATTGTACCCTAATCAACCGACTTTATCGAGAAAGATTACTTTTTTTAGGACAAGCAGTTGATAGCCAGATCTCAAATCAACTTATTGGTCTTATGATATATCTCAGTATTGAAGATGATAACAAGGATCTGTATTTATTTATAAACTCTCCCGGCGGTTGGGTAATACCCGGAGTAGCTATTTATGATACTATGCAATTTGTACGACCAGATGTCCATACAGTATGCATGGGGTTAGCCGCTTCAATGGGATCTTTTATCCTGGTCGGAGGAGCAATTACCAAACGTCTAGCATTCCCTCACGCTTGGCGCCAATGATTTAAGAGAAAAAGAAGACTATGCCTTCGCCCTATGAAATATGAATATATATTAAGTAATAATAGCATGGCACTTCGAATTCGATATGATAAATTTTTTGCATTGTTTTCTCAAAACATTAGATTATGTATCGAGAGAGTAGTATGGGAGAAAGGGTATTTCTGATTTTCTCTTATTTATCGGGAGCCCAGCTCAGCGTCACAAACCTTTTTTGTTCACACCGGAAGGCTCTTAAAAAAATTTCTATTATGCAAGGAGTGCAAAAAAACAAGATTTTTTCTTTGATTGGATCAAAAAGAAACTTTGGGATTGCTGAATCACAAACAAAAAACAATTTTATATATTAATATATAAATATAAGGCAACGGAGCCATCATAGTAGTTTTTAACTATTCTAAAAGGAAGGGTGGCAATTTGATCATTTAACCCACCAGGGTCTGGTATATTTTACTTTTCTCTTTCTTGGAAGGTAAAGGTCCATTTTATTGTAAAGCCGTATGCATATGCAATGCACCAAAGATGCCCGTACGGTTGTTCAATTCTATCTTTTTTCCTATTATATTAGTCTTTATCTTTCTTTTCTCTTCGCTTCATCATGCGAGATAGAGGAACTTTTTATTATGTTATATCATCAGGGTAATGATCCATCAACCTGCTAGTTCGTTTTATGAGGCACAAGCGGGAGAATTTATCCTGGAAGCGGAAGAATTGCTGAAACTGCGTGAAACCCTCACAAGGGTTTATGTACAAAGAACAGGCAAACCCTTATGGGTTGTATCCGAAGACATGGAGCGAGATGTTTTTATGTCAGCAACAGAAGCACAAGTTTATGGAATTGTTGATCTTGTAGCGGTTGAATGAAAATAAGACGGATTTCACACAAATCCGTGATTTGAAATTTTATCTATGATTTTACTATTCTAGTAAATCTAATAAATAGAAGTAATTCAGAATTATCCGGTTAGGATCAATCTAAACCAGCCCATTATGTATACAATTCAGCATGCCAACTATTAAACAACTTATTAGAAATACAAGACAGCCAATCAGAAATGTCACGAAATCCCCCGCTCTTCGGGGATGCCCTCAACGTCGAGGAACATGTACTCGGGTGTATGTGCGACTCGTTTAGATCATACCATGAGCTGGTACAAAAGCAAGAAAACACTTTCTAGTATCAATGACCAGTACCGGTGAATAGTATAGTATAGAATGTAAGAAGGGATTCCATTCAGTATATAAAATAAAAATGATCATAATCAAAGTTATCACATTCCTACATTGTGTATAAATTTTATGGTTTCCGTTGGTGCAAATCCAATCACCTCAATTTAAGATGAGAAGCAATTCTCCATTGGTAGCAAATGGTTAGCCATTAAGCGGAGGAAATCTTATTTTTATTTACTTTCTTATTTACTTTATAAAGGTAAAGGCATAAAGATTAAGCTCCTACTCTGGCAAGAACGGACTAAGAGGGTCAGCTACCCAGCTAACTTTCATAATTAAATACCGTTACTGTATAGGTAGATCTCATTGTGAAAGGCCTATTGCTGGATAATTCATGGGTAGAGCCAAAAAAAGGGTGAACTATACAAGTTACCAATAACGTTGATTAAATGAAGTAAAGGCTCCGGTGTATAGAGAAGACCTCACCGTTTAGGAAGTCACCATAGAAACGAAGGAACCCGCTATTTCTTTATCCATTTATATTTTATATTTTTGACACCTATAACACAATTGAAAAATGCCTAAAAAAAATAAAAAATCGCGGTCAGGAAGGTTATAGTAGCCAAAGCCATTGGAATTTTTATTTTATACATTGGAAAAATCCGTTTTGTTATTAATAGATTAGGAAAGGGGAAAAGAATAACTGAAAGAAAAGAAATAAATTAGTTATTCGTGAAAGTTTCATCTATTCAATGACTAGAATTAGACGGGGATATATAGCTCGTAGACGTAGAACAAAAATTCGTTTATTTGCATCAAGCTTTCGAGGGGCCCATTCAAGACTTACTCGAACTATTACTCAACAGAAAATAAGAGCTTTGGTTTCGGCTCATCGGGATCGGGGCAGTCAAAAGAGAAATTTTCGTCGTTTGTGGATCACTCGGATAAACGCAGTAATTCGCAAAGGTGGGGTATCCTATAGTTATAGTAGATTAATACACGATCTGTACAAGAGACGGTTGCTTCTTAATCGTAAAATACTTGCACAAATAGCTATATTAAATAGGGATTGTCTTTATATGATTTCCAATGAGATAATAAAAGAAGTGGGTTATAAAAAGTCCGTCGGAATAATTTAAACGGAGTTTCCCGGAGAATGAACTCCGGGAAGGTAGAGTAGAAATTACTGGGATAAAAGAAAATAAAAAAATATGCTAAAATAGTCAAAACGAATGAACACGCTCAATAGAAAAGGCTTTCTCCAATTCTTTTTTTTTTTTCTTACGACCCGATAATAAAATCTGGATTCTCGGAAAAATACCAATCTGCCTTTGAGTTCGGATTCAAATTATGATTCCAAAGTAAGCCTAGTTATTTTTGGTTCTAAGACCAGTAGTTCTAGCGGTCGACTCCTTTCTTTCAAATTGTTTCTCATTATTGAGAAAAGGTAACAAAGATAAAATACGAGCTTGTTTTATAGCAATAGTAATTAATCGTTGTTGTTTCAAGGTCAATCTATTCACTCGTCTAGATAATATTTTTCCTTGTTCACTAATAAATCGGCTAATTAAACTCATATTTCTATAATCGATTCGATCCCCCGATTGAATCGGGGGCAAACGCCTACGAAAAGATCGCTTGGATTTAAGAAAAGGTCGTTTGGATTTATCCATAGTTTGTTTTAGTTTATTCCTTATCTTTATCTCGAAAATCCTATTTCTTAATTCTAATTTTTAAAGTCACCCAAAATAGGATTTGTTTATTTTCTATTTAAATATGTTATATAATGTCATTTTTTACCCTTCCTTGAAAGGGTAACATACAGGTACTCAGTTCGCCCTATTTCTTTATCTCCCCATGAATTGTATATGTGTAACAATGCGGACAGAATTTTCTCAATTCTAATCGATTAGGCGTATTGTGACGGTTCTTTTGAGTAATGTATCTGGAAATGCCTCTCGATACCCCATTAACCTCGTTTCGAACACAACTGGTACATTCCAAAATCACCGTTACTCGGACATCTTTACCCTTGGCCATGAACCTCCTTTTTTTTATTTATTCAACTCTTCTACAAAACGAAGAAGAAGAAAGGAAGGAAAACAAATAGAATTTACTAACTTTAAATCAAATTCTAAAAGAAAGATCAAAGTCCATAGTAAATAAAAGTCATAGTAAATAAAATAATAAGTAATACAAAGATTTCGAAACTCTATTTCAAATCGAAGTACAGTATTTAATTTTTCATTTAAATATCTTGTATAATACTCTTTCCTTAGACCTTAGATTAGACCCACATTTTCTATTCTACTCCCCCATTTCTCTATTATTTATTATTAATATTCATTTATTGAACCCGAGCCTCACATATGTTGAATCCACTCTTATTTTTTCTCTTTCCTCCCTTATTTAAAATTTTAAAAAGGGAAAAAAGAGAAAAGAGGAGAGGGGGTTAGTCACAGATATTTGATTGTATCTTTAACCTTCTTCATTCCTTCCCATCTCAATAACTAGAATGAAAAAAAGGGGAATGTCAACGCATCCGGAAAAAAACGATTAATCTCTATCAATAGACCTGCTAAAGCCCCGAACCATAGCGTACTTAGTACTGGTGCCACGGAGAGATATGTTTTGAAATCTCGCATTGAAAACCCTCCTTTTTTTTATTGTAATACATAAATCGGTAGTTAAGGACCACTTCTAGTTGTACACGTAATCCATAAAATTCCTCTATTATTAATATATTAAATTCAATTGTACAACGATCCAGTAAAAGTAAATAGGATTTTACCTTTTCTTAAAACAGAAAAAAAAAAAAGGAATCTCCCCCTTACGAGCATTTGCGAAAAATACTCATTTCTTTTTGTATACAAGTCTTTTACTATTATTATATGTTAAATGAGATATTATATATTAAATGAGACCAAAAAAAAGACGAAATGGGCAGAAAATTTTGTATATCAACGGAGGAAATAACGATGTGGAAAACAAGACAGGAATTCTGTACAATGACACTGTAGAGCAATGTAAGGGATGTGGCGCAGCTTGGTAGCGCGTTTGTTTTGGGTACAAAATGTCACGGGTTCAAATCCTGTCATCCCTACCTATTACCGCTCCTTTGAGCAGTAACGAGGGATCGGCTGAGATCAATTAAAATTTGGCATAGTCTTTCATTTTTATGATACTATGCACCCAAAGGATTGGGGTAATCCTTTTCTTTACAGTCTTATCTATTCATATAAGAAAGCGCTCTTAGTTCAGTTCGGTAGAACGTGGGTCTCCAAAACCCAATGTCGTAGGTTCAAATCCTACAGAGCGTGATTTTTTTATTCTTAGATCAAATTAGACTGAAATGGATTCAGTAACTTTTGCACAGCAATAGGAATTTGACCTCCTGTGGATTAAATAAAAAAAAGGAGGAGGTCGAAAAGAGATGTTAATCAAAGGTCCAACTGATCACCACGTCTGTATTGTAAGTATGCAGTTACGAATAATCCAGCCAAAGTAATAGGAATTAGACCTAAGACGATTCCAAATAGAAAAACTTCAATCATTTCAATTTGTTTGAAAGAAAAAAAGAGGTAATATCTATACCTAAATATTAATCCGAATTGACATGAATCTCAATGACCAAGAATTGACAATTGAGGCTGTAAGTAACTATAGAATACATGGAATCTCGCGGAAAGGTTTATTATTCATTTCAAATATTAATTTTAAATAAGTCGTATCTTGCTCAAACCAATAAATAGAGCGGAGGCTATAGTTAAAGCCGCTAGTAGAAAACCAAAATAACTAGTTATAGTAAGCATAAAGGATCTAAATGAAATATCTTTTTTTATACATATGTTTATAAAGCACTTACCTAAGTTTCCATTATTTTTTTTTTTTTCAAAAAAAAAAAGAGGATACGCAAAAATACCAATTGAAAGAAGAAGCTCAATTGAAAGTTTGTTATTCATCTATCATTATAGACGGCACTAACAAAGATAAAGTGACAGGTATATAAAATGAAATCAATTCATCATCTGTAATATCTATCCATCTTGCGATTTCAATCAACCGATTCATTGAGTAACTCTTAGATAAACTAATAAAATAAATAAAATAATAAGTAATAAGAGCTGGGCCATGTAACTTCATTTTTTTTGACCATTTCGTCTATTTTTTAATTCTATCGAATCTATTGTCGATTTTAGAGCGAAGAGTAAGCTTATAAAACTTTTTACTTTACTTTCAATTTAACTCATTAGAGTCAGCAATGGGTTCATTCGCATAATATCTTGACTGAATGAAAAGAAAAAAGTTATTACATGATCACTCAAAAAAAATTTGATTCTCAAACTAATAATTTTTATTTATTATCGTTTATAGATTGCACATTTTATCTTTCCATATTCCAAAAACTCACTCACCCCTGTAGCTAGGCCTTTGGTTCTCGGTCGAGTACAAGAATGCATCACAACTATTGCTATTGATTCCAATTATTTTAATCTTTCTTCTCTTTCTTTGATAGAATCCGATCTACTACACTTATTTGTTACTGGACGATTCCAATTTTTAAAAATAAATAAAAAAAACAAAGATTCCAACAAAAAATGGCTTCTACAGCTCTGAAGGGTAAATTTCTAGATCTCGCATCTGTGGGAATATAATAATCTCTTGCATTGGACGAATTTTCTATTGAATGGAACATCGTTTTACATCAATAAAGAAGATGTAAAGCAAAAAAGGAATTATTTAGCACTCACCTTCGATACTGATTAAAATAAAATTTCGTTGCTGTGTCAGAAGAAGGATAGCTATACTGATTCGGTATACTCTAAAGACGCCCTCGGTACCATATTGATGATCCAACAAATAATGGGTTTCGGTGAATTGTCATTTACTGATCTCATCTTTTACGGAATCGATCCCCTTTGACTGTACAAGTATATGTGGAGCTCAGCATGTCTGGAAGCACAGGAGAACGTTCTTTTGCTGATATTATTACCAGTATTCGATACTGGGTCATTCATAGCATTACTATACCTTCCCTATTCATTGCGGGTTGGTTATTTGTCAGCACCGGTTTAGCTTATGATGTGTTTGGAAGTCCTCGGCCAAACGAGTATTTCACAGAGAGCCGACAGGGAATTCCTTTAATAACTGGCCGTTTTGATCCTTTGGAACAACTTGATGAATTTAGTAGATCTTTTTAGGAGGCCCTAATGACTATAGATCGAACCTATCCAATTTTTACAGTACGATGGTTGGCTGTTCACGGCCTAGCTGTACCTACCGTCTTTTTTTTGGGATCAATATCAGCAATGCAGTTCATCCAACGATAAACCTACATCCGAATTATAGAGCTATGACACAATCAAATCCGAACGAACAAAATGTTGAATTGAATCGTACCAGTTTATACTGGGGGTTATTACTCATTTTTGTACTTGCTGTTTTATTTTCCAATTATTTCTTCAATTAAGAAAACGAAAGAGAATAAATAAGAATTCTAGGCATTCTCTTAACGCATTCGGAAGGATCTCATCTCATAATTATCCATGACTGTTTATGTCTCTAGCACGAACACTTGATGAAATGTGGAGGGAAGTGGGGTAAATGGCCGATACTACTGGAAGGATTCCTCTTTGGATAATAGGTACTGTAACTGGTATTCTTGTGATCGGTTTAATAGGTGTTTTCTTTTATGGTTCATATTCCGGATTGGGTTCATCCCTCTAGTAATCGAATGAATTGAGTTGTAGACATGAAAGCATAAGAACTCAACGGGATTTCCTTCTTTGTTTGTCTGATTCAAGGGGGAGGGGCCCGTTGAGTTCTTAAGAATCATACTCTTTTTTTCGTCTAAATGAAAAATCCCTTTTCTTCCGTTTCAAAAAACTCCACTCTCTGGTGATGCTTTTGAAAAACGAACTCCATTGATTGATTCAGAACACCTCCTCCTTGACAGTATCTATCCGTACTTTCATTTCAAAGTTAGAAGAAAGAAGGAATAAGGAATCGCTCAATTTCTTGGATGATAGAATCTATATTTTGTAGATTAGATATCGGGTAAATACTTTCTATACTAATATAACTTTACTCTATTTATTTGATTTTAATTTTGACTCTTTTTATTTTAGTATCTCATCAAAATTTAATTTTTGTTTTATAAGTTCATTCAATAAGTTCTATTTAATGTTAATGAATTCCCCTCTTGTTTTTTTTATTTGTCCACTACTTCTTATACCTTCTTATACCTACTTATACCTTCTTATACCTAGAATGTTTTGTAAAAAATAAAAAAGGTTCTGGTAAATCTGGAAAAAAAGACTAGGAATATTTGAAAAAGAGGATCAAAAATCATTACTCTTCGGCACAAGAAAGGGAATTTGCTACACCCCCTTTTTGTGCCGAAGGCTGGGAAGACGAATAATCCCTTTTACAAACTTGATGTCAATAAATCCGCAAGTCTAGAAATTCATTTCAGCCAATTGAACCTTCTCGAACTGTTTCTTTTTAAGAACCAAAAAGATTTGTGCCAAAATAACAGATGCCAAGAAGAACAAAAGGCCTTGGACACGTAATGGATCTTGAAGTACTATTTCCGCATCCCCCTGACCAAATCCGCCCACATTAGGATTACTCGTTAATGGTTGATCAAATTTCACGGATTCACCTTCTGAAACAAGAAGTTCTGGTCCTGGGGGGATAATATCAACCACTTGACGTCCATCCGGATCTGTTATGGTTATTTCATATCCCCCCTTCTTTTCTTTTCGTATGATTTTGCTTACTATACCCGCTGCTGTAGCATTATAAACCGTATTGTTACTCTTGCTCCCGTCGGGATAAATCTGACCCCTTCCCCTGTTCCCGCCTACGTATATAGGATATTTTAAGAAGTGAACATCTTTCTTAGTAGCGGGGTCAGGGGAAAGAATAGGAAAAGCAATTTCACTATATTTCTGACCGGGGACAGGGCCTATCACAAGAATATTTTGTTTATTAGGGCGATAGCTCTGAAAAGACAAATTTCCTATCTTTTCCCTCATCTCGGGAGAAATACGATCGGGGGGAGCTAATTCAAAACCTTCCGGTAAAATAAGAACAGCCCCTACATTCAAACCCCCTTTTTTACCATTAGCAAGAACTTGTTTCAGTTGCATATCATAAGGAATTCGAACAACTGCTTCAAATACAGTATCAGGAAGTACCGCTTGCGGTACCTCAATATCCACGGGCTTGTTAGCTAAATGACAATTGGCACATACAATACGCCCCGTCGCTTCTCGTGGATTTTCATAACCCTGCTGTGCAAAAATGGGATATGCATTTGAAATGGCCGTCTGAGTAATGATATATATCATGAGCGATACGGAAATAGATCGAGTAATCTGTTCCTTTATCCAAGAAAAAGTATTTCTAGTTTCCATGGTTCAATCGTTGATACTAAAATTTCTACAATAGATGGGGTAAGTTGCTAGTATAGTTCCCTATCCACGATTCTGTTAGTTACTGTAATAATAAGAATTTTACTGGTTACTGGAATAATATAGGATTCATCCTAAAGATGGGTAAAGATAGAAAGCACAAATTTTCAACGCTTTGTTTATGTACAACTACAAAGTAGCAAACCTTCGAATTGGATTAGATTAATATGAGTGGATCTTTTATCAGTCATTCATTGAATGATAAATAACTACAAGTGACGGAGATACGCGATTTAAATAACGGAAAATCCAATATTTAAAAACTGTATCAAGAATGACTGGAAAAGTGGAAACAAGACCCGATATGATTTGATCATTCTGAACAAATCCAAAATCTTTGTAGACAGAGCCAATCATTAATTCCCAACCGTGGGGTGAATGGAATCCGATACATAAATCGGTTAATAAAAGAATACAAAAAGCTTTGACTGTGTCGCTTAGGTTATATAGGAATTCCTGGGCCCAAGAGTTAAGAATAACAAGTTCTTCATTACCCAAAATAGAATAACCACTGAGAATAACAAAACAGATTATATTTATCGAGAAGTGAAAAATCGTATGGATACGGTCTTCGTTGTGTATCTTGATTAATTCGATCGTTTCTTTTTGGATTCCTATAGGAAGCTTGTGTACACGTGTCTCCGAGTATTCTTCGATCATTTCGTCCAAGACGAGGAGTTCCTCTAATTCTATGAATTTTTCTAGAATACCCCTTTCTTGAATATCATTCAAAAAAATTTCGGATTGCCCGGCATTCCACCAATTAGTAACCCAAGATTCCAGACTTTTTTTAAATGAGAGAGAAAGCCACCAAGGCAAAAATACTATAGATACAAGAGGAGTGGATGCTTTCTTTTTTGCCATTTTTTCATCTGTGAATTGTTAATCAACCCACCTCATTCGTCGACTCTATGCGATCGAATCCTTCTTTCACGCATGAGTTCTATACAAGGTATGGAACCTATGAAGCTATTTTATTTGTGATTTTGCGGTTAGTCTTTCAATCTCGAAAGACTAGAGAAATCGACTAATAATCAATCCAGAGGGAAAGATATTGCGATACTCAAAGTAGCAAAACAAGACAGAAATTGGCTAGTTATCATTATTAAGAAATCTAATTGTTATTTTTGTGTTGGTTATTAAGGAACACAAAAGAAAGGAGAAAATAAAACGTCGAGTGACAAAAATAAAGAATTTCGTTTTGTAGTGGTTCCGCCCGCTTTGGCTTGAATGACCCTTCTGATGAAACTTCACTTAGGTTATGTTATAGAAAAAAAAGGATTCTTGCATTTTTCCCTCAAAGCACCCATTTCCCATTTTTTTTTTTCAAAATACTTCAATTGGTACACGCAAGAAATAGGCCAATTCAGCAGCTTTTTGTTCAATTTCTCGTGGAGTAAAATTCGCATCAGTACGAGTTAGGGGAATAGCCCCCTGGCCTCGGATGTCCATATAAAGGACACGACGGGCATAAATACCCTCTTTAACTTCTATTCTAATGGACTGAATATCTTTTATAAGGAATCGGAGGAATATGCGACGATTTTTTCCAGGAAATCCCCACCGAAAAATGCACACTATGCCTTCCTTTCTATCGAATCGATCATAACCGCTGCCTACATTCCAGGAAATTGTGCACCACAAATAGGAACTAATAAAGAGACCCGCGATTCCGTAGAAAGACATCACGATACCTTGTGGAAAAAAAATGATTTGCTGAGACGGAAAAAAAGATATCAAATTTCTACCAAGATAACTGGAAATTCCAACCAATAAGAATCCTAATGAACCTAAAAAAAGGATAAAGGCCCAGCAGAAATTACTTATTTTTCGAGACTCCGTTATAAGTTCTATCCATATATGTTCTGATCGCCAACTCATACTTGATCCGATTGTATTTTATTGGAATTGAGAGAAACCCTCAAATTAATTTGACTTTCCCTTTTTTGTTTCCGAAGTAACTCTCATCAACTAGCACTAGTCTGATGTGAACCTTTAGGAGTAATTCATCAAATTACTTAGATCTAATCTAAACTAAAATAATAACATACCCTTCATATGATCCCACTATACATATAGATCCGAGGACTTTTTATTTCAGCCATCCAGCGATCCTGATCGATTTTAAAACGGCTAGAATTCATTTACACATATATTATTATGTTTCTGCAGGTATAAGAGTCCTTTCCTTTATGTTCGGCAGAAATCACATGTTATATCATATTTCGCTAAATAGATATCTGTGTTAGTTATGATGCAAGTCTAAGTTTTGAAAAAAAAAAAATAGAAGAGATGGGGTCTATCGGGTCTAAACAATCTTGTTTTTTTGAACATGAAGAGATAAAGAAGCCATTGCAATTGCCGGAAATACTAGGCCTACTAAAGGCACAAAAATAGAGGGAAAGTTAAAAGTTGTCATAGAATGGGTACCTCGATTTATTGTTCGTACCTGTTATTATTATTTATAAATAAAGATATCTTATAATAATTATAATTAAAAATTTGCATTATTAGTTAATTATTAATTCAATTCTTAGTATAGATCTAAGTATCTATAGATCTATATCTAAGTGAGGATATAGAATAAGTGCAAGGAATGTAGAGCTAAATAAATGACCTTATTCAGGTTTCTACAGGAAAGATATGTATGATAATCAACTTTATTATTTTTCTTGATTTATTTTTCTTTTATTCTTTTTACTTTTTGACTAAAGAAAGAGTTTCTTCCAGATTATCGAAAGATTCGTTAGAATCCGAACCCGGAGGTATTTTTAGCTAAAACGAATTCTCGGGAAATCGAGAAAAACGCAAAACTTTATATTTTTATATTTGAATTATATACGTAAGATCAGAAGAAGAAATTAGTTTTGTTTGCCTAATTTCATGAAAGGAAGAATTCACTCTTTTTTTTTGATAGAGACTTCTTGATTAGTAATCAGAAATATAGGTAAAAGGTTTATACGCAGCTTTTTATTCTTTCTACAATTAGATCTTAGGTCACCAAACAAAACTCCTATTTCCTTTAATTCCGAATAAACTAACTACTCGTTTGCTACAAATAATTAAACTTAGCCCTCTATTCGGTTGTGATTGAATTTTTAGTCAAAGGAAAGAAAGCGTGGAACTTAAATAACTCATTCAGAACACTTTTTAAAAGATTACGTGGTACGATTAGGTCGAATATTCCCTTCTCGAATAAATATTCAGCCACTTGCGAACCTTCGGGTACTGTTTTATTCAATGTTTGTTCAATTACTCTTTTACCCGCAAACGCAATGTAAGCATTGGGTTCGGCAATAATGATATCACCCAACATACCAAAACTAGCCGTCACCCCACCAGTAGTAGGAGATGTAAGAATTGATACATAAAATAACTTTTTATTTGATTGATAATCATATAAAGCAGACGATATTTTAGCCATTTGCATCAAGCTCAAACTTCCTTCTTGCATGCGCGCCCCCCCGGAAGCACACACTATAATAAGAGGTAGAAATTTCTTGGTAGCGTATTCAATCAAACGGGTGATTTTTTCCCCGACTACGGATCCCATACTGCCCCCCATAAACTGAAACTCCATAACCCCGACTGCTACGGGAATGCCGTTTAGTTGGCCTATGCCTGTTTGAACAGCCTCGGGTAATCCCGTCTTTCTTTGATAAGAATCAATACGATCTTTATAAGGTTCCTCCTCTGAATGAAATTCAATGGGATCTAGAGAGACCATATCTTCGTCCATAGGATGCCAGGTACCCGGATCGATCAAAAGTTCTATTCTATCTGAACTACTCATTTTCAAATGATATCCACATTGTTCACAAATATTCATTTTTGATTTAAAAAATTTCTTATAATTTAATCCAAAACAATTTTCGCATTGAACCCACAAATGCTTATATTTTTGAGTTACATCATTATCATTATCATTATCATTAGAACTTTCTCTTGAACTTTCTCTTAGAGTTAAATCACTACCTTCCGCGTGGGTTCGGATATCCGAACACTCTCTTTCACCATTATTTGGACTTTCACCACAAATGAACCTATAAATGTAACTATCACTGCAATTATCACTTACCATGGAAGTATCGATACAGATTTCAGACTGAAGATAACTATCAATGCAACTATTAATATGATTATTCCAACTATATTGAGTATCGTACATGTAACGATTATAGTAGGTATCTTCACTCGTAGATCCATTATGCAGATAACTAGAATTCTGATAACTATAAAAAGAACTTTCTAGTTCACTCAGAAACGAATGATTGTTGTCAATCTCAAAAATTTGATTTTCAATATCAAAATATATGGAATAACTGTCTCCATTACTATCCTTAACCAAAAAAGTTTCATCGGGGATGAAATTCCGAATGTCTTTGACGCCGAATAAACGATCAACATTACTGTAACTAGAATCGTCACGACCCCCCCAATTCTGAATATTTTTAGTTGTATCTTTTCTATTCGAATCTTCAATTTCACTGGTATTTTCAATAGGACCAAGACTGCCCTTATTTAGCCCGCACCTGCGTTCTAACTTCTTCTTAAACAACATCGAATTAAACCCCCATCTTTCCATAGAGTTTTCTTGCCCCCTATTTGCATGAAAATACAATAAGATGAATAGTCATTCGATCAAAAATGCTTTATTTGAATATCTTCTTTCCTATTAGACTAAACATATAAACCCAATCGCTAGAATTGTTTATTAACTAATAAGAAAAAGGTAATAGGTGTGAGTATTGAAAAAAAATGCTCTTTTTTGGAAATCCGGAGTAATACTTCA
>JAOANK020000027.1:23888-26388 GCA_026257165.2 Telfairia occidentalis | reverse complement strand
ATAAATAGTTGGGGAGGCAAATAGGCTTTTTGGGGATAGAGGGACTTGAACCCTCACGATTTTTTAAGTCGACGGATTTTCCTCTTACTATAAATTTCATTGTTGTCAGCATTGACATGTAGAACGGGACTCTATCTTTATTCTCGTCCGATTAATCCGTTCTTGAAAAGAGGATCTACAGACTATGGAGTGAATCATTTGATCAATGAATATTCGATTCCACAGTAAAGAAAGAATCGAACGAATCACACCAATTCTTCCGTTTTTTATAGAAAAAATACAGATTCATTCGGGTCGGCATTAATCATTTGATATAGTATTCAATACGTATGTATATGTGTTTATCCTTCATCCTTTCTGAATTTTCGATGGAAAGATTTCTCTACCAACGCGGTCAACTCCATTTGTTAGAACAGCTTCCGTCGAGTCTCTGCACCTATCCTTGTTTTCGTTTTCTGAACCTTTGTTTGTGGAAAATAGGATTTGGCTCAGGATTGCCCTTTTTCTTAATTCCGGGGTTTCTCTGAATTTGAAAGTCATCACTTAGTAGGTTTCCTTACCAAGGCTCAATCCAATTAAGTCCGTAGCGTCTACCGATTTCGCCATATCCCCTTCCTTTTGTGTTAAGATTAGGATTTCATTGCGTTATGATGTCGTTCCCTTTTTCTTTCATTTCTACTGGAACCTTTGAATTCATTAGATACCGATTCCTATCTCGAAGAAGCATTTTTCCTCTTACCTATCTTATATAGGAGACCCTATTTGGTCCAATCAAATAGGATTTTATCATTTCTGGATCCGTAATTCAATATAGATTGATAGATATCCTATATATATATCTACCTGTCGCCCTTCCCAAGCAATTTTGAATACTTGAACGGTCGATTTATTTTGTTGTCTTAATTTCCGCCTTTACTACTTTATGAATATGAATGGAATGAAAGCGGAGGAATGTCTCATCAGTTCGAACTAATCATTCCTAATGATATGGAATCAAATAATATAGAAAATATAGAAGTGTAATAAAAATAATTTCAAATGTCATTTGAATTCAAATTCAAAAATGACAAATTTAAATAATTTAACTATCTAAAACTAAAATAAAAATATTTACTATCGAATCTAATAAAATTAAAATATAGAATTTACTAAAAATATATCGAATTAAATAATATTCGAATTGTAAATTGTATTAGTGATTAGTGCTAAAAAATACAAATTATATATCGCTATATTAATCGTTATGTTCTATAATATTCAATATTTATTTGAAATTGTATATTCTATTGTTTTCTATTCATATCGAGTCTGAATAGATAAGAAATAATAGTTAATACCCAAGATTCCAATATTTTATTGAATTACTATGCATATAAAATTGATGTTATGTGAGCCCGCTTAGCTCAGAGGTTAGAGCATCGCATTTGTAATGCGATGGTCATCGGTTCGATTCCGATAGCCGGCTTTTTCCTATTTATTCCAATTTTTACATAATTGAGAATGTCTTTTTGAAATCAAAGAATATTCAATATTGAAAAGAAAGGGGGCTGGCCCCTCCCTTTCCAAAATCCATCAATTTCTTAAATTAAAATTATAAGAACTTACAACTATGTCAGGAAAGGGATCCCTTTTTCTATAATAGAAAATAGGAGGCGGTCTGGATATTTATTCAATTCGTCTCATTCTTCTTTATAGTACAAAAGTAGCTTCTTTATAGTACAAAAGTAGGCTACTTCAGCAAACTTCGCTTGATTAAAATTTGAATTTAGGTTTAAAAAATCCAAATTAAATAAATAAATAAAATAAGAATAAAATTCATTCTAAAAAAAAATTCTACAAAAAAAAAGAATAAGGAGTCTTTATGTCGCGTTACCGAGGTCCTCGTTTGAAAAAAATACGCCGGCTGGGAGCTTTACCGGGACTAACTAATAAAAGACCTAGAGCCGGAAATGATCTTAGAAACCAATCTCGTTCGGGAAAAAAATCTCAATATCGTATTCGCCTAGAAGAAAAACAAAAGTTGCGTTTTCACTATGGTCTTACAGAACGACAATTACTTAAATACGTTCGCATCGCCGGAAAAGCCAAGGGGTCAACAGGTCAAGTTTTACTACAATTACTTGAAATGCGTTTGGATAACATCCTTTTCCGATTGGGTATGGCTTCGACTATTCCTGCAGCCCGGCAATTAGTTAACCATAGGCATATTTTAGTTAATGGTCATATAGTAGATATACCAAGTTATCGCTGCAAACCCCGAGATATTATTACGGTGAAGGATGAACAAAAATCCAAAGCTCTGATTCAAAAATCTCTGGATTCATCCCCTCATCAGGAATTGCCAAATCATTTGATCCTTCAACCATTCCAATATAAAGGATTAGTCAATCAAATAATAGATAGTAAATGGGTTGGTTTGAAAATAAATGAATTGTTAGTTGTAGAATACTATTCTCGTCAGACTTAAACCTAACTAAAATAAAAAATAAATAAGGGTTCG
>JAOANK020000026.1:2500-20087 GCA_026257165.2 Telfairia occidentalis | reverse complement strand
GAAAACTGCAATCGTAGTTTATCAACCACTCACAAGACCACCGAGATCTTCGACTTAGCTCCCAAAGGTAATCCACCCGGCCCTTACCCAACCTATACAAGGGGAGCGGAAGATAACGAAAGGGAGACAAAGTCCTAACTAAATCATAACACAAGAACCTCCGTCTACATCATAACACAAGCTACCCATTCAGTCGAGTCGATCCGATTCGTTCTTATCTATAGATAACGCAAGAGATAACTTATGACTTCGCGGATGGAGAGGGATTCGAACCCCCGGTATTCCTATCAATACTTCGGTTTTCAAGACCGACTCTTTCAACCGCTCAGACATCCATCCTCTTCGCGCTTCGCTCGCCCTATCTATCTGCGCGCTGGCAGGTAGGGGCTTATCTATGTGATTCGCTACGCTTGCTTGCGCATATCGGCGGACTCTATTGCCTGCCGGTTAGCGAAACTTTTCCGGTAGTACGAATCGCTACGCTTCGCTTGTTTCTATATGATAATATGTACCTTGGTTGCTGCGCTCCCTGCGGGTAATATAAAGAGAGTGAAGAACGAATGATCCTCCAAACAAAAAGAGTGATTGAGTCCGACTCAAGCGAGTGAGTGAAAGGCGTGGCAAGAGAGCGAGTTCGACTCGCGAACGATCAGCAAGTGAAGGACCGATCCTTTTGCGCCAGTACTGTTTCGAGACTTGTACTTGGCGGCTCACGAGCAACATATAGACTAAGGTTGCCCATCACTCCCCCGCTCTTTTTTGAAGGCCCTTTCTATTCTCTTTCTAGTATGGTTCCTCCATAAGAACACTGAACGCCCAGCTTCGCAGAGCAGCTCTCTCCCCAACCCACAGCATAGTGTGGAATCTGGATCGTTTCATCGAGCACCATTTCTTTTAGATATAAAGGTGTTCTGACTCTATTGGATCAAGTCATAACCTACGCCTTAGTATACTATACTACTATGGAGAGACTAAGCTCTATTTCAGAGATTGGACTCTCTTTACTTTGATTAGCCCCTACTAGCGTAGTATGAGTTCTACGTTAGTAAACGAAGAATTGGGTGATATCAAATCCTATGTCCAAAAGTAGAGCACCATTATCTGATCAAGCTAAAGAAAGACTTCAGGCCAAATTAGATATGAAGGAAAGGTTGAAACGACAAGAAGAGCGCTTAGTGAGGAGACAGCACCGGAGGGAGGGCGAATAAGGTAGTTTACTTGCTTACTTTAAAGAGTAAGGGATTGCGCCAAAGGGTGGTCGTAGATCAGCTGGCATTCGCATTAGAGTTATAAGGGGCAAGGGAACTAATGAATACAGATTGAGCTTAACTGAGCTAGCCAAGCCTTGAAAAATCCGTTACAGGCAGAGTGATTGAACAAGCGATTGAAGACCGATGGGGGAAGAAGTATTTCAAGGACCCGGCTTCGTGGACAGGGGTTCGTGGACGAGAAAGAATAGAATCAAGGGCATGCCCGACCCGAGCTCCTACTCCTAGGCCAGAGCAAGAGCAGAGGGGAAGAAGGAACATTAAAAGATTTAAAATACATGGATTCGCTCGACCGGGGCCTCTTCCTCTTTCCGAGAGATGAAAGAAGAACGAAACGCGCTTGAAGCAATTGAAGAGGGCAGTTCAACTGAATCAAGAACTGAAACAGTCATCATGGGTGATCCCGCAACTTCCAATTCAATGGTGGATAAAGAAATGAGCTAGCCACTCCTCGAGAAGAAAAAAACTAGGGCATACTCAGCAGCAAGGCAAGGGGATTTGAACCCACTTTTTGAAAAGAAGAATTCGAATGCGCCAATGTCAATGCATTTGACCATCCGATTGAGAGATTGGATTAATTAAGCCCCTTAGAGATTCACTAAGCGGGAAGCAGAATGCTCTGTAATTGAAGCTGAAGATAAAGAGTCAGCGAAGGGAGAAAGATTTGAAACCTACCATTTGGGCTTAGTTCCCGAGTCTAGTTCCCAGGGAAAAAAGAAAGGCAATGATAATTGTTTTGGTGCCGCCTAAAGGTTCTGTTCTGGATTTGGTTGTAAAGAACCTCACTTAAGAAATTTTTGTTATTGTTATTCTATCTTAGAAGTAGTTCCTATATTGGTATTGTCTTTTTGGCTAGCTCGAAAGCAACAGTTAGCGCACCCGTTTTATCGCTGGCTTAAAGCATCATTCCTTAACTAGCTAAGAGTTGAGTAAGGACTTTAGTGCTTAATCTACTATTAGCAGCTAAAGGATTCTTGCTTGTACCCGTGCGGGGAAACAAACTTCATAGCGTTTATGGAGGAACGCAGAAACTGGCATAAGTAAGCTAGTTTAATCAAAAATACGGGGTTTTGACAAGATGTGACATTCAAGTACCACTTTTAGAGGGAGTGAAAACAGGCTCGACCGAAGGGTCCCAAACCAACCCTCCTCTTGTGGGGAGTCAAGTATCCCTGAGTCCTCCCTCCTTGGCTCAAGTAATTTTAATAAGAAAGAAATGAATAGGGGCGACTTAACTTAACTGAACGTCGACTTATATGTAACATCAAACTTCTATCAATGCTAAGGTATATAGAGAGTGTCTCTCCGATTGCCAAGGTACGCGTTCCGGTTAAAGCGCCTTCTCAACAAGCAAAGAAAACTGCATTCCTCTGACTCCCTACTCTGCGGATTCATTCTATAGGGCGAGCTAAGGTTATGGAAAAACTTCGTCGAAGAAAGTGAGATCTTGGTTATGAACGTACGCTGTGGAGACTACTAAGGAAAGGTAGTAGGCCGAGCTAGCCAAGGCTAAGGAGCGAAGCCCCAACTCTCTCCTAATGTCAAGCATCAGTGGCGAAGCCGTCAATTACGGACGAGTCTCCACTAAGGCAGCGAAGCTGCCGAGTCTACCGAGGCTGTTTGTACTATAGCTATAGCTTTAGACTAAGCAGTGCCATGAGCGTTCGCCAATTATGTAATGTAGTCTGGCTATTAGAGCTGTGTAGTAAAGACTGAGCTACATATTCTAGTCGTTCGCCCTTATCTTATCAGCGGTAGCCTTCGTCCAAAATAGGTGGCTAAGACGGGCTATTATTCCTATTTAACATATTCCGATTGTGATACAATTCCATTGCCTGCTCCTATTCATGTTCGTGCTTACTTGTATGCCGGGTCAATAAATAAGGACTCCTATCCTAGGTCTGCTTGCTCCTACAAAAGCTCATACGGTGTGTCTCCTACTCCTCTCCCGATACAAGTTATTTCCTGACCGTTCCCTCGTGCTTGTTTCAGGAAGCACTTCGGTCACTCCAGTAAGTATATAGATTATTTGACAGATGACAAAGAGTGATTTACCGACGAAAAGGGGTCAAGCCGATAGGACCTACTCGAACAAGCGCCCTACTCGATCAAGCCGATTAGCAAGTCGACCAACTCGTTCACGTTCATTCGACTTGCTAATCGATCAAATCTATTCGTGGAATTAGAAGAGGGGAGCTATCCTCAAAGAAGAGAGTTGGAGGTTCCGGTTGGTTTGGTTCCATTCAGAATGGGTTTTGCTGGTTATTTCTAGTTGGTCATGGAAATGCCGCGGGGGGGTATGGCGACACGAGTGCCAGGGAGTAGAAGAGCAGCGAAAGTAGTACTACAATAGACGTAGTGGCTGTACCAGCTTAATTGATAGTAATCTTTTATTGCATGATCCCGTTCCGTCTCAAAGAATTTTATATTTTTTATTCTCCTTTATAGGAGTGCTGCACGATGACGAGGAGGCAGCATAGCGCCAGTGGTAACGTGTGAGTTCGGCTTTTTCACAGATGTCGGTCCTGGAACATACTTCAATCTCGTTTTGATATAAAGTCTTTTCTGTATCTTTCTAAAAACATCTCTCGAGTCTTGGGATGAATCAGAAGGTTGAGTCAAGGGAAGGGTCAAGATAAGAAACTCCGGCAATCCTTGGCATAAAGATTTATTAGAGCTCTATCTCTTCCCTACATGGGGCCGGTTGACTCAAGTGGAGTGACCACCCCTCTAATTAATGAAGAGTAAGCATCAGATTCTGCAGGAAATGAAGAAAGACTAGATATAGGATTCCACCTCTTTATAGGATATTATAATTATATTGTACCGGCGCTTACGGGCTTATTGGATTGGATCAAATTCATTAAGTTACACGGAATATGGCAGCCGTAGATAAGGGTTGACCACATCTGTCGAAGTAAAGAAGACAGTCAATCCTGAGAACGAAGTATTTGATTCTTCGACAAGACGGGGGATCTAGTAGCTGCTTAATCTATGTCAGTAGGTCTCGATACCTTATTTTCAGGTAAAGCCCATCGGCTTAGGAGGACTATCAATGGAAAGGGGGCCGCCGATGCACGTCCAGAGATCGAACCAGCGACAAACACAAATCTGAAGTTATAAATAGGAAAGAAAGTCATTCTGGTTCATAGTAAATAAGCAATCAAGCGGCTATATTAACCAAAAGGGACTTCCAGCTGTCGTCTACTCAAGTTATGTGAAGGCAATCATAGAAGCCAGTTCGATACCATTGGGAATTTCATCCGTCCCTTGTCCTCCATTCGAAGAACTTAGTTAAGGTACTACCGAGCCTGTTCGTTTAGTAAACATAAGTGCCCGACTCTTTCAAAATCCAGCTCGTCAGATGAACCCGCATCTTGACTCTTAGCTCTGCGTCTTCTTGGAAGTGAGATCACTAGGTTTGTGGTGATAGACAGACCAGACAGAATTAAAAAGGTGCCTCTATATCTACATCTACACAGGAGGACGGAGCGACTCGCTATGAGTAACAGAGTATGCAGACTTAATGGTGAATAAGCTCGCCTAAAGAAAGAGGTAAGATGCCTATAGCTTCGATCAGAATAGTCCTGGTCTCGGGGACGTAGAAAGAGAAAAGGCGCAGCCATCGGCGAGCAAAAGCAGAAAGTAGCTTTAATCTTGATAATTGAGTGAAGAAGTTCCGGTAAGAGCCATCCTACACTATGAAACCATGCTGCATCGGTGTTTTCAGGGCCTGGAAGGCCTATTAGATTAGGCCAGGTTCGTAGACTGGGTACATAGAAAGGGGGAAGGGACGCTAACAAGTACTAAAAAAAGACTTGCCACAAGGATTGGCTCGATCTTCTTATTCAAGGATTCTTCTGCCTCACAAGTGCCGGGCGATCCCGACCGCACCGATGCGGCTTAACCATCGTTTATCCACAGATGCTACTTTGAAACAACTTGGAGGGGAACGCATCCCTTAGAAGCTGCATGAGCACTTTAACCAAAGAATGTAGGTCATAGCTAAATAAAAGGAGCATTACTTCGAACCAACAAGAAAGAAATACAATTTTGAGTACTAACCAAAGGAGTGGCACTTGAAACGTAGAAAGACCAAAAACCCAGCCTCTTGCTGAACGAGATTCTCATTCTCTTTTCCAAGCCCGGTTATTGAACCTATGCTCTACTCAATCCCAAGTACCCGTATACGCTACCTTCCTTGATCGACCCAGAATGTACTATCTCTAGCCGTGAATTCACTACACGAGCATTTAACATATGAAAGATAAACGGGATCCATTGCACAAGTATGCTATTTCAATCAGTCCATGCTATCCGCTACACAGGCATATTCTACCCGGGTTATTCAATTCCGTTTGATTCAAGAGGGCAGGAACGCTTCAAATAGACTACAGTGGACATATTATTCAGAGAGCCGCATAGACCCGTTTAGAAACAAGAAGATTACAGCCTAGTAGTTGGTGGAGGCACTAAGTACCCTTTGGGTATGACGAAAGGCTACAGCTATGCATAGGAAGTCTCAGTTAATGGGATGCCGGGTTCCCTTTGAGTGTAGAAAAGCTGCTGCTCGACTTGAATTGAGGTTGTGCCTCTTCCAATCGCCATAGTTAAACTTCTGATTAGCCCTACTCTACTAGATTAGCCATAGCTAATTCGATAAAGGAGGGGTGAAAGACTAAAATTTCGATATATGTAGAAAGGACACAACCTTTTTAGAAACAAAGACTACGAGACTTTAGATTATCCATCCACTGTTACAAGAATGGTATGTGCCTCCATTAGGAAGAGAGGGAGAATGTGACTCAGTTTCGGTTGAAGTTGGCTTGCTGGATCTTGGAGTTGAACGTGAATAATTGTGATAAATTACCTCTTTGTGTATCCTTCTGTTCCTAAGGGAAGGGGCTTACTCATATATAATATATAAACTCATATAAAATATATAAAATAAAGTTTGCACTTAATCTATTAAGGTATTTCATTCCAATCTTCTGATCTTCAACTATTCTCACCCCTCGGAGTCTAAAAAGATGTGTATCTTGCTATTGGTATCAATCGGTCCTCTCTTTCCTTTTGGTGGTATAGCCGCATGTGTAGATTACCCTTATTCTTCATCTTCTCTACCCTTCGGTTGCTTAGGGCGCCCTGAGGGATTCGCCTCTAGGAGAAGAGTTATTGATCACATAGCTTGGGTACTAGAAGTTGCTGATCGTATCATTCGGGCAGAGCCTGGGTCCCTTAGTATTATGTATAGCGCAGCTCCCTCAAAGTTTCTTTTGCTAGTTTTGTTCCGATCGATGAAGGAGACTCTACTAGTCGGTAGCGCGCGGATTCGTTTTCCTATTTCACTGGGATCGGTCCTAAGGCGCGTGCTTCAATATTGTCTTGATTGGCAGTCGCTCTTCTGTATTTTTAATCTTCAGAGATACCCTTAGAGTTCTGTCCTGAATGGGAGGGTTGTTGAGTCAAGTCAAGAAGAAGAAAAAGAAAGTCCCACAAAGGAATCTTGGGCAATGGGCACAAGTCTTTATTAAAGTTTTTATTAGTATCTCCATTATAATTAGCATTTCTATCAGCTCTGCTCTTTTGTCTCCTGAATATCATCTCGAGACCCAAACAACGAGATCCGGATTGGAACCAACGCATATTGATTCAAAGCTTATGGCCCTTCAATACAACCCCCCTCTGTATAAAACCGTAAGTGAGCGGTGCGAGTCTACAAAGAATACTTTCCATCTTCCTTCTTTGGCGCTGCTGGAGATGCCCCACAAGGCCTTCTTTCTCAAGATTGAATTATTCGCGGTGAACAAAAGGAAGCAACGCCGCTACAAGCAATAGAAAGCAACGTTTATTAATCCATTTCAGTAGGTGGCGGTGTACACTAGGTATCAACAAAGGACGCTTTCTCTCACCCAGCCCTTAGGAGGTGTTAACTCTTCGCCTTCGGCTTTCCATTGAATGATCCATCCGGTGTGCTATTTATACTCCGTCAGTGAGGGCTTCTCATCCTTTTGTGTAGGTTCAAATCCTATTGGACGCGTTTCTTTTTTTTTTTTTAATCAGCTAAACGAATTATGCTATTTTGATCTAAGTCGAAGGTATCTTCAAATGATCCTATAATAGGGGGGTAGCTTATCCTCTTGACACTATCGTTTTCTTCTTTTTTTTATTGAGGACTGATCAAAGAGAAGCTAACCTTTTCTAAGGCCGCTATTCCGGAAGGAATAGAGTAAGGCCTTTCCCTCTCCTCTCCTAGTAGCTAGTAGTTCTGTAGTTTTCTTCCTGTAGCTAGGTTTCTAGGTAGTTGTTTGTATTTTGCATTCCTATTAGAGGAAGCTGCGCAGCGGGAACGATCAGCGGCAGGGGACAGGCTTGGCTTACCATCCATCCTCTCGTGAGCCAGCGAAGGCGAGTACTCCACTCCTTGACCTTTTCTTTCTATCGAATCGATATCCGGCCGATTGGATCATAGAAAACTCAATCTGCTACTCAACCCCCGAGGCTCGTACCTGCATCATTGGGACCAGGCGACGGGGGAATGACCAGTGTCTATTACTTACGTATCAACGTCCGATCGACGGGACCGAACAGAATAGATTCATTCAACCCGGGAAGCGAAGCATTGGAGGGATCAGAAGTCTCTGATTTGGCTTCTTTGGATGCGTAGGGATCGGGTGCTTGCGGTAGGTCATCCGCGGAAGAGGGCTTTCTGGGCTGCTTCTCCTGGTGGCCTTCCTGGGATGAAATTCCGCTTGATGGATGGATTACTTTACGGATGGGCCAAATAATGGTAAAAGACATAAGTACACAACAGACCGGTAGGAGAGGCTTTCTCTAGCGTCTTTTGCCGTTGAGTTTGACTTTTTCAATTGATTTAGTATTCAGAAAGAGGATTTTCTAGTCGTACCTCTATTGATACGAGGATTGTTTACCCAGAATAAAAGGGAAAGCCTTTCCTGAACGTGATGCTATTTGATATCTTCAGTAGATCATAAGTGAGCTTAGCTCACCTCGCGAAGTCAACTATGCGAGTTGCTCTTTACGAAAGCCTGAGCTTCATGCCTGCTGCGAAGCGCGCTACCTCTCAGGTAAACCTGACCTTGCCGAGTGCTGACCTCCAACTTCAAAGACTTGGCTGGCGTACCCTTCTGACGCCCCTCTTCCTCACTTTCAAACTAATTCAAGTCAGCCAGGCCCCTTTTCCCATCTCCTGCTCTTACCCGGAGCAATAGCACCGAATTCTATTCCCATTCTGGACCTCCGCCTTACTCAAATAGGGCTTTGATGGACATTCCCCGCTTAAGCTATCCAACAGTTCTCCAACTGGTTCAGTGGTATGTGGTTTTTCTGAGTGATTTTATACATAAGCAAAGAGTTATTCGAACAAGGCTTACGCACGGGTGGCTGAACCCTCCTTGCCTTCTCGTTTTATTAACTCCTTCTTTGAGCAGCTCTTCGGGTTCATGCCAATATTGAGTGAAGAGTCAATGATGGAGAGTGGAGTGAGGGAACTGAAAGGCCCGAACTAACGGTAACCATATCCTGCTCCGATCTCGATCAACGATTCTCGGTCGACCGGTCTCCCTACGGCTTCCTCCGCTCTTGGCGCACGTAGGCCAGAAGCAAGAACAAGCCTGACTACACTACTAGAGACTGACTAAAGTACCCCCCAAACAAAATGGAGGGCCAAAACAGTCACTATCTCACTACGGCTTGAAAGCAGCAAACTACAGATGCTGACGGAACCTATTCAAAAGCTAATGGCGAGCTTAAGCTTAATAGTCACGGTCCAAGTGAAAGTACCAGTGTTGCCATGGTGGGAAGGGAACGAATACTGATATGATTAACCAAGCAGTGTTAACACTAGCTCAGAGTTGGAAGCACTTTACTCAATTCCTGAAGAAGGAAAGTCATAGCTTCGTTTAGTAACTTTTCTTATCTGAATATTCGGTAAACATTCCATAAACCGGACGGAAGAGCAGGAGGAAGAAGGTTATTAAATAAAGTGGGTCGATCAGTCCACCGCCCAAGCCCCTTCCTAGGCGAATACTACTTGCCGACTAAAAGTGGGGAAAGAATACAACCGACTTTCCTACTATAAAGAAAGAATGCTCCTACGTTTGCTCCGTATCCCGCAAGGCGCTACTGCATTCTAGTTCCGTGACTTAGATTCCATTCCGTACCGTCAGAGTTTCATGTAGCAATCAAAGGGAGGAGCGTGAAGCAAGGGTGCTAGTGTATAATACAATACTACGGGGATCTTTAGCTTCTTTCATGTAGTTCAGTCAGGCCGGAGCGCACTTCCCTTTTCTACGCTGGTCAATTTCCATCTCATCCATCTTACTTGAAAGAAAAAGAGTCAATCCAGTCGCAGGTGAGCCGTATCCTTGCTTTCATTGAGCGTATATAAGTCTAGTTTATAATTTGATTTCTCGTATATGTATGTTATGTTATATCATAGAATAGAAAGGAAGAGCAGAGAAGACTCAAAGACGAGAACACTATCAGTTACACTGCATCGTCCGCAAGATCTTCTCGGTGAGTTAACAGTTCAGCCAGCCATGAAAGACCGGAAGGAAGAGAGTAAAGCGCTGCCCACCGATACTAACTGCTCACTATTTACCACAAGCCTAAGATAGATGCACAAATCAAACAAAAGGAAAGGGGGCCGATACTGAAGCTTATGGTCCTGACTACACTCCATTCCTTCTCTATTCTTCCGACCTGCAAGCGGAGGCTGATAAGCAGCCAGCCGTAGTGGAAGCTGTTGCTTCCAGCAACCCCTGTTACTCAATTCCTTGATCCTTAGCTGGCCTGTTTTCCGCGATACGCCAGGATTGAATCTCTCTCTTGAACGTGAACCTCTGCTTGCTCACTTGACTCCACTCCACTCGTCCTTGAACCTCATGCATGTAACTACGATTAGCAGACGATGCAGTTACACTAAGAGTCTTATATTATAATAGGATTACCCACCTCACTTCCAATCACTGCACACTGACCTCCTCTAGATTCAATACACAAACTAAGCTAAGCCGCTTATCGTGAAAGAGATAGAATCGCTGAAAACATAGGCTAGGATATAGGACCTCTCTCCTCATGGGCCCGGGTCTAGCTAGGGATGCGAGACGGGGAATGGGGGAAAGGTCAGCCCACTGACAACTACTTCACACCAAGAAAATCTCTATTCGACAAGCCAACAACGGAGCATTCTCCGGAGCAAGCAAACGGAGTCCCTGAACCAGCCTTAGAGCTGATCAAGTACAGGGCACGCTAGCGCACTCCGGCCTGCTGAGCGTAACGTAGCGATTGTTCGGTCTTGTTTCCAAGCAGCCTTACTGGAGAGGCCTTGATATTATTGTGCTGTCACTGTGCTAGCCCAGCAGATGTTTCTCCCATTAAAAAAGGTTCTAGGGCTCAGGAAGGAGTCCCTGTGGAACTTCTATGAAGTTCAGACCGCGTTCTTCCAACGCTTTTGGCACAATACCCGTGTCAAAAAGTGTATTGACGCTCTCTTCCAGATTCGACAGAATCGCGGGGAAGGCATCAGAGAATGAAATCGGCGGTTCCGGGAGGTGGTCGCTGACATCGATCATTGCGACGAGCAGACAGCCATCATGGCTTACCGCAATGCTCTGTTGAGGAACACCAGGCTCTATGAGTCCCTGGTAAAAAGCATTCCAGACAACTTTGAGGAGCTGATTCAGAAGACGGAGAAATACGCCCGCTTGGAAGAAGAAAAGAAGAGCACAGTCCCTACCGGGATAGTCCCAACAGGGCAAACGGTGGCTAGCACTCTCAAACCCGGTAATGCCGGTGGAGAGAGTTCATCTCACGGAAAGAAGAGATTTCGGACGGACGACCGTTCAAGAACATTTTATCCCCTCTGCAAACCACTTGATGTGATCCTGCGGGAACTAAAGATGAACCCGGCCTTCAAGCTTCCTCCTCCATTTCCACAACCCCCGGAGGATAAGCCCGGCGTCAACATGAGGCAGTACTGTGAGTACCACCAGTATAAGGGGCATCGAACTGCCCACTGCCGAACTTTGAGGGCTCGCTCCTTCGCGTATGTTAAATCGGGATCGAAAGCAACAAGAACTGTAGTAGATGTATTGTCGGTACTAGGCGCTTCTTCTTCTCGTATTTTTTAGGAATCTGAACCTTCAAGCCATCCACCGGCACACGCTAAGGCAGGCAAGGCAGTCGCAGAGCTCGAAGTCCTAACTACTTATTTCTTATTTTCAAATGGGACGATATACTCTTTTTTAGTCCCCTTCACAGCCTGCGGGTTCTTATTCAATTGCTTATGCGGATTAGATTTCGGTTGTTTCAGTTACAAGAAGAGAGACGGTTGGTGTTGCAGTTGTGACGGTTGCCTTCCTTAGTCCGATTGCTTTCGAGACATGAGGCTAACAAATAGAACGATTGCCTTTAGTGACGATTGCATTTTTTATATAGGCGAAGTGACAATCTCTTTCAGAATCTCACTTGGCAATAGGACTCGAAGAGAGTTTGATTTAATGCTCCTATCTATATCTATATTATTTTTTTTGATGAAAGACCTTTTTGGGGAAGGGGAAGTAAGAAGCAGTAGCAGTTGGGGACGCCTAGTCCATCATACTATAGTGGTCTTAAATACAGTTAGTGTCGGCCAGGAGATCTCTATCACATTCACTGGATATGGCTTCCAGTCGGCCAAAAGCTTCCCTGTCAACTGAAGCATTCTTTGCCGAGCGTACACCCTAAGCTCTTTCATGAACTGGATGAGTAAAGCACCCACTAAAGTCAGTGAGTTGAGGTGCCGGGGGTCTTCTATTCCTTCGACGTTTCTAGAAAAACAGACCATATAGCTGCTCTCTTGCCCCCCTGCGAATGAGCTGAGTGAGCCCGAGGAGTTTCTGCCGCTGATGAGGTTGATGGCGCTTGAGGCACCATCTGCTTCAGAACCTCAACAGGGGCCCCTGGTGCCTCAGCCACTGGGGCTACTGGAACGATAGGAGCAACCGGGCTGTTGAAGCTTCTGCAGCGAGAAGCTCTGTTTATGTAGATGTCTATTTAGAGCAGCAGCTTCCGCTTCTCATTTCCATGCGCTCCGCACTGCCGCAGTGGAATCCTCGGTTGCTGGAACTGCTCCTCCTGTAATCTCCTCCTTCTAGCGCGGTCGGCCGTAAGCTTGATTTCCCTCAAAGCAAAATCACTCTCCGCTCCTGGTGCCGCTTATTGCAGATTTCTTCCCATCACTTTCCACTTGCAGCCTTTCCTCTTTTTCCCTGATCTCTGTCCAAGACCAGGTCGGCCTGTTTATCCTTGAGACGAGCTTATTTGGTCTCAAGGGCTACTCCTGTCAAATTCGGCTGTCTTCTCTATGAGTTGGATCTCTTTGGAGCCCCTTGATAGTAGTTAGCTCGGCTTTTTGCTTCAGAAAATTAGTTTGCCTCGCTTTCTCTTTCTCAGCCAATACTATGTCCCTACTTTTGAGTTATCGCTCCCCTTCTTGGCTATTGCGATTCTTTTCCTCCGTGCCAGTTCTATATTCATTCGGCCTCAGCCCTTGCGGCAGTGCCCACTCTTTCTTCCAGACGCCTGTTATGCCTATATGGCATCGGTGACTAAGATACTCAATTGAGTCAAAAATGGAGATCAGAGTCTGTCTGGAATTCAGTCTTGCTTCTCCAGCTCCACCAGAGCATTTAGAAAGAGTTCGGGAATAAAGTTAGAGCAAACAGAAAGAGACTGTAACCTTACAGGTGCAGCCACGAAGGCTTGTTCCTCCACCGCTGTAGCTCTTCTCTTGTTCTTCTTCCTTCTCAGAGGTCGATTCAGCAGCTTCACTCCAAGGTTAGTGCTTGTATTGCAGGTGAGAATCCTGAGATGGCTTCTTGTGGCCCAGCCTCCGGAGAGATGAACTGAAAGAACTCCTATTTAGGTTTGAGCTCCGCTCTCCCGCTTAGTTCCCGTTTGGCGTGCTACTATAACTATAGATGCAGAACCTCAGCTTCGCTTTCTTTCTTCCGACACGAGGAATTCCAACAGGCTCAAGAATGATGGGAAGGGGTGCTTTGATTGGCCATCGCCCTTTGGGCTCTTTCAAAACAACTCCTTCCGTTCGAGACTAGTTGCTGCCAGAGACCGTGGATTTAACTACCCCTCCCGAACCTTATTCTGTTTGTAGGCATCGGCTTGTAGTCTCTTCCGACTTCTAGAATAATGGGTGCTCGAATGGGAACCTTAGCTCTTTTCTATCGGTTGGGTGGAGTTCCACCTTTGGTTCACTTCTACTTCTTTGATCGATGGGTGCTTGAATCTCAGGATAGAGATCACTCCTCTTGGTCCGAGGCTTTTTTCTACTATATAATAGGGCCTTGGTTTGGATCTTTGCCGTCGGTTGGAAAAATCGTAGAAAATCCCCTATTTTTGTCTGGTTCTGCCGATCGAGCCTGGGTCGAAGGTGGAGATGGGGACTCAATCAGTAGAATCAGACTGGAATCGGACTAGAAATTACAAAAAGAAGAGGCCTCGTGGCTCCGAAGAAGAAGTTTACCGGTTCGAATGAAAGGTTGTGAGAAGCCCCAATGGAGATGCCCAAAATCCTGCTAAGAGAATTGCTAGTTTTTGGTCCTTGAGGTCTTCTCTTGGAGATGCTAACTTGAGTTTCTCTGGGCGCCTCTCAACGAGTTTAGCCTTTTTTAGGGCTTTCTGCACTCCGATGCCTATGAGAAAGTGGCAAAAGTCTTTAAATCTTGAGGTTGCAACTCCTGCGATAGTCCCCGAAATGGCACATTCCGAAGAATTCCTGTATGAATCTACGGCTTCAACGCCTGTGACAGAGCACACCGCGTCGGTGGGGATTTGTGGTCAAGACGATAACGCGCTTTTCCGCCGGGAGAACGCTCCTCCCTCCTCTTTGTCTGGTTGGTCCCGCGAATTCATCCGCTTTCAGTGAATGAGCTCGGTTCCTACGATTCGAGAGGGATGATAACACAACAGATTGATTTCGCGACGGATAAGGGAATGGTTTCTCTGAGGGCTTCGTGCGCCATGCCCGTCCGAACTGATCGGTGATGGTAACAAGACCCCCAGGAGCGATGGTAATGGTCCATGGTTCCGTAAATTCCACTCGATCCTTCCCAAGATGATCAATAATGAGGGTTTCGACCCCGAATAGATACATCTACGCCCAGCCTCGGGAAAGCCCTTCTTAGGCCTTATTCAACGCTTGAATGCGCAAGACCGAAACGCAAGGCGGGGCAGATAACCTTCTAACTGAGGCCCGGAGATATTCGATTTATCGGATTGGGAGCTAGCTCCCAATCATGCCTTCCCAGATAAAGATTCATTCTGTGTTGTTCTGGTCCGGAAGAAGAAGCTTGGATCAGCAGAACTGGCATCTGTCCGCCGGATCGATAGCAGTGTGAGGGTGGTCGTAGATCAGAGCTCAGAAGATGATCGTCCGGAAAGTTTCTTTCGTCGAATTCACCTCTCCCACGCCCAATCTTTACATTAGTGGACGGACACCGCCCAATCCTAGAACAGGAACGAATCTTTCAATTGCAGTCGACCACAAGATAAAGAAACCGATTGAAGCAAGCATTTGTAGTACCCCTTCCTTCGTTGTGGATCCCCCTCCCTTTCTTATTTAGAATATCTCTTTGGCTACCAACTCAAAGAGTAAAGCGGTGGTAAGATATGGAGGTTTTTATCCCTCTTAGAGCTTTGAACTGGCCGGCCTATGATCATTTAGGGGGAATTATTATATATAGCTGGTGCGCTTGTTTGCGTCCAATCCGGAGGTGATGACCGCCGGAAGGAAGGAGCTAGAAGCGAAAAAAAAGTATACACTGGAGGTTTGGAACCCAGAGAAAAATCCGATATAACATCTGAATCTTGAAAAGCTCCGGATATTCAGTTGTTCAATCTGCGGGTGCTTTGAAAAGCTTTATTCCCGTGTAGACATGATTTGACGAAAGGATCGATATTCGGAATAAACAGAATCCACAGAGTCGACTGATGCATCTATACTATTGAGTTGAGAGAAAGAGAAGATGGGACTAGTTTGCTACTCCCGCGGGCCCTACTTACTTAAAGCTTCTCTCCTCCAGGAGGCAAGGGATTGCTGCTTCCACGGCTGTCTCCACTCGGTCAAATGCGTCCTGCCTTGAACGAAGATGAACAGAGACTCCTTGGGACGTCAAGTTCGGATCTTGGCCTTTCCTATCTGCCAACAACCTCCTTGCGCGGGTGGAAACCACTCGTTGTGCGGCTCTAGGCATCCTGAGCTGACAGCACTTCGAAAGGCCTCGCTTAATTAATAGGCTGATCATCAAAGCGTACTTACTTATGTTAAGGTTCTTGTTATTAGTTGGATAGGTATGGCTTATTACGAGAGGATAACTTTATGCATTTGTCATGAGTAGCACGCGCCCTATACAAAGATTAGGTACGCCAGACAGACATCGTCAGCCTAGCCCTGATGCATTGGTTTTATCAAGCTGTCTCATTCATTCATTCAGCAGCTTTGACCTCATTCGTGGCTTGATTCTCGCTGTTTTTGGACAGGAAGGGAAAGTCCCAGCTGACATCCTGAGCTCTACAACTACCAGTGTGGCCTTTTCAGGTTCTGGATACTCGCATTCTGTTGAGCGAGATTGTGATTGTCTTCTCTCATCTAACTCCTTAGAGTCGAATGGTCTCGAAATAGGCTTCAAGAAGAAGCGAAATTAGGTAGGTATATATAGATATATCTTACTGGTAAGCTCCGTCATTGGCTTTCACTGGTCCTTTCCTTTGTTATATGCCAACTGATGTCGCATTGCCAACAACCCTTGCTTTGCCCCTTTTTCGTAAGGCTTATGACCTTTGTTACTTTCATCGGTACATATAGTCTATTGGGCTATGCATTCTGTAGGGTATTGGCGTTGTGCGACACTAGTCCTGTCGTCCGCCTAATTAGTGGGGAGACATTGATGTACGCGGTCAGCGGGGTAAAAGATCACCAGAGATACCTTCAAAAGTAAGTGACCAACCGGGAAGTCGCTGCCGTTTCTAGCTTTGCGGCTAACGAATGTGGGAATGAGTTCGCTCCTATGGGGGAGACTCCCATCCATCGGGTCTCCAAGCAATGATCACTCAACTTTATCAACTCTACTCGGCATTCGATCATTACTCCCGATCATTTGGAACAGAGCTTTTTTTCTTCCTTTCGTGTTATCTGGCTAGCTGTCCCTCACTCTGGCGCTTGGTCTATTGGTTGACCTTTTCAGCCGCTGACTTGCCTTTGCTGCCCTCCTATAGCTTACGCTCATACGTTGTTCCGTGTTATACTGCGCTTAGTTACCGTTAGTCCTCGGAAATTCTCGCTTTCTCGGGGCTCTTGCTACTTGCCTTCTAGTGTACCTCCGAAGCCATACTGGGTCTAGCTGACGACCTTCTATCTAAAGCGTGTCTGTCGTCGTGGCCTTCGGATGGTATCTTTGCTGGCTAGTCTGATCTCATGTCTACCCAGTGCCTAAGCCTATTCTCCAGGTCACCGACATTGCATGTGGAATCTCCGCTTCAAAAAGAGGAGTCCCGCCTTAAACTAAGAAGTGTTGACACTCAGGTGGACACTGAGATCGAGTTTTTTTTTTCTTTTTCTTTTTTTTTTGTTGACTTCTGACTTCTAACTTCCTAACCCGATTGGAAGCCAGCCGGCGGTCGGCTCTATGTATCGTGAGCAGATGGAACTTTGATGGTTTCGCTTTAAAGATTGGGTAAATACTGTAGTTATGAGAAGGTTTAAGCCCCGGAAGTTGAGAATGAGATTGCGTTTACACAGGGACTGTGATCAAATCCTCATACAATAGTCGTTTAACTTACTAACCGCGGCATAGCATCCGAGCATTCATTAGATTACCTATCTTTTATGCCACCGGGACTGCCTTCCTCAGTTGTTGGTACACTAACCGTTCTCCCAGCAGTTAGCTTGCCATACTTACCGTTGCCGCCCGTTGGCTTGCGATTATACTTTCCGGGATAACAGGCGCTTAGTTACCTATATGCGTTGGAAGTCTTCGTCTGCTTTATCGAGCTCTGAAACCCTGCCTTCGTGTATTCCTTCGCCGCCCCTCTGAGAAAGATTCTTTCGGCTTTCTCTCTTTGGCCCGGTATTGCTTGTTGGCCTGTGAAGGAAGCCCCGGTTGGCTAGTCTGACTATTCATTGCCGTCCGTTGGCCCGCTTATGTACTTTAAGCGAAATCTCGTATTTAGTCAACGTCACTACGTCGTTGTTGTTCCCGTCCGCTTTCCTGAGTCTGGTCTTCAAAGTCTTGTGTTCATTC
>JAOANK020000025.1:7631-38766 GCA_026257165.2 Telfairia occidentalis | reverse complement strand
GCGAGACCAAACGAGCGATGTAGCGAGTACCTAGAACTTTCTCCTAACCCTCGGTACCGATATTGCTTTAGGGTTAGATAGCCTGGGGTTCTGGGAGAGAAAGTAAGAACATATCCATAACAAGAAAAGCTTTCTGGGGAGACAGAAGTCAAGCGTTCCCTAAGGTCATTGGCTCCAAACCACGGAAAGTAAGCATGGATTCATTACTTTTGGATTCAAAGTGGTTCATGGCCAGAAGTGGAAACACCTTCTTTTATTTGGGTAAGGGGAATACCCCTGCTAGCAGTTGCTGTTGTCTTTGCTGAATGCCCTTTATTGGGGGCTTTTTCCTTGTTTTCCATCTGCTGCTGCTCAAACCATTAGGTATGTCAAACCCATTAGATTCGGGTTTTTCTCGCTTTTGGGAAGTCGATTGAGTAGCACTTGCACCGTCCGTAGCTTTAGGAAAGACGTAAGCCGCGTAGAGATGAAAAGTGGCTAAAGCAGGGGTAGCTGGAGCAGCAGTGGATTCGGTCCATCCAATAACAGATGGTTGGATGAGATGGATAACTAGGGCACAGTATCTAGTATACTCACCCGCTTTTTTTAGTCTTACCGTGATCTCCTACACATCTCCTCTAATGTAGTCTAAGAATTTCTTTAGTCCATATAGACCTTGACCTCAAGCAGAATGATAAGTCGAGCCTCGGCAGAGCGACTGCATCGAGTTGGCTCTGAGATCTTCCTATTGCTAGTCTTAAATCTCCAAGCCGGCCATAATAGATCCGGGACCTCAACCATTTCCGACTGGGTCTAAATCTGCACGACGTTCAACAAAGCTAATTGTAAACTCCTATCCCTTTTCCCCTAACCATAGCCTTATTCTGAGAGAGCATAGTTAATGAAGATGCTCGCCCGGGGGAATCTTATTTATATGAGGCCGTTAAGGGATGGTCTAATTGGGCTTGACCGTATGCTTGCTTTGTCTATCCACCGGCGTGGTCCCCGATCCTCTTGATTCAGTCATTTCTATGCATAGCCCCTCGAGCTAGCGGTTGGTTCTCTTCGCCTTACTACGAAAGCTTCTCCTGGCAAAAATTCAAACTCCTTATCATTAGATCCCAACCCGATCGACTTATTGGTAATGTTGGTAATGGGCGCGCTGAGTAATGTTTTATGCGAGGAGTTGGGCAAAAGCGCACTTTAGATATACTGACGCTTTAGAGTTAGAGGCTGCCACGGTGGGAAGTTGAGGAAAAACCCCTGCTAGTCTTTAGGTTGCACACTCATGCCCAGAATCTGCTGCTTGAGAATCAGTTGTGAGGGAATGCGCTGTCTTTCTTTCTGAGGTAAAGACGTATTATCACCTGTCCGGTAAGACCAAGGGCAGAACCGGGAGTACAGGTGCGGGAGACAGAGGTTCACTTGGAGCAGGCAGAGGAGTTGTAATGCTTACTGGAGCTGGTCCTGGTCTTGCTAGTGGAATGCGAGTTACTGCTTATGCTTTTCTCAGAGCGGAGTCTGCTGCCTTCCTACCCTTAGAAGTGATCTGTCTTCCTCCCCGCTGAGATGGAAACATACGAAAATAGGGATTCAAAACTTGTACATTCAGGGTCCCCAAGAGCCCTAGCTTAGTCACTCTTCTCTATCCGCATGTCGTCCAGTGGGAGCATGTCTTCCTGTGGGAAATGCCTTACTTCCAACCCCTGCCTCTGAGGCTAATGCCCTACTAGTTGAACTGCTTAAAAGTTAAAAGACCGCCAGGAGCTCTAGTTGGAAAGGACTTGCTTATTTGCTCTCCGGCCAAGGGAAAGACTTGTTCTGGTCTGGCGTCTGCTTCTGCCTTTCTTCCCGACCGCTTAGATGCCGAAAAAGACTTGTTAGGTTTGGCTGCTTTGGAATACCTTAACTTCTTCTTCTGCTAATCTCGGAGTCGGATGCCAGGAGTTAGTGCCTGACTTTCTGTCTTCTGCTCTTCGACCTGGTCCGCTTAAAAGGGATGTCTCATCTGCAAATTCCATAAGGTTAGGACCTTTTTCTGCTTATTGCAGAGGAGCCTCTAGTTCTAAAAGTGGAAAACCGTGCTAAAAGACTCACGAGTCCTTCACTCGGCGCCCGTATAGAATTTACTCATCTATCAGCAACTCAAGTCATATATCATAGGGGGATGGTCAGAAACTACCAGTGTTGTTCCGGACCGAGGATGAATTCCTAGCCCTTTAACCACATGGGATGGACTAACTTCTCAAATGGCTGAAAACCGCTATAAATTAATTACACGAAACCCCTAAACCCTTTGCTTCCTTCTAGAGAGATTTCTACCAAGGACTGATCGGAGCAAGAAGCAAGTGGGAGAATGGCTGGATCAGAGATGCCTTCCGGCTGTAGTCGCTAAAGACCGTAAAACTTAGGAATGCAGCGGTGGCTGTCTAGCTGCAATGTTTGGTTTTGTCTGGCCTCGACTAGAAAGTCTCAAATCACTACGAAGAATAAAGTAGGTAATGCAATTCGTACTCGAAGGAGAGTAGCTGACTTAAGGGTTAAGGAGCATCGGAATCTTTCTTAGAGGGTACTCCTGCCTGAGTCGGCAAGTGGGCTTTAAACACATACATTAATAGGCGCCAAGTCTCGACACGTTAGAAGATAAACTAACAGACAAGGAAAAAAGAGTACCTAGTGCCTGATGCACAGTATTAGCAGGACATCAGAATAAGTTGTACCCGAAAAAATCCCCGTTGCGAAAAATCACTCACATAAAGAAAGTTGGTGGTGGAACCAACCAAGATGTATGTCGTCCGACCCAACCTCAGACTCTTTCTTCCCGACCTATTTGACTCTCTGGCCGCAGTTATTTAGGCGGTATTCCGAGATTGAAGAGATCAAATTCCTCCCGGGAACACACGAAACAAAGATATGAACTGGGTAAATAGAAATGGAAAAAAGATGTTTCCAATTCATCCAAATTATAAGCCTTTTCTACATCCATATGATCTACTAAAGTAGATCGGTATTGACCATATAATAAAAGCAGATCTTGGTCCATGGAGTCCCAAGAAGGTAAGAACTCCAACCTGTCTGATGCTTTTTCGGCCAAATACGATATACAAGTGGGACCTGCGCTATGAGCAAGCTGTGCGAAAAACCGCTTTTTTTTTCCGGTTCCGAAACAACTTGGGCGAAATAGGGTTCTACCGGGAAACCATGGATTTTTTAGTTTTCGCCATTGGTTACTGGTTGAGCCACTGGAATGGAATGAGATAAGAATCTCTGGAGATCTTTCTTCTCCGCTTACTCGTAACAGGCTTTTCTTCTGTAGAAGACTTCTTCCGAATGGCATAATTGTCCGCTAAAAAGCGCCTCGATCTTCAAAGAAAACTGACTCCTCCTACTCCTCCTTCTCCTTTAGGATAGGATCGTCGTTGGTCCTTCTTTCACTAATGATCTCACCATTTGGTGGTCCTTTCATCTTGAACACTCTATCTCTTACTTACGATAATCTAAATCTATTGGGAGCAAGAAATCTTGGTTGAAGCTTTTACGACATAAGCGATTAGAGGATACTTTGATTGAATATGTAACAAAGGGCGCACAAGGAGCATAATGCATAGCATAAGAATAAGAAGGGGTTGCTGGTTCGGGCGTGATGGGTCTCGGCTTTCGTGACATTTCTTTATGGCCCTGGTATTTGATTAAAGTAGGGAAGACGTAATGCCGACAACAAAGCATAGTAAGAACGTCTTCAACTTCTACGGTTAGGTAAATTGGGTATTCTAAAGTATGATAGCTCTTCTGTGTTCATCTTTCTCTTTCGTGAAGGTTTACGGGTATCCAGCCACTCGACCATAGCTTTCTACAGCTTTCGATCAAAGTGTCCAGCTAGAAAAGAGGAAGCGAGCCCGTTAGAACGAATCTGATGCTTCAAGCTTTGAAGCTAAGTCAGCCGTTCGTCTTTCCATTACGTTTTGCTTTTTCGGTTCTATACCATGTGATTTCATTTATGGTGTGCACTGAGTTGTTATCCGTGTTTATTATTCGTCGTTGATGACCCTCCCTCCTGCCTTACCCTGGAACTGTTCCACTCTCTCCAACAAAACAACCTTTAAGGCTAAACTTTTCAGTTCGAAGGGGGGAGAATTGATCCCTATCCTTACGCTAAAGATAGGTAGCATTAAATTCTATGTCCAAGTCTGAGTCTGAGACCGAAGAAAGAAGCTCGACATCAGAATATGGGGCAATACCGGAGAGCCCTTTCAAGAAGCTTTAGAGAGTAGGGGCGAGAGGCTGCTGAAGAAGGATCAGAGTCAGAGTGGAAGCTTTCCTAATAAGGAAAAGGGGTACTAATTGAGTAATCTCAAGTCAGTAAAGCCGGACAGGTAAGGGGTTAACCCAAGAGGGGGAACTGACTAAAGCAAAACACCAAAGCTCATGGGATTCTATTCCACTAGAGGGTACATTCCCATTTAACCAAATTGGAAAGAAAATGAGTGGTCTCCGTCCTCATCCACATCCACTTCTAACTAAGAAGTTGAGGGACAAGACCGAAGGTATAGTTTACCAGCCGAAGGTGGTTACGGTTTTGAACTAAACCTGCCTGACTCAGAAGTAGCCGGAAAGGCGGTAACTCGTTCTTAAGCAAAAGCAGGGGCTAACTCCACCGAAGCTAATGCCATTAGGAGAGGAGGAAGAACCTCTGAACTCTGAGTTGAGTTACGGTTTGGGAAGATGACTGACGTTTAGTGTTGCCAGTTCCGATCGAAGGGATATGAGTTCAGTTAAGTCCTCGTCTTCTTCTTCGGAGTTTGGTAAAGAGAATAGCTCTACTATTTAGTATTGGAACTTACTCGACTAGCGAAGTGGAACTAGAAGAAGAGCGGATTCTCGGCTTGGCTACGCTATTCTATTAAGGTTTCGCATCTCTCAAGCCCTGGTTGGCTACTGACTTGGCTTCGTTCACTCAAAAAGAATGGAATCCGCATCCGTATTCGATAGGCTAGCCTTTGGGCTTTTAGTTAAGACTTATTTTCTTCCTTACCTTATAGAGCTTTGTCTGATAGGGAATTTTCTGCTCGCTACGCCCCTGCCCCAAGAAAAACTCTCTCCCTCTATCCCGTACGGAAAGAAGTAAGGTATTCTGCTATTTCGCAGTCTCTTGCCTCTCCATCTCGATCCTCTCTCTCAGTTTCAGAGTACGATAGCCGCTTTGATTATCTACGCAATTAGTTCGACCTTTATCCGGTTAAGAGAGTTAATAAGAGTTCTCCCGAGCAATCTCTTCCTCTAGGCATGCTCCCTTATCTGACACAGGTTCCCAAGATTCTAGGACAAGCCAGTAAGCTCTCCGAGCTGTAAAAAAAATCAGCAGTTGCGCAGGGATAGCAGATTCAAGGGCTGAATCTTTCTTTACCTCATCTCTTCTGTTCTTGCGGATGAAACGAAGCGAAGGGACCAATTCCTCTAGTCTTATATGGGGTGACTGCCATATCGTAATGAAACATTTGGGAATACCCACCGTCCACCGTCAACCTAAGTTCACTCTTTTTTGTACCCCAACTCAAACGTGTACTTCTTGTGTTTAGAGCAAGATCTCTAGCTAAGTGTTGACATCAAATTCCTTACGGCAGAGTCCGCTCTTGATGTAGAGGAATTGCTGGGCGGTTTCCTCAGCTAATTCAGAAGCCCTTCCTTCGATTGACTCAGCTACTGATACAGATGTTGGCTACTCACAGACATTCTCATATCATACAGAATATACTGGAAAGATAGATGTTGGAGGTGAAGGAACTCCACTCTCATCTAAGCAAGCGCCTCCGCAGGCACTATTGCAATAGGAAAAATATGCTTTTCATTCACCACTCTAGTGGACGTAGACAACTACTATCGATTCAGTTGAGCCTTTATTGGATATTGGAAGAAAGTCGGGCTATTCTCTGATTAACATATCAGGGCTATATATGAGTAGGAAGAGCATCGATCCAGCAAAAAAGAGGATGAGACTATTACCCATGGAGCTTACTCGGCCTATGACTTATAAGGGGTTAAGGCGCTTAAGAGGAATTCTAGAATCCAATAAACTCAGTCTTGAAATTAAGTTTCCCTTACCTGTCTTAGATCATAGAATCCGCAGACAGACTAGAATAGGAAGGACTTATTTCACTCATCGGTACAGAAGTCGGACTTAGCTGCTCTGCGGAGCAGTAACCACAATCCACTCTTCATCCTGGTACCAAAAAAGAAGAATCAAAGTAAGAACTCTCTTTCAAAGAACCCCAAAGGGACCCTAGTTTCGGATATATTATAAGACTAGTCGGGAGGGTGGTTAGGCTATCGTCTCATACCCCACGGGCTTGGCTCCTTCAAAGGATCTTAGCGGAGAACTCCTTTTTGCTCTTAATCCCTGCTTATACATTACAGATGTGATCGCTCTATCGAAGAATGAAGCTGTAGCAAAGTTCATACAGGGCACAGCGTCGACATCCTTTTCTTTTAAGAGGTCCTCTTTCCTTGACCACACTTAAGAGTTCCCCTATGGCAGCTGGAAAAGATGTGGAAGAATAAGAGTTCCTTTGCACTGACGTGAAGTAGCCATAGAAGGAAGAACAAGAAAGCCCCAAAGCAAAGGTAGATTGACTGTCTTTTGAAGTAAACGGCTTAAAAAAAGTAGTTCTTCTACTCGAAGGGTCGAGGTACTTCTATGCTCTCTTCACGAACCCTCTATCTCCAGCTGACGGATTGTCTAAGTCAAAGACGAGACTCGAAGTTCAACATCTCAAGGGAAACCTCAAAAGCTACGGGTGTTATGCCTTATTCTTTTACAATGTGATATTTTCCGAAACTCCATTTCTCACTTATACCCCCTAGCTCCTCTTATATGAAAAGACCCCAATTCATGAAAAGAGACACGAGCTCAAAGGATTGAACCCTTCCGGAGCGTTACACAGGGAAGACAGCTATCAGAAAGCTTGATAGGTCGGGTGAAGAGTGCGAGTCAGGTCGAAAAGACAACCAAACTCTTCAACACAGCCGAAGCAAAAGGCGTTCCGGCATCATATCATCACTTAAGCAATTAGTAGGGAAAAGAGTACCTCAGTCCCAAGGGAAGGAAAGGCTCTCGCAGTAGTTGTTCTGTAAGGGCCCTCATTAGCTTGAGAAGGTGGTGAAAGGGTATTGAGCTAAGAATGCAACGAAACTATAGGGCAACTAGAGAAGGAGAGGGGCTCACTTGACAGAGTGCCGAGCATTGTTCGTCGTGCTAGTTCCGCTACTCCAGTTCCATAGGTCAACTAAACCTTCTTTCTCTTGCTTTCGGGCCTACGTCTCTCTTTAAGGGTTCCACTTTCAAAGCTAGCTTTGGGCAAAGGAAAGCGAATATGTAGTTTGTAACACTCTTTTTCCTATAGTGTTAGAGTCACGCACGACTGTGACCGCTCGTCATGAATCGCCTCCACCGTCCTACAGTACTTGCTAAAAAAGAAGATGAACATTCGCTTTCTAGGTGACAATTCTTCCCATCTTCAAATGAAAAGCAGATTCTTCTCCAACAAAACGGAATCGACGAGGAAACTCGGGGGTCTTAGCGGACAAAGAGGAGGGGCCTTTTTTCTTTTGGCTGGAGATGTGGTTCAAACATAGGACTCTGCTAAGTGGTACTTATTTCGCCGAATAAGACAAGTACTCTTGCTACGCTTTGTTATCACAGAACCGTGGCTACAAGAATCCTGTATCTGCTCTCGGCTCTGCTCAAAGCCGGAAGCTCTTTCTCAAATTAGAAGGGGGCTGTATTGACGATGATGGTAACCGAATTTGGTTGAATTGAAAAACCTGGCCTGCATACATATGTAAGGAAACAAATGGATCGAATTGCGTAGGGATTTGACCGGATGTAAGTAGAATCCCAGCACCATATCCTCGCTCGCTCGCAGCGCCGTCGAATGAGAGAGACCAGTGGGGAGCAACTTCAGGGGACTGGATTGCAGAATACCCTCATCAGGAAATTAGGTCGGGGGAGGCTGGCCTTCCCCGATCGCCAATGCCGCGAAATGTCTTGGCTTTAAAGCAAAATGCAGCCATTTCTCTATAATACGATACCCTCAAAGCAAATGAAAGAGATTCAACAAGACCTGGTGAAATGAAAGCCCTCAGGCCAGAAAGAAGAAAGTAAAGAAGCAGGCGATCTTGCTAAGAGCTCCTATTCATCTGCACTCGAAAGAAGCAGTTGGGGAAGGAGATTGGGGCTGGACCGGATAGAGCATTGCAATTTAAAAGGTTGACTTCCTCTATCTCATAGTTCTGATCGCTTTTAAAGGGGAAAACCTTTGAAGTGATGCTTTAAGCTTTAATTTAAGAAAGGTACTTCTCTTAAAAGCATGGATTCTAATATTAACAATTCTATCTATACGCTAAAGATAGGTAGCATTAAATTCTATATACAATAAAGATACCTTATATAAGTATAAGATATTTTGAAATCTGTATTAGAATCCCCCAACGCGAAGAGAGACCGGCTATGGGATAATTTTGGCAGGTGGCTTTCTCTTTCTATACCCTAAAGAGGTTTTTTATAGACTTTTTTTGCATGAAAAGAAGGGTTTTACCTACGCTTCGGACCCCATCTCCAACTCATTCCTCTCGCTTTGTCTTCCGTCAGGGCGCTTTCTCTCCTTTCCATTACTGAAGAACAAAGGCACTTTGAATTCAAGCGAGAGAAGCGAGATTCTAGATAATAGAGAAGCGATAGGCCACTATGCCCCTTCTCTTGAGAATGCACTGCTGGTAGGAAGAATGCTGAGTTCTCCCCGTTGATTGTATTCTTCTTATGGCGAGGACCCAGTGGAATTGGTTCGTTCCTTACCGGCGTTTACCGACCTTCGCCCTTGAGACTATCTCAGGTTCTCACCTTTTGGAATTCATAACCACTCTGTTCCAACTACCGCTTCAGTCCCCGGTGCATTAGGTCTTATTTCCCTACCCCTAAACAACTGCTTCGTAGATTGACATAGCAATGGATGCTTAATACGATTATTTCAGCATCGATATTCACAAGGGAATGAGCAGCTCTCTTGCGCCTAACTGAGGCTAAGTGTTCTCCTGGTAGGGTAGAAGCTCTGGCTTTCGAAAGGGCTGCTTTGCTTGCCGGAACAGCAGATCGAGCTCGGAGCAGCCTATTAGTTATTACATTTCCAAAGGGGACTGCTCTTTTGCCCCAACTATTCCAAAAAAAAAGGGTAACCAATTGGTCTAATTCTGAGACAAAATCGTGTACTTTGCCCTTATTAGGAAACTTCTTCAGTGGGAACTGCACTTGCCATGCCTCCTTCCGAAGTGAAAGTAAGGAATTGCCCTGTCTGATTCGTAAAGTGGGAAGTACTTGCCCCTACCATAATGATTCGGAAAGCTATAGCAAGCTTAAGCACAGAGATCGTATAGGCTCTTTCAGGTTCAGGTGTCGAAGGAATAAAATCAGTCGCAGGTCAAGTCTCTGTGTTGGAAGTGGTCTAGTCTGTACGTCACTTTATTGTATGTAAGGAGAACTCCTCATCTTAAACCTCACCCTACCCATAACCAGAAGAGAGGAAGATTTTGGAAAGCTGATCCTCCAAGCAGCCCACGAAGGATCTTGCTCTTGTCGGATTGATGCTGGTCTTGACCACTACCCTGGTTCAAGAAAGCTCTTTGACGGGGGCATAGCAGAGCCCTGAACATGTAAGTTCCCTACCAGGTCGCAGAAGAGACATGGGCTGAGAAAAGTCCTTTATATTTATATAAGGTAAGGAAGGACCAAGGATGGAATGAGGTGAAAGCCCATGGTACGTTTTGTAGATTCCCCTTCGCTCGCTATCAAGGTTCAGGCTCATTCCAGTGTGCGAATACAACCCGTACTTCGCTCCATAAAGTGAAAGTAAAATTCCGAGGAATTCTTTTATAGTTCGCCCCTACATTTGTAAAGAGATGGAATGAGTCTCTTTGTCTTAGGGCGCAGAAGGTAGCTTCGGTATACTGGAGGTAGGATAGGTCAAGAGGTCGGCCAATCCTCTTCTTTCTCAGCCGGAAGAAAGATTTCACTCGATTCAAAGGCACACACACACATTTAGCCGATTAGAAGGCTTCGAACGACAGACGGAGAGGATTCCTCTGATGGGGATTCATTCCCTGCAGGACTACATTCCCGAAGGGGGATTCAGAGCTATTGGAAAGCTAAGAGCCGGCCTGGATTCGGCAGACAAAGAAAAATCAGTCCTTTCGTCGGGGTTGGGAGAGAGGGTCGACTAAGTAACAAAAAAAGAGGAGGGAACTCAAGAAATATCGTAAGAGAAGCAAAAGAATGTTACGCCCAAAAGTCCCATTTTTTCGTTGGTCAACAACCAACAAACAAAAGTCAGTCTTCTCTTCACTACTCCGTAGAGGAAGGTGGTGAAAATTTAGTCTCTCTCTTTTTGGGGGGGAGCGGAGAAACTAACTCAAGCAAAGCCAAAGTCAATTAGAGGGCCTACGGTACCCTTAAGGGGGCGGGGCTCGACCACGAGGATTGATTCCTTTAGGGCGCCCACTAGTAGGAGACTTAGGCAAAGAACAGAAGTGAGCCGGGTGAGGAGGTACTTACACTTTCTAAAGCAAAAGCCATTGACCCTTAGACAGTCGGGAATGGTGAGCCACCCGGAAACCCTGTCTACAACCGAAAGAAGGAAAGAAAGAATAGGGAAAGAGAACTAGCCGAAATGGAAGACTTGGGAGTGAAGTACATTCCCCCCTTTAGCTTGAGGGGACCGAGCCAATGAGAAGGCTTCCTTCTCGCCTTCTTTCTATCAAATTTCCCCCCTTGGTGGATCTCGCTAGTGAGACATATTGAATCGTATATGGACTAGTTGCACCCATCACGTGCCCGAATGCCTGTATCAACCGTTGTTTCGGTGCGCCTTTAGGCATCGTACATCCTTTGATGAATATTACACCTTTCGAGGAGAAAGAAGCAGAGCGAAGTCCTTTCTTATGGGCAGGGCACAACAGCGAGCAAAACGGGATGCTTCACAGCAGGCAGCACAGAAAGAGGAGTAGATCCAATGGGAGCCTGCCAACGAAATAGGGCCGGGATCCGAGCATCTTCTTGAACCACCTATCATATTAGGATGGAATACGAGTCGTAGACCTTCAGGCACCACGAGAGCAGCCCTAGTAGGAGTTTCAAGTCTGAGGTCAACAGCTGGTGTAAATCAGCCTCTCACCTCTCCTTTTTAGGAGGTAAGCGAACAAAGACAAAAACATCATCACAATAAGAAGTTCAGTTTTCAAGAGCCGGAAACGAACGAAGAGAAGACGCAAGTGACTCTAGCTTGGGCTGAGGCAAGGGCACGAACCTCTATCCCGATCTTGAGCTACAATCCCTGAAGTTGGTTGATTTTCTGCATCTAGTAGGGATCTGAAAGGTATGCTGCAGGCTTGATGGAACCCTATCGTTTTCCACTTATGAATCGCCTGGATCAGCTTCTACTACACAAGGTTAGACCTTTAGGAAATAACGTATGTAATATGCCTACAGGCCGAATCGAATATAGAATGAAAAGAAGCGGGTGTACCGATCCCAGAAAGCAAGAAGTAAGCTTTGGCGTAAAGGTTGAGCTCAAACGTAGCCGAAGCAATATCATAGAAGACGAATGGCAGATAGATGCAATACAATAGAGAGAAGGGGGCGGAGAGACCGATTAGATAGTATCAATCCCTTATCAGGCGACAGGGTTCGTTTTCACAGCTATGAAAGGCGAAGACACCCCCACCCCCAGAGCACCTCCCCCAATCTCTCCTGCTATATAATTACTTTAATAAACGGAAAGCCGGGCCGGAGAAGCAGAAAGTACGAAAACTGCCCACGGAGCGGTAACCGATACCGATACAGAATCTGAGAAATAAAGGTAACCTAATCTATTTAGAACAGAAAGAAAGTCGCTACTACTGAGCTACATAAAGAGAGTTCTTATAAGGGCTTAAGGGTGACACCCAATTTGATAATCTAATAAACAAGGTCGGTTGCAGCTTACATTGCATCTGAAGCGTAGGAAAGTCGAATCATTCAACTGAAACTGAAGCAGGAAAGGGTTCTTTTACGGGGGTTATACTAAAGAATTGGAGTTCGTTTATCCACTACAGGGCCGAAAGCATCCGAGGCAACGAGTTCCATACTTGGAGCGAGTCTAAAGATCAGCCGGCGGGAACAATTCGGTATCGCTTTCGCTTACTGGAAGCCTTTCCAGGCCTTCTTTTTAGCTGCTCGTTGGGTGCCAGACTTCAGGAATGTTCGAATCTAGAATGAAAACTACGGTCGTACCACCGACTAGAGATCGAAATGGGGGAAAGGGAGGAAAAGAGGCTACTAGTGAGTTTGCTTTTCCTTTATTTTATATAGTAGATTATCCATTCCTTTTTGAAACTTACCACCTCCCCCTTCTTTGGCGATAAGGCTCATCAGTAGATTGACTACGAGGCCGAAGAGTATAAATTAAGGGGTTACCACTCCTGCAAGAGGACAAGAAAAGAATGCAAAGAACGGGCGACTATCACCCACTCCTGCAAGACTTCTTTGGGTTCCAGAGTTGTTATCAAGGGCGGGGGAGTAGAATACAGCATACGACGAATCAACAGCTATAGCTATAGAATTCTCAATGAACAAGGTAAGCGAAAGCGTAGGAAAAGCGATATAGAAGGGGGCCAACGATAGTGAGTTACTTTATTTATTATTTATATAATATAATACGAAATTCCTTCATTCAACTGAGGGAAGGGAATTCCTGAAAGAAAGAGGGGATCGAGCATACGAGGAATCTGAGGCCATAGAAAGAATGAGTTGGTAGGCAGGGGCGATAGACGTAAGGTACCTCAAAGAAAGGGGCATCGCTAATCGATCTATAGGAACAATCTATTTGCGATGCCACGGAGGGGCAAGCGGGCCTATTGAGCGGAATTCAATAGAAAGAAGGGAAACTGAGCGAATGAGTGCTTTTGGCTGGAAATTTCGTATAATAAGGAAAAGATCGTGTGTCTGGTATCGAGAAGGTTTCCGCCCAATGAGTTATACACTAGTGCCTTGCGAGGTCGTATAACCGGTCTACGGGAACTGTAAGATTAAGATTCCCATCGATTCCAACTGAAAGCTAGTAGGATAAATCCTGGATTAGTTTGAACGGGAGAAAATAGAATCAGCAACTTTTGAATCTAAGCCCTTATTCATATCTAGGACGAGGGGAATGCCCGAGGACATAGTAATAGAATAGGAAATTGCCCTTTCTCAGACTAGTTCAAAAGAGGACAGGATGCTTTTCAAAGCAAAGGAGCAATCCGCTTTCAAGTTGAAGTTAGAAAGGCAAAAAAATAAATCAAGCAAACCCTGCCGCCAGCTTAACCGGATACACGGAATTGGGATCTATAGGTTTACCAAATTCTTCTCAACCAAAAGTCTTGTGAAAGAGGGCATTAAGCTCTGTTCTTTCTGCTTCTTTCTATGCTTTTCTTTTAGCATTCGCCTATGCCTGTGAAAGGAAATGCTGCTTTGAGATACATATTGATATCTAGCTGGGCGAAAGAGCACAAAAGGGAGTGGTTTCAATGGAAGTTGCAAGAAAAACTACTAGAATTCACTACATGGAACTCTGCCCGCGAGAAAGGGATGCTGCTTGCCTTCCCGGAGTCCAAGAGGCCGATGCAGAGTTTTCCCTTTTATATATTGAACCAGTAACAAGGTCCCTGCCCCCTGCAGGTGAATGAGAAGGATGAAATGACTCTTTAGATAGGGATTTTAGCTCTGCGATGATAGTACAAAAAAAGGGAAGGAGGATTTTTAGAGTCGTTCTGGCATTTCTCTTATCTATATCTATGTGAGATAAGACTCTAAAGTGAGTTTTTAACTTTATCTTCTACGTACCAATGGTGGATTGGGGATCAAATGGAAGTCCCAGTAGAATTCTGTACAATTGTTGTATATTCCCCAGCCCCTCCAGCTTGACTCCTAGCTTGCCCTGGGAGGTCTAACTCTTCCCCATCTGGCCTAAGGCATGACCTGACTAGCAGGGAGTTTCATAGGGCTAGGCTATCCTTGTATTCCTCTCGATTCTGAGTGAAAAGATATCGTGAAATACCCTATGAGTCTGATTTACTTGATCACTTAGATTATAGGATCTAGAATGCCTAAAGTCAAACTATTGATAGGGTTGTTTGCAAAGAATGAGAATGAAAGACTGGCTTTTAGCCTCGGACTTAAGGAAAATGCTATAGTAGCCCTGGACCGTAAGCAAGATAAACGAACCAGTCAGTTCATCTCTTGTGTCTGCGAGGTCAAAGGTAAATAAGAAAGCAAGTTTTTTTTAACATCCCAAGAAAAACTCTTTTTTTTCATTTCCAGGCAAGCTTTTTCAAATCCTTTGAACCTCCTTCTGCCTTTGTTCAAGATTCCCTCCCCCCTGTAATTGAATGAATTTTCTTCGCCTAGCCCTTTATCTCCTAGCTCTAGCTCTTAGCTATACTACTTTCTTTCTTTATAAGATAGCAGAGCAATAACAATTTATATTAAAATCCTAAGAAAGTGGTAGGTTATTGGTAGGCAGAATATATATGATATTTTTATTAAATTTCAAATCTTGAGAATGCACTGCTGTCACTAACAGCTTTACTAAAAGATATTGGTTCTTCATTTTTAGAGCTGGTAGAAAGAAAAACAGAGTGTGAGAAAGCCTTAACGGCCTTGTGCTTTGGTGGAGGAACTGGGGTGGTGCTCCCCACTACACAATAGCAGAGAATGCCTTGATGAGATAAACAATATGGAAAGATTGGATCTAGCTCAGCAGGATAGGTTACTCAACCTTACAGATCGGAATAAGATAAGGAAGTATGACTTCACTAGTCGCGATGAAGTGTACCAGCGTCTGTACTGGAGCGGATTTCCGATAGTTGGAAGGCAGCCGCACACAGCATCTAAGAAAGAAATTGACCTCCGAAGGTCCAACTCTTTTCTTTTTGCATCAGAAGAATGACCTTGACAGCCCCCCTTCTTGGGTGACTTGAGGATGTCAAAGCTCTCTCTCTTCATTCGGTAACCAATCCGTCTAGTCTAGTCTTTTAAGTCGTCCAGGTAGTCCTAAGAATAGTCCATCGTAGGTAAAGCTAGAGCTTGTTGAGAAAGTAGCTTTAAAGATGGGCACCCTTTCACTATGGGATGTAGGGAAGTTTAAAGCGATAGCAAAGGCCGTAGGGAATAGGATCTCTTTCTACGTCTACGGATGCTAATTCGGATGCTTTTGAAACAGCCTTTGGTTTGGCGTCTGCTGCTCCTTTGCTTGATCGTACCAAGATATGATATGCCTGGCTTAGAGCCAGATGTAGTTGTGCACAAGCTCCCTCTGAAACCTGGATATAAGCCAGTGAATCAAAGGCTTAGGAGGATGAATTCTCCTTGCGATAAAAGAGGGTGCGAGATAGATAGTTGTCTTATTCGTAGGATGGGACAGACTGACTTCCTTAAACAGGAGGCTGACTATAAGACTATAAGATGGATATTGTGGAAGGCTAAAAGGATAGCAAGGGAGTGTAGTGGTGGTTTTGGAGGTCGCATACCTTGGTTGCAGTGACATCGACACTGACGAGTCCTATCATTTCCGCAGCTCCAACAAGACTAGCAGTAAGGGATGCAGAGGGTGCACTTGGAGAATTTGTTCCTAAGTCAAGATCACGAGCAGGTCCTGCGGATATATAGCCGAGTTCATCTCGAAGCTTGCTCCCCCAAAGGAGCTTTTTAGCTACTGACCCCGTTGAAGACCCTTCCGACCAAGCACATCCATACAATAGGCTTTGTAAAGTTCCCCTTTTTGATCTTGTTTAGATGGGACTCCTTCTATCTAGTTCCTTTACTCGAACTGATATAACGACCAACTTCTACATGGAAGAAAGGGCACCACGTCTCATCGTAACCATTCATTCGACTTTTTTTTTTCTTTTCTTTAGAGGGTTATGTGGAGCCGGATCGAGTATACTAGGTGGCCAGGAGGATTAACGAGACTGCTGCATCAGTGGTTTGGGGTCTAGACTAGAGGTTTTCTCCCCTCTCTGACCTCTTTGCCCGCTTGGATAACCTATATCGCCTATCGCAAATTCGTTTAATAAAAAGGCCCTTTCCGCTTGAGTAGATAAGCGGTAAAAGAGGAACTCCGTCTTGGGTGAGCCGATAGGCGAAGACGAACTTGGCCACCCTAAGGTTTTAGCCTCCCTTTGAACAAAACTACCTTTGTGCAACAGATTCTACGAACTTGTCACTATTGGCTTTAAACCAATACCTTATGGAAGGGGAGATTCTATTTTTATCTCTTGTCTTCACAACTTCTGCCTATCAACGATTCCTTATCCGCAATACACGGCTCTACGAAGGAAGGGGTTGGGATACCGGGTTCCAGTGCTACGAACTGAAAGCGAGATAGGGCCTTAACTGGGCGGATGGGGATTGCTTACATGTCCTCTTCAAAAAGCCCCTATTTCCGGGCATTGGGCAAGGATTCGATTCGTTAGAGTGAGGTCTTGAAGGCCAGTATTAGAGATTGAAGGAGGTAGATTTAAGCAAAGAATAGGCATCGCAAAAAGGAATAATTCCATAAAAGAAGAAAGAAGGTAGCGTAGAGTCCATTAAAGAGCTATTCTCTTCTCTTGTAAATCCCCTTTAGAGTCGGGGATTGATGGTGGATACTTTTAACCGAAGAGAAGGTCGTTAAGAAGAAGAAAACTCGCTTTTAGCTTAAGGAAAAGGTCTCCCCAAGGCTTTTTGAATATTGTCTTTTTACGACCTGTCAATCGCCTTATACTTAGAGCCGCAGTTGGCAAGCTTTGAGCAGTCTTCAAAGGAAATTCCGACTATAACTATATAGGAAGCGATCTCATCTCCCTCATTCAAGGGTGGGATCATAAGAAGCTTCTTTATGACCAGCCGATCAAAGCACCTTTAAGAGACCAAGTTTATTGTCTTAGAAGCTGAAGCTATGAATATAAACTTCTTAGAGAGGGGGCGTATTTACACGAAATTCTATATCTGCTATCGCAAGACTGCTGAACCCGATACGCTGGTTTGTGTACGGATTTGCTGCTAATTGAAATGATCGGCCAGCGGACTAAGACTCAGACTAATGAATATATTAGCACTGCAAGGGTAGGAATATTACTAGTCAACTATTGTAATACTAAGAAGACTTTGACTTTCTAATATACTGTAAGAAATTTTACAGCAAAGTGCCTTGAAACTTAGTATTTACTATGATTCGTACATGGCTGGTACACAGAACCTTTGTTTGTGCCACCTCAAGTTCTCCTCTCTACCCATCCCTGTACTCAAAAGCGAGCTAAGCTCCAGATGACTCCCCTAGTCTCGTGGATGGCCCATCAGTCGAACGAAAACAAGAAAAGTCCACCCCTCCCGGTACGGGCGAGTAGGATATATAACAACGAAGACCCAGCTGTAGCATCTAAGCCATCTCTTTCAATGTCTCCAAGTCCTGTTTCCGATCTCAGCGCTGCGCTAAGCGTGGTAGTTAGGGATTCTTAAAGTGCAGCTGAAAAGGCCTGTGACAGGGTCGAATCGAACGACGGAAAGTCTTAATCAGTCGTTTAGTTATTAGTATTTTCCACTATGGAAGCAGGAGTGAGCCCTCGGCGATTGAGAGCACCTGTTCCAGTGTTTAGGCTCATTCCAGTTTGGTAATCTTGGCGTGGGACCTGAACAAGTCAAAAGCCTACCCTAAGGGCGCTTATCAAGCTTTGTCAGCGGCGGGGACCCTATTCAAGTAGTTCCACGCATCTTTCTCTTGTTGGAGACGAGAGCCTCAACGAAAGCTAGCGCCTATCAATGCAAGGACTTCGCTAAAGAAGGTCTGTCTGTGCGCGAGGAAGGTCTTAGTCCGCTTGGCTAGGTTCGCTTTGCAAGGAAGGGAAGGCATCCGTGCAGGTAGTTCAAGGCTGAGGTCAAGCTATGGGCACAAGGAGGTAAGGTATAGTAAGTTCCTTCTTCGTCTTTTGCTTGTCATTGGATTGGAAGCCGCAGGCGATGCCTTCTTGCTTGTGTAGTTGGCCTTGCCTGCTTAGTGCGGAAGTGCGTTAAAGTAGGCTCAGCTTCTTTGGTTTATAAAGATCTTGTAGTAGCTTAGATTGAATTGAATCTTATAGTTCCTATGGTAGCTTAAGACACTTTCTCAATAGTATAAGTGGACCTCTCAAAGGTATAAGTAGACATTAGTCTTGCTGGTTCGGTCTTTTGTTTATATGCCCACATTGAATACTTCTAAATTCCAGTTCATGGCTTCGTATGTACTGAGTGACTATAGGTCCATTCAGATGCTGCTCCAAGAGAACTTTATTCGGCCTTTGTATGACCGTCTTCCCTTCCTGTCTTTCTCCTTCGGTCAGGTAGTTCTGCTTCCGGTGCCGGAGGAGCAGGGTGGGATAGAAGGGTAGTTTCAGAGTTCGAGATGTCTGAGCTTGGAGGTTCCGCTTCTCTAATGTTATAATAAAGCTGCCCAGACCTTGCGTCTTCCTTTGCTGGCTAGATGCGGAAGTGAAGGTTCACGCTTGGGCCCTTGACGAGTACTTTTCTTTTAGTTAGACCGGCGGTAAGCCATGAAAGTTCTAGCTAAAGTGCGATATCCGCCGTTCTTTCGCGCTAAAGCAAGAGAAGCCCACGGAGCGGTAGGAGTACGTCGCTTCTTTCTTTTTCATATCTGCTGTCCCAGCGGAGTTCCGCTATCAACAAATTATAGTCGCATAGCAAGCGATGGTTTATCGTATATAAATAACTGAGATCTTTTTCATTTGAAGTAAATCATAGAAAAAAATGACGGAGGAGCTGATAAAGCATCTGCTTCGGTTGGCGCGTTGCAGTCCAGAAGAAAAGAATGAGATTGGGGGTGAATGAATTTAGGTATCGAAGTTTGTTTTAGTTATTGCCATCCCTTGCTTGGCAGCAGTGGGCTTGGTAGTTAGGTGGGCCCTCGGGCAGTTAGTTCAGGGCGTAGGGATCACTGTGGTACCCGAAAACTTTCTATGCCCACATTGAATAGTGGAAAAGCGCTGTTTAATGACTTTCATGTCTTCTGCTACTTTAGGAAGATTCAGACAGTCTTTTATGCCTTATTTTTTTTTAGGCGTCCTTCCGGATGCGTAGTAGCTCTAGTAGTAGCTGGATCAGGATGCGGAGTTTGAGCAGCGGGGTGAGGGAGAGATGGCTATGTCTCTCCCATCCCTTCTTTGGTTCAGTCTTTGGTAGTAGGTGCGATATTGAGGGAGTTCAGGGCGTAAAGCTTGACACTTGACAGTCGGAATGGCAAGGCGAGAGTCTCTTCGGCGAGGGCGCCCTTGCGTCGAGATTTCATATTGATTGGGAAAAGCGGACTTTCTTTTCGCTACGTTAAGGCAGTCGTTAAGGCTGTCAAAGCGTATAGTCAAAGCTACGTGAATACTTCGCCACCTTCCTATAGCCTTAGATAGCATATGGAGAAGCTAGGTCAAATCGTATAGCTTTCTCATCAAGATAGCGGAGATATACTTATGAGAAGCCTAGGGAGAAGATAGATTTCAGGAAAGTCATATCACTCCTTTGGGCACAGGTCACGTCCGCTTCAAATTAACTTCAAGGCTAGGTAGCTCACGTAAATCTACTTCCTAGGCACGTCCTTTCTTTTCGCTACGTCAAATCGTATAGGGAAGACGGCGCTTGAGTCCGCAACCTAAATATAACTCCTATTCCCACTCTTATAGATGCTATAGGAAGGGTAGAACGGGCGGGACGAGAGGGAATGAGGCTTCATCCTCGAGCGTAGGGGCCTCTTCTTCTAATCTAATAAGCTAGGGAATAAGCTCTCTTTCTTTCTCTCCTTCTTACGACTTACTGAAAGCTATCTATTCGGGTCGATGGTCAGGTCGGATGACTTACCTAAATCTAACTCGTGCAAAGAAGGGGCTTATATCTTTCGGTCGGGAATTCATCGTCTAGCTTGCCTTCGTATAGGGTCCGTACTCTAACTCCTATTCCGACTGTTATGGAAGCGAGAAGCCAGAGAAGCTCAAAACAGCTGTACACCTGATGGGAAAGAAGCGAGATAATAGCACTAGTAATGGAAAGGAGAGAAAGCGAGATGCGAGAGAAGCGAGTTCCAAACCAGCGAAGAAAACTACAGGGCGATTGGTTGATGGTTGGCTCTTTATTCAGGTGCTCCTCTCAGGTGGCTACTGCTTAGTTAGTTCTGTCTTGCTTGAGCCCATCTATGCCTATGCAACAGAGAAGAGAACAGCAACTACTGTATTGTGGCCCTGCCTGAAAGAGAACTGCAATGCCCTACCACGGCTGCTACTAAACAGCCTCTACTACAACTAGGAATGGTAGAGAGAAAGCACAGCTACCGTAAGGTTATGTCTTTCCTTAAGGAAGTGTTAGCTTGCGTAATGAGAATCAAAGGCGGCATGCGAAAGAGAAGACTGTTTAAGTCTCAACGCCGTAATATTCCAATAAGAGAAAGAATTTCATCTATTAGTTAAAGAAAGCAAGCAGCAACGAACGAGTAAGAAGGCTAGTAGCTAGGAAGTGACCAAGGACGCAAAGCTATTTAGAAAGAAAGAGAGGACATAACCGCGCTTACTTGGGCCTTCGCTCTGCTCGGCCGAACACCCTATCTATTAACTATTAAAGGAGTTAAGACTTACCCTCTGTCCTCCGAAAACCTTCTATTCCTAGGCCATGTTTGTGAGTAGTCCATGCACCGGCCTGAAGACCCCATCTATCAAATTCCCCGCACCAACCCTCTTGCTTACCGTAATTCTTACCCGAGAAGAGTAATCCGCTTACTCTTAGGGGAAAGGGACTTCTGATATAGTATCAAAAGGGGGCTATGCGAAGAGCGAAGAATGAGAGAGTTGGGCGTAGCGATGATGTTTTAGCATCAATCAAAAGTACGAATTCCCATAAACCTGCCTTAGAAGATACGGATTCGGCATGAGACCTATCCTCCTAGGTAAGGAAGCCGAAGGAATGAACTTCTTGTAACTCAAAGCAGATTAGAACGTGGAGAAGACTACCCTGAAAGTATGCCCCCGAAGGGGATATAAGAGTCTGATTAAGGTATGATTATATAATATATCCCGTCTTTCCATAAGCTTCGCTAAAGCGACTACATACCCTAAAAAAAGAGAATCCTTTTGAGTAGAGTTTTGGTCGATTCTCGAAAGATGCTTCAGTGACCGATGTAGCAAAAGAAAAAGAATAAGCCTACTGGTGATAGTACATTGATCTTCTTTCTTTTCCTCTTCCTTTAAAAAGCGGATATTAATTTTCTATCATCTGGTAATCAGGCATTCTCACCCACCCAGCGAGCGTAATACCTGAAGCTGCGTCTTAGGCTCGTGTAGAGTACTCCACTCGCACCTCATCCGAATGCTTGCCATCCGCGCATTTGCTCCTTCCACCCTGGCAGGCTACTGGAGTTAGCATGTAACCATTTAGAGAAGACTTTTTCTGGGGCTAAGTCCCCTACCTAAGAATTCAAAGGCAAGGAGCGTACGCGCGGAATACTTTACACGAGAAGGAGATACAAAACGCGAGAGGAAGAGAAGCTCCAAAGAGCTCATTACAGGTATTGCATTCGCTCCTTAGGACTCATTACTTCCTGCCTAACCCCCCCGAGGTAGCGCTGCTATGAGAAGCGAATCTTTATCAATAGGAGCGTCATTTCTTGGTTGTACCGTAACCCTTACAACTGAATCCCCGGCTTCCCTGTAGAAACCTTTAGGGCGAGCACTCATTGCATTCCTACCAAAACCCTAGCAGGTAGGTGCGAAGGATTAAGCTCCCTCTCCTTTAGTCTACCTCTCCGAGGGTTAGTAGAACTTTCACCTGCTTTATTTCTTCGCTCCCCCAATAAGGTAAAATAGAACCGTAAGACGACAGGGTTAAGTGAAATTCGAGAGTCTATGTGCATAAAATACCCTTTTCTTATATAGTTTTTAGATTCCATATGTAGAAGATCATGTGGCATTAATGGCACCGACAATATGAGAAGTGATGTACCCCTCTGCAATCGAAATGCGTCCAAGACATATATACCAATATGGGGGTCAACCTAATTCAACGATGCACGTGAACAAGGTCTGCTTTGTAAAGACTGATTTAAATTTCCAATTTTGAAAAAGGCCACAATGTTTCCATTTATCGGTCAATCGCATCATTATCTGGTTTGAATTTCTCCCGACCCGACTACAAAGCCTACACCCTTTCCGTAGTGATGGAGAAAAGACTAAGTACCAGACCTCTGAGTCCTCTTTTTTATGGGCTGGGAAAAAATCCTCGATCAGACTACTATGTTTAACACATAGTAATAGATCTGCCATCTTCGATTCCATTTTATATACTGATTTTATTACAAGTTTGATCAAAAGTAGTCGGCATGAACTTGAATGCTGTTGAGCTCTTTGCCCGAATACGATCTCCTAATTGCTAGTAAAAATCAAGGGCCAAAGTCCGAACTCATGATTTTACACGGAAGCTGTTCGACTGAGCATTCGTACTCCATTTTCTTGCATAAAAAATGCATTTGCATACGCAGGGATTGGGCTTTGCTTGATCGATCTACTTGTTTTCCTTAGCCTTACCTTAAGCTCATCTTGTCTTGCTTTCCTCTTTCTTCTCTATATAATAGAACTGGAATTCTAACTTAAAGAAAGCTGTCCTTTTTTATAATCTGGAATAGGAGGGTTGAGAAATCAAACCATAATCTCAATAGGGGTAAGCTCCAACTCAATTAGCATTCACATAAGGATGGGGCTCGATGTCTACTCGGCATTCATATCTTTCTACAAACTTTCCATGAGGTCGGATAAGTCCCTTGGACGGACGCTTACAAAGGGAAGGAAGAGAGAGGGCAAGGCCTAGGAGAAAGCAGTTGAACCGCTATTTCTTCTATTCTGCTATAACCTTCCATTATTTACACAAGTGTAACTACTGAAGGTAGCATACTACCATGGGACAGGACCGCTTTTCCTCTTCAATCTTTAACTCGCCTCTTGACTGATGTTGAGCCGGTCCTTGGCTCTTTCCTGCTTTCAGGTTATCAAGAATAGAATCAGAGCAAAGAAGTTTCATCTGCATCCATAGGCTCCGGTTCAGCTCTTACAAAAGGGGCTGCTAGAGAATAGAGTGTAGCACTTTCTTTCGTAATAGATTAGGCAGTTCGGGATTCAGGAATGCCCCACGAATGAATATCTGACTAAGGCAAGGAACTTCCATAGTTTAAAAGGAGTAGGCTCTTTCACTAGAATAAAAAGAAATCCTCTGGTCCTACTTCCTTTCTCTGTTTCTGATTGATAGCAATTCCTCTCTCTGATAGTCACTATCAAGCTGAAGTGAAGAAAGTTCATCATAGAAGGGAGAAGATCTAAAAGAATTAGCTCGGGTTCCAAAGAAAATAAGAAATTCCGGTGAGAAAAGCATTGATTTCATGGGTAAGTCCAGGTTTAGAATCCACATTAGTAAGGGAATGCTTGCGGGAAAGCATTATAGTACTGCAGTTAAGAGCCCTTGCCCTTGAGGGTCAATGAATAACTTGCAGAAAAGAGGCTAGACCAAGGCATAACTCTTGTTATGCTTCAACCGATACCCCGCTTTGGCGGACGATTTAGGGCGTATCACCTAGCTAACCCGGAGAAGCTATTCTATTACCCCCGGGGACAGGTACTGGCTCGTAAGGCAAAACTCTCTAGTTTAGTGCTGGGAATCAGATTTACAGTATTGTTTTGCTGGAAGCGTTTTTAGATAGGTAACTCCGCATAGAAAAAAGAAGATAGAATCTGTCTTAACGAGTATATTCTATTCATTTAATAACTAAGTTGGTTGGCCTGCCTATATTTATATGGGGTAGGGGCGGGTTAGCGGTATGGGCGTTGATATGGGTTGGGTTCGCCCGAGTCGCTCACTGCAGGAATTCCCCAACCATAGCCAGTAGTACACTCGCGTGTAAGGAAGTAAGATGGGGGCGGATTGGCCTTACCTTTCAATCTTTTAGAATCTAGCTGTTGTAGCCTTCCTTTGTCTCTTGCTGCTGGAAGTCGAATAACTGTTTTGATTTCCCTGAGGGAAGAGATATTGAGTTTATGCCTTATCCTTTCGAGCCAGCTGTCTCTTTGAAGCTTGCAGTATAAAAGAAGAAGCTTAACCAAAATCGATCTCACAAAGCAGCTCTTTCGCCGAAGTGCTTTTACAGCAGTCATAGGGTAAACGCATTCTGTTGCAGAGCAAGTTGGAGTCTCACTAAGAGTATCATAGCTGTGCATTCCCCAGTAGAAGTCTTCGTGCCAGCCGAGGAAATCTAGAGTACCCGCTCCTACTTATTTTATTACCTTACGCAATCTGCTTTCAAGCCAGAGGCGAGGGACAACAAGCGGGATGATGTTGATGCTGGACCAGCTTATTCACCCGATGATCAAAAGGGATTCCCAGAAAACCAGGACCTGAGAGAGTCTGCCTAAGAGGAGCTCTTCGTCTCGAGGCCTCGTCAGTCTATCTCAAATAGGTAAGCAGCGGGAAGTAAGGCCCAGCAGGAAGATATAGTTTCTTACAAAGCCTTTTTGCGGCTATTCTATATATATTTATATAAGTCTTTATCTAAGAAATTTGTGTTTCATCCAGGCTGGGGTGCGCTTACTCCAAAAGCAAAGGCCAAGGCAAGGGCCCTGTCTTAATAGGATAGGAAGAAAAACCTAACTCGAGGAGAAGGCCTATTGCGTGATTCGTCTAGTTGAACCTCCTTCTTCAGTCGGGAGGCGGACCAGAAGTCTGTCTCAGCAGTCTAAAAAGCGTATCGATCTTTTAAGCACGGGGTCATTCTTCTTTATATTGTTCCAGTTCCAAGGCAGTCGCATCAAAGCAACAAAAACTATCAGTGATTGAGCCATTCGCTCCTCGAAGGAGGGAGATCTTGTGTGGCTCAAGGTCTTCTCGCTTCCCTCTCTTTAATTTAAGGTTATTTCGGATTCCGGCTTTCATTTTAATAGAAAGAGCTGCTCTGAACAGAAGATTTTTACGTAGGTAAAGCTGGCTAACCAAAGGTTCTTTTTCAGCCGTTGACAAGTAGTCTCAACTTGCTCATGTGACGTATTTTCTCTCCCTTTTCGTCGAAACAAGACCACTACCCCTTGTCCCAATTCGAATCTTCATGATTCAATCCTCGTGAGGGGGCTTCCCCTTGTTGAAAGAGACGAACTGTTGGTTCTACCTCTTAACTGAAGCTGGCCATCGAGTTGGGTTTCCACTCCTTTAGCTATAAGTGGTCTGCTTTCAAGAAGAATAAGAAGACTGGTGGGTGCGAAAAGGTGCTGTTTAAGAGTCTTTCTGAACAGGGTAAGGGCTAAAGCTTATATGAACTCAACGACTTTATCAACTATATCAAAACACATCCATCCTCCCCGTGCCTTCTTTTGATTTTTAGGATCCGAAGACCAATCAAATTCTTCTGCTTTCTAAAAGCACGGGCTCACTTTATCCAATTTCGGTTTTTCTTATTCACATCCTCTCCCATTTCTATTTTTTGTTGAATAACATTGGTATCGAGAAATGTTATATTCTATATTATCAATCAAATCCTTGTAGACAAAGTCAATATCAGCAGATAGCTGCGCAAGTGAAGATGGTTCAGTACACCTCGATACAACCTATGATTTGTGATGGTTTCCGCTCTATAAGGCCTAAAGAAGTGGTCTTCCGGGCCAATGGTAGAAGCATTGAAAGCAATGTTCCTGGTAGAGAATGGGACTGGGGAAGCGTACAAAAGCTTTTGAGTGAAATCCGGCCTATACGGATAGAAGGCAGCGATCCTAATGTCCCGATTCTATGTCCTATGGAGGAGAGCGTATGAGCCTCTGAGACAAGGTGCTTGAAAGAGTCAACGGAGCAATGGATTATTATTATTTTCATCCCCGTTACTTTATTAATATTAATAATAAAGAATGATGACCACAACAGCATGGGCTTGTTGAATGGCAGGCTTGACCGGCAATGGAAAGGATTTCTCGGAGAAGATATCCTGAATCAAATACTCTAAATAGTGGTTCGCTTAAAAGATCTGTACTAAAAACATCCCTATTCCTACCCTTGAGGGGAAATCACACATGAAAAAGAGTACGCGAAAAAAGCACCTTTAGGTGCCAGGAGTGCGGCGTCCAGCCACATTAGCTTCGAATCGAGTAAGAGCACCCGCTGATGTCTTATTTCGTCTGATTCAACAAGTGGATCCTCCTATCCCGGACCAAAAGAAGTGGCTAGTGGATCTGGATAACCTTTCTTCCCTTCTACTTTTAGTAGTCGATGTTATACCGGTACTAAAGAGAAGTAATAGAATTGGCTTAGAAGCGGCTTCAACCAGAGAGGCCCGAAGTCTTATCCCAGAGTCCTAATAAGAAGAATAAGAAGAAGTGGTCTCGCCTCTAACTCCTAACTCGGGAACTGCTACAAGAGAGAGTCTTTAACCTTCCCTTGCCGAGGATCGCTCACTAATACTTATGGACTCCTAAGAAGAAAGACTAAGTAGATAGTCGGGGCTAGCTCCCTCAACTCCGAGATGCAGGAACTAGTCAATCAACTGCCCGAGGTTTAAACCTTCTTTCGTCCCCAGGTTTTTGTGGTAGGGGTCCTACCTTCCCTCTCCCCTTCCCATGTCCCAAAGCGTCTTCTTATTCTATGCAGCTTCGTTCATGCCCTCCTCTCTCGGTCCTTTGCCAAGAGGCGCAAGTGTGAGACACATCAATTTGCCTTCTATTCACAATCACAAGGGATTCAAGCAATTCCTCCTTGACTTTTTCCTTTGTTTCGAATAAGTGCTCTTCTGCAGGCCCCGCGTCAGTAGGAGTAGAAGAGGAGTCTTGGGGCTTTATTAGTTTTTTTTCTTATCTGCCTCCCTCTCCCTAAGGTCGAGCTACTTCGTTCCTCGGATAGAGTCCTTTCTGATCGTCAAAAGATAGAATTCCAGGAGATGAGGTAAGGTAGGTGATAGAAATTTCTAATATCTACGGTTATCCTTAAGCTTCGCTTTAGCGACTACGTTCCTTTAACAAGCTATAAATAACCTTGCTTTCCATGGACTTTCCTTTCCAAGTAGAGCAGGAGGGCTTGCTTGCTAATAAGTAAAATACCCGGCTATCTCTGACCCTTCTTTCTTGGTTCTTTTCTAATATGTGACCAGAGAAATGGAGATAGGAGAGTCTCGATCATGTGAGATAATTGGGTATGGAAAACTGACTCACATCCGAAAGATTAATGCCGGTGCCTTGATCTTCCCATTGCAGTCAGGAAGGAAGAAAATGGTACCATCGATCATCCCATTCCCTTGTTTGGTTCTTCCATTAGCGTGTGCCAACAAATCATATAAGAAAGAAGCTCGTGTGGTGCATTCACCAGAGGCAGCCCGGGTAAGGTTCACTCATCATCGATTGACCAGTTCGTATACTATGATATTTATGACATTGGGACAAAGACAATTTGAATTACACCCTACAAGGAGCTGGTCCAAGCCTTCCTTTACTTATCGCTAGCCGGCCGGGTTACTATCCTTTGTATATAATCCATAAAAAGGCTTTCCCCTTACTATCGATGCTTTGTTTTTATAAGGGCTTTTTTGTAGTTAAACGACGCTTCGCTTTCTGCCTCTCATTACAGCTAGGAGCTACCCGTAGTGAAGAAGAAGTTATAAAGCCATTGCCCAGAAGAGAATTCTGTATAGTAGATATGCGAAAATACAATTTTTCTAAGACATTTGAAGTACACAAAGATGCGTCAGAGCCGAGGTCAGGCAATAGGTTGCTGAATCTTTTCCCTTATTATAAGATAGGAATTCATCCCCTAGCTAGCAAGAGCGGAGCCGATAAGGAAAGACTATAGCCCTAAAAAGGCCTCTGAAGCCGGCTTTCTACCCTTTCGCCCACAGAGACAGATATGATTAGAAAGAAGTGGTACCGGGGAGGAAGGTTATTTGAAGAAAGCAAGGGCTTGGCACCCGAGGAAGTTAAGGTATTGAAGATAATTTATGTACCGGGGGGAAGGACAAAGGAAAGAGCGATGTATACATTATTGTTTTTTCCATCTAGCTTTTCTACTACTATCCGAATAGAGCTGCTTTCTCACATCGTACCAGGGGCTGGTTGGTCTGTCTGTTCACATGAAAAGAAGACACCATGCCGAAACGAGCTTAAGGAAGGTTCCTTTCAAGAGAGGGCGCCAAAGAGGATCCCCTTCAGCACCAAGATAGATGAACTCAAAGAGGAGCGAAAAATCTTAGTCTATGGGGATGCATAAAAGGGCGTGCAGAAAGGGAAACAAATCATGAAATCTCTTCCTCAACAAACTTTTATTAATTTATTAATATTAAGGGTACCTGAAGGAAGGTCTTCTGAATCTAAGAAGAGGGAGGGGGGATGGAAAAATGATGATGATCCCATTAGTGAAGAAAATTCCCTTTGTGAATGCTCCGACGGTATGAAAAGTTCTTAATGTTAGTTGAGTGCCCGGTTCTCATAGCAAAATTGTAAAGATCAGAGTCGACATTCGGCTGGTGCTATCTCTTAAAATAAGAGAAATAATAAGGAGAAAGGCTGCCTTAGGTTTAGGAGTTGATAAGAGTTCTCTGCTTTCATAGTTTCGTAGCCGCTTCTGATCCCGGGAGAATAAAATAATAAGAATGGCTGTTGTTGAATCAGCTGTGAAAGACGCTCTTGCCTCAGTTGATGTTGGTGTAATAGACCTTACGGGAGCCCCGTGAAGGCTAATTTCTCTGCCCCCCCTATGTCACCAATTGTTGCAACGAGGGTGACGTCATTGAGGCCCTCAAGGACATGCTTAGCAAAGGTATGAGCAAATTTCGCCAGTTCTATAAAGTGGGACTGAAAAAGATGACTCATATTATATTGGGAATTTTCCGTCTTCTTGCTTTTTACTAGGATTTTGAAGTTGGGGCTGATGGTTTAGCCACGTGGCTAGCTTTGAAAGCACTTGTCTCCCTCTTATCAAAGGTTGCTCCAGAAAATAGAAATCCTGATGTCGGTGCCGGTATAGGCTTGATCCAGTTACGCAAGGTCTGGCATGTGTCCTTGATAAGGGCTCTACGCCAGGGCTTCCATAAACTTATGTACTCCTCTTTGGTGATAGTGACCCTAGGCCATGGACCTTTCTTCTGAGTCCGCAGATGCTTCCGTCAGACTTGGCCTCTGGTATTCATGTGGAAGAACTAGGCTAGAAATTGATCCCTCTAATGCATTCATTCATCAAAGGATTTCCTCTTCCCTGTCCTAGGTGTGGACGAAGACCGAGACTCCTCTAAGATCCGATTCGATGGTATATCCCACTTCTATTGTTCTTAAACGGATCTCTCACTCTTGATGAACTTGAAGACTTCAGCTTGAAAGATCCGATCTTGTCTTCACTCACCCATTCCTTTAATAAGAGGAATGCTTGGTACCCTTATTTACTTTTACTGGTTTTTTCCTGTCCCACTTCCGCTTTCCTCACTCCCCGGCTTGCTTGCGTAGTAAAAAGAAAGAAAGCGTCTATGGCAGATGGAATACGAGATCTAGGCTAGCCCTTCTTCCTTTGTTAACTTAAAGGCTATGTAGAATCCTAGGTTTAGCTTTCTAATACCAGTCATTAGTTCCGCTCCAAAGTGATAGCGCCATCGAAAGAGAGAGTGTCAAAGAGTCAAACTTCGATACCTAAATTCATTCATCCAAAGACTTTTCCAGTCCATTCCCTGATCCTTGCTTTAACAAAGACTTTATTTATGATTATGAATAGTGGCTGGCTTTCGAGTTGGAAAGATAAGAAGAGTTTGACCCTGAAGGGAAGAAGTACACTGCTTAAGATATAAAGCGCAGAGCCGTCCTATCCTAATAACAGACCTGGAGAACAGGAAAGCTCCAATACATAGTTCCCTGGTTAGACCGTCAGTGATAATGAGAAGAACCTTCTTCAGGTAACCTCCTCGAGGCATCACTACCTCATGGCAAGCTTACTGAGTATCCACCACATCCCTTTCCAAAGATTCATTCTGATTGGTTTTTTCCATGAACTCTCTTGGCAAAGTCAGGATCATCTTGCAATCCACCTTATCAGGTAAGTTACCTAACTGAACTTGAAACTTTGGCTCATTTTCTTTAACCGACTGCTTGACTCACCAACCTAAAAGTCTTCCTCCATCCGGTCATCTTCCGGAGCCAAGCCTTCTGAAAGAAAGCTCATAAGAAAACTCCGTTGACGAGGTCTGTCCCTTCTCCAGCTTCTTGTGGTCTTTCCCAGCCTTACCTTCTGCTGGGTACTTCACCATCAGACCTCCCTTCGGTCGCCTTCTCTGCTTCAGTCTGTATTTTCCTCTTCACTGAAGCCTTCTTCCTCAGCATCCTCCTTTTCTGGGTCCTTGTCAGCTTAGATGATTTCAATTATGCTGGACTCTCTCCTACGGCCTCCTTCTCAGGTCTCGGTTTCTGTGCGGCATGAACCCACTGATCAGTTGGTGGGACAGTAGACGTGAAATAACCATTGTTTGCTATTAAATCGAAATTGATTGAATAAGAGAAGAAAGCTGTTAAGGTGGGTTGGATCCTAGCGTCGATAAAAGCTATCCGACTTGAATGATCGAATCGATTCCACTTTGTCGAGATTTTCTTTGTGTTCAGTGTACCGCTCTGAAGCTTGGGTAGCCTATGCGAAGCAAGCCTACATAGGGTACAAGATCGAAAATCACGCTCTTCGGAGCTGTGCTGTAATGCCCAAAGACTGGCTACCTAGCTTAACGCCCTCACTGCACACTTGATATATATCTGTCTTCATTATCAGCTGCATGCTATCGGCGCTATATGCACACCGCCAAAGCGAGATTCTCTTTCGAGAGTGAGATCACCATCGGCTTGTGGAAGGATCACTCCGTCAAGCAGCCGTGATCTTATATACGATAGCACTCGCCATGGATGATACGATTCCCTTTCTTGCTCCTCTCTTGATTGAAATGGCCTTTTTTTTTTCTTTTCTTTTCGTTTTCACTTACATACGTGAATCTAGGTCCAGCCTCGCTTGCATTCAGTTATCAAGGGGGATGTCTACTCTTTCGTTTACATACGCAAGCTCCCGCAA
>JAOANK020000024.1:52778-69306 GCA_026257165.2 Telfairia occidentalis | reverse complement strand
TTACTTTGAACTGACAAAACCCTTCTTTCTTTTTCTCTCTACTTCTCTATTCTTTTTTTTTTTTTCATGTTCTTCAACTTCCTTTGGTTTTTTCTTTTTCTTCTTCACTATTTTTTTTACTTCTCCTCAACTTTCTTATTCTCTCAAGGAAGTGGAACAACAAAATAAACAAAGAACTCTCACCCCGAAGGTATGTTACTCTCTTCCTCAATTATTTTTTGTTCCATCTATTTTTATACTTTCACTTTGTTTCTTCCTCTATCTCTTTTTCGATAAGTAGAACCAAGGACGAAGATAAAAAAAATATTGAGGTTGAGAGGATAAAGAGAAAAGAAATAAAAACAGAATAAAGTGCTCACAAATAAACAGGGTCACAGGCATACACATGTAAAAAAGATAAATAAACAAATAAAGAAGTTACATTATATAGTAGAAGATGTAAGGAAAAAAAAGAACTCTAATACCTTGCTCTTTTTTTTTATAGGGATTTGAGAAAGAACTGGATTTGAGAAAGAAATGAAATGAGCAAATGGAAAAAAAACGAGCATGTTGTTTGAGGTGCGAATCGTCGGAAATAAACCCTACCAAGTGCAACCTCCAACTATGCATGACCATCCATTTTTTTGACTCACTCAATTTCTCTGTTTTCACCCTTTTTTTATGTAATTTTTTTATGGAACTCTCTCTCTCTGTGTATATGTGTACATATGTCTCTCTATATTTTTTTGTGTATCTTTCTCCACTTCTTTGTAAAAGAAAGGGTTTATATAGCCCAAACTATTTATGTTTTTGTGTGAAAAAAAAACTAACTATATTTTTTAATTTGAATTCATGCCAAACAACCTTTACTTAAAAAAAGTGTGAAATTTGGGAACAAAATCAAATTTTGAAACCAAACTTACTACTGTTAATTTTTTCAAACAACTAACAAAAATATAATTTAATCTTTCAAAATAAAGGGAAAGACACAAATTAATTAATAAAAGGTTGTGACATTCAAAATTAATTGACACAATTATTAAACAAAATCATGATTAATTTGAAAAAGACCGGGTGAAAATACGTGTCTCAGACGAAAGTCAGCCGCTAAGGAATCAGACTTCAGCAGCTGAACATTTAACTTGATCCATGTTTGGAAATAGGAGCATCTTCATCAGGTTCAAAATTTGCATCTGACACTTTGTTTGTAATTCAAAGGAAAGAGAAGGCCGCTGTAGATCTCAAGTCTTTACGGGCGGTAGGGCAAGTGAAAGATTCAAGATCTGTCAGGCTTAAGGTAAAGGGTATGAGAGAAAGAAAGTTCTTGTTTCCGGGCTTAACTATGGGAATAAGGGGAATAAGAGCAGGCTGTAAGTGAAGAAATTCCTTTCGGTAGTGGATGCAGGTGAATCAGAGTCAAATCTCTCTTTTCGGAAGCGAAGTCGTAACTTATACCGTTCGAAAGGCGCTTCAGTCCTTATGGTTATGGATAAGGATACATAAATAGAACCATTCTTTCTTTGCTGTTACGGTAAGCAAGTCTATTAGTACACAACACTCATTTATAAAAAGGCGAATAATTCACTTTATTGACGAACATGAGAGCGATGCATTTTTGTCTTTTGGTTTTGAACTTCTAAGAGCTTTTAAGTCGGAACTCAAAGCTAGTGCGTTAAGCAAGCTTCTTTGTTGTAAGGCTATCGGATTAGAGAATTCCCTCTTTTTGTCTTGCCCTACTTCTAAGTCTCGATAGAAAAGGGAAAGCAAGTGTTGTGATGAGATATGTCTTTCGGATTGGTCGAGGACACCATTACCTTGTTGCTCGCATCATGATCGATGTAGATTTTTCCTCTCCAGAGCCCCGATCAGTCTTGACTGAAAAGCTTTCAGACCCTGTGTGAACAAGTTATACTAGCAACTTGTTGTGTCATGTCCGTTTTCGTTACACATATGACATGGTACCTCTTGAGACTGAGATCTCTTTTACTACTGGTACAATCACCTCTCACAAAGTTGTAGCAGAGCCAAAATCTATCCCACTAACCTAGCCAATCTCTCGGGTTAAATGTCTGGGGTGACATGTGCATTTCGAAATATTTCCATCATTTGTTCTCGGTGGAGCTCTGAAGTTAAAAGAAGACCTAAGATCTAAATTTGGGTAGGGACTTTGCTAAGTTGTTCGGCCACATTCTATTCTGATTGCCTTGAAAATAGCAAAAGTATTTTTCTTCCCTTTTCCTTTTTCTCTTCTTCGTATCTTTTTTCTTAATTCCACGGGACTTTATCCAGATTGTACTCGGAAGATGGTTGGTAAGGGATAATGAGTGGTTGTGGTACAGGTAGGGTAAGGGGTTGAGTCTGGATTTGAATAAAAGCTCAATTTTGGGATCAAGGGAATCGAACCCCGACTTCGCTCGAAGCATACTATGGAACGAGCCTTGTCTGCGAAGCAAGTTCAGTCAGGGCATAAATCATCCGTGAGTGTAGTTGACTAGTATTACCATTACCCTAAATGGTCCGTATCCTTCGCAGCAACCAATAGTTCGTCTTCCTTCACTATTAGAACTATGACTCCCACTCCGTAAACTACGCTTGCTACCTCCTAAGTCTCGTCTCAAGCTTTGGTATAGACGGAGTTTCCTGTCTCCCGTCACAAATTCAGAAAAGGGTAGCTAGTGTCCTTAATCGAATGACTTGAAACACTTCTACGTAAGAAGCACTATTGGATTGGTTGCAACCACACCAACTCATAGTCGAGTCTTGACCTGGACTTTTTAGGGATTCTCTAAAACTTGAGCAAGAACCGCTTTCTAGTTGGATTCTTATGAGAGCTCCTAGGCTTCTGTTTCTGCTCTTGGCCTATTGGTTGATGATAGGGTTCCTGTTGGTGGAGTTTCTGGCCTTGACCTTGATTCCAGTCTCGTCTCGCATGCCAGCAAGTATTCGTCAAGAACGACTTGGTTTCATGTAGCTACTATAGCTCTTCTCGCCTTTCTAGCCTGCCATGTGTTGCTAGGAAATGCCTAAGCCTTTTTTTTATTTCGAGGCTTTCACCCTGAAATTTGAATCTTGCTGCATGAATTCACTGTAAGACTAGTATATGGTGATATCCAACTTGAAAGCTCGAACACAAAAAGACCCTTCATTATTATTAGATAAAGAAAGGGTAAAGGAGAAAAAACCAAAACTAGGGAGCTAAGAATTGCGAGAAACGTCGATTAGGAAAGACTTGGTATATAATCTGTGCCTTCGATCTGGCTATAGTCCATTAGCAAGCGAGTAGAGGAACCGTTCTTTCCATTCAGTAAGGGGATACAAGCATTACGAGGAGTTTTTTAATAGGAATATGAATATGAATCTTCCCAACTCAAGTCAAGCGAAGCGTAGTGAGGAAGTAGGGGAAGAACAACTGCAGAAAGGCTAAGTGAAGCTCTTCTCGGGACTTATTTTTTCTTATTTTTTCTTCTTCTCTTCTTGCTTATCACCGACTTTCCGAGCGTAGTCTTTAGTAGAGAGGGCCATTATTGCAGGGAGTAGGAACATGACAAACCATTAGAATGCATTCTCGCAGGAAGTAGTATACTCATCGAGCTTTCATTCCTTTCGTCTCAAAGGCCGGTTCAGTAAGAGTGAAAATTCTTCTAACTGTCTCGTGCATTAAGGTGGCATGTCTTACTCTGGGCTAGCAGTGAACGAAGTGTGAAAGTAGAGAAAGCTAGCGTTCCATACTTTGTTGGCCAAGCAAAACTCCAGCTAAGCTAATAGCTTAAATTGTGGGATATCAAATTGTTGGCAACGACACTTTTGAGTGCCCCTAACCTTGAGGGGGCCGTAGATCGAGTTCTGGGCTAAGGTTACCACCCTTCGAAACTCCCTTCTGGAAAACGTGAAGTAGATCGACCAAGTTACAAGAAATGACCAAAGAACAAAAAAGCCAAAAATAGCTACAACATAAAATGTTCATAATTGCTCGACTAAAAGAAAGGGTTTGTGCTGCCTGCTCTAAAGGCTTTCCAAGAACTTCCTTGCGCGGGAAAGTCTAGACTAGAGCCGACAACTCGTGAAGAGATAAACCGCCAGAAGCAGGCAAGGAAAAGTCCCTCCCCTTTTTGTTTGCAAGTCGAGCACTAAAAGTACCAAAGCTAGCCTATGACGTAAGCATGCAAGTGGAGAGAATTCCATACTTAAGATAAACTACACCAAAAATTGGAAATGAGATTCCTTGATGGCTGACTTTCGTCTGAGCAACTACTGAACTCAACTGAGCTATAAGTTGGAATTATCGGGCGAAAATACCTTTCTAATTGACACCCCAGTCCTATCAATCCCATTTTAACAACATCTTCATCACATTCAAAATCAAAATCAATAAATATGTCTTCAACATCTAAATATTTAACTCGATCCATGTTCGAAAATAGGAGCGACCTTAGTTTTCCTGACATTCTAGGCTTCTTTGTTGGAATATGTGGAGGCCACAATCCGGTAATAATATTGAACTCCCTTTGGGAGAATGAAACCTTCTTGTCTTGGACGTTGAAACTCATTACGATGTCGTCTTACTCTTCTATTTCCCTGAGGAGAAGGTGATGAACTAACTGGCTGTTGAACATTAGGTTCATATCCAACAGAGGACCTAACATGGTTTTCGTGAATAGCGTTAGCTGTGATTTAGTCAGCTTCCGCTTCACTACATCTGTAGCGTGTGTAATGTGAGCCAGTGAAGAAACTTGAGCATTGAAGTACTCTTCTGGGGCAATCTTAGCAACCATGTCAATCTCCATATTGCATTTTTGAAGAATATTCTACGAATGATAAAGATGAGTATTAAGTCATTATCAAATCGAAAAAGTACCTAGTTGTAATTAAAATTGATCACGTCACTTTAAATAACTAATTGTATGACACGATGAAAGCGGATAGTGATATATCGAGTAACCCGATGGTTGTGTCTTCTGTGAATGTCGTAACGAAGGGGGTACTGAAAATAGACATTGTGTGTTGATAGTAAATGTTCAATAGGTCACTTATTTCATGAAGAAATGAATATCATACATGTCCACCGTTTCGATTTCATTCTACCCTAGGAATAAAATGAACGTCGGAAAAATTGAGATCCAATCCAAAATTGCAACGTTTCGACATTTCTGCTATGCATTGTTTAGTAACTAAGAAGTATGAACTGAGACAACGTGACTACATTAGTTGAAAGTAAATAAAAAGGGAAATTAAGTTAATTGTCATTATTTTTTCTTTTAAATCTTTTTAATTGCATTTGTTTTCTTTTTTGTTTTTTATTTCCATGTTGTTATTATAATATGTTTTTCTTTTTTCTTTCCAATATGTCACTGCATCTTATATATATTAGATCAAGTTACTTGACATTCCTTATACAATACTTCAAATAAACAAGAGCAACCATGTCTAACGAAGAGGTCAACAGTCCGTTCCAACGCACTGTTGCTACTCATTACCGTCCGAATAACGACGATTATGAGATTCATGAAATTAGATAAAAAAATATCCCGATTCTATCATTTTCTTGAGATTGCTAAGCAAGAGAAATCCATTCTGAAGAATAGAGCAAATAAAAGCCGCGATGAGGTAAATAGGTTAATGGAACTGTTGGAGACACTTAAGAACAAGAATAAGGAATTGCGTCTGATGATCGCCGATTTAGAGAACCGAATTGCAACTACAGATTGTACAAGGTGAAATTTATCATAGCGGATGTTACTTGTAGACTTGTAATTTTTTATTTTATTCGAATTTTATTTTTAATTTTTCCTTCCAATTAATTAATGTCTCTTCACCTACCCCATTGACGAATCAAAAAGGTGTTAATGGAACTTTACACACATCTGATTGCAGCATTAAGTTCACTTACCAACCAACCCCTCCCTGCAAAATATTTATGCTTCAACATAGGATAAGATTCTATGGGATATGGAATCGATAAGAAAAACTCCATATGAGATTATCGATGATTCAAGTGACGATGGTCCACCAAATGTTGGAATGTCATGTACGACCACAAAAAGGGAGGGTACGTCTGTTAGGTGTACCTCTGGAGTGGAAAGTCGTATAGAAGAAAATAGAGGTGTTGCATTGGTGGCCGCCCAACGAGAGTTTCTGAAATTGAAGAACAAACAACACTATGTACGAGTAGTAGAGTTTAGATGGAAGGGCTACCTAAAAGAATGCAAGGTATACCATGGAGATATCTCCCAGTTGGAGAAGGAGAATGAAAAACGCATGAAAAAGGTTGCTAAGTTGGAAGTCCATCTGTCAAAGTCACTAAAAGGTGATTCTTCGTTTTATTTTAAATCTTTCCTTACATTTCATCCAACAATTTCGCAATTAAAAATCACTTTTCACTTAAACGGCTGTCTCGACGATCTTTGCGTTGACCAAAAATCATACAGTGAATAACTGTCTATTAAATCTACTACGCGATCACGTCATGTAATTTCACAAAAAATTTAATGCAATCTGTGTGTTCAAAAAGTTCGTACGATTATGTCATTTGATCAAAACGAAAAAAGAAATGATATTGTTTAAGACGTCTGTCTGATGGTTTAACAATTCTCTATTTGGCATCATCATATTTAGATGTATTTCACGATCATACAACCCCTTACAAACATTTTCCCATTAAAGAAGACTAGAAGATAGGTGTATTTGACCATAACTGTACGACATATTGACGCATAATTAAAGTCATCTTTTCCTGCATTAGTGATTCAGTATTCACTCCTGTAATGTCGTATACTAAAAATTTACAACAAAAAATCCCACAGTCACCACTATCAGGCTGAAGTGGAGTCGATACTCGATGTATTAACCATGGCGACATCCCCATCTTCTAATTCTTATTCGTGATGCCACAGTGGTGTAGAACGGTTGGAAGAACGTGAGCCATGAAATTCAACTCATTCTATAGTGACTCCATGTTGGGGTTAGTGCCCTAAATCTCGTGTAATTATCGTAAATGAATTATTTAGTTAATAAAATAAGATGTTATTTTACTTATGTTGTGTATTAACCCAATCCAATAAACTAAGATCCAAGGTTATTTTATGTAATTTAAACATGCATGTGGCGACATACAGATGGATTAGGTTTAAATAATAACTTAAACGGTCTATAGTATATGGATAAGGTTGGGTACCTTATCCTGGTAACACTATAGGATACGACCCACTTTGTAATTGTTACAAGAGTTGTAAAGTATTACAAACAGTTATGATCCTAACCATTCATGTGAGGACATATGAGTAGGGGTATCCTATACAAAGAGTTTGTATAAGACCGGACTGCGAAATGATTAATCTCTCTTTATAAAGCTGTTGCTTGAAGAGATTAACATTTCACTAAGATGATCATAGATGACTCGACCTTAATCTTGAGTGAGTTGTGAACTCTTGCCTATGAGGGCAATCCTTTGATCTGTATAGGTGAGAGTGGCCAAGTTACCCGACTCAATAAGCCTATCATTTTGGGGATTTGCCCAAGTAAGTAGCTGAGAACATAGCTACACGAGATGAAATTCACTCTTTCCCATTTCGAGGGTAAGTAGATGAATTGTTCTCTTAAGGGCTGATTTCGGGTCTTGAACAATGAGGCGCCTCACCCTCTCACTGGCCAGAGAGAGGTCTAGTTATAGTTGGACTATGACTAATTGTTCATTAGAGGAATCAGTGGTACTTAAGAAGTTAGATATAACTATAGGGGTAAAACTATAATTTTGACCCAGATGTAGTTATGAACAATTCGTGAAGGGTCGACTTACCATAGATTGATTAAATCAATGGACACAGAAATATATCTATAGTGCAAAGAGTGCAACCGTCAGTCTTTAGCGAAGTGACTGACAATTAATGAATGTTGATTAAGTTAATTAAAGAGTTTAATTAATTATTCTCGTATCATTGGAGTTTCAAACTGATAAGTCCTAAGGTCTACCTATTAGCTCAAATAGAATAAGATGACGGTCAGCAATTTTGGTTTAATTTGAACTATTCAAATTAATTTAATGGAATTAGTTGTATGAGATACAATTGTGTAATGTATGTAAATACATTATAATATAAAGTTTATTATGTATGAGATACACAGTTAAACTTTACATTGTGGGAGAATAATATTTATTATATCAATGGGATTTATATAATAAGGTTTTTTTTAATATGAATAGGATTCATATTAAAACTATAAGTTATGTGAGAGATATTAATTTGAATATGATTCAAATAATATTAGTTTTAATTAATTAAATATGTAAATTTTATTTTATTTTTTTAAAATTAAAATGATAACTTTCATTGGGAGTCATCACGATAAAGGTGGTGAGTGGGGAGATTTTGACTCATCACACTCCCTTCCCTCTCTCTCTCACTAACATAAAAAGGGATGAATAACAGAAAAAAAAAGGTTGGTTGATTAGTTCATTTTTCTGTAAAAACTCTCCTTCTCTCATTATATTCTCTTTAGCAATTCTCTGGAGACCACACTTCCACTTTGTAATTTTGTTTCTCAAATGCATGCTCCTTTCCAAATTCATTCTTGAATCCATTCAGCTTTCAGTCGCTTCTGCTGAGGATTCAATCCCTTCACTCCAATGGTGTCAGCAAAGGAAAAGAGTCCCAAATATTGAGTGCTTCTTCACAGAGGTCAATGCAAAGTAACACCCAATGGTAACCACCGACGTTCAACGGAAGGTATACCACATCTACTTCTGACCAAGGTGTACTGTAAACAGTCTTATTGCCCTTCATGAATTGAAGAACACTGCTATTGGCCTTACTCCAATCAAACCAACCGGGCTTGTGGCTTAAATAACTGTACAACTTTGCCAGAACTCCATCAGACCGTCGTAGTTCATTCTAATAAACTATATAATATTATTCATAAAAAATGTATTATAAGTTCAGAATACAATAGTTAGCAGATGAACGTACGATCAGAAGTACGAAATCGACCATAAATTTTGAACGACGCAAGTTCAAAAAGAGAGTCGTTTTAAACTTCTTGTACATGAACAGGAAAATAATGTTCATTTCCTAGTCGTAACAAATGTTAGGTTAAAAGTATGAAAGAAGAAAGCTTTAAATATAGAGAATGCAAAATCAGATAGACTACCATCATCGTCAAGCCATTCTGATGCGGCCAGCAGACGACGAAACAAAACTTTCCCAAGGGAGTTAAAAGATGTACTGCGTAAAAACGTGTCCGTTTTTTGATCTTCTAACCATCGTTTCATATTGGACTCTAGTTCCATTGCTATTGTAAACAATGGGTTGTAAAAGGCAATCCTTAGAATGGTCTTCTTGCATTTCTTTCCACCCACGTAAAGTTTTAGCAGCTTCCATGGTTGCTTTCTTTTCTTGAATTCTTTAGGTGGATGGGCCATCATGGATTCATCAATTTGACACAAGTAGAGTAACAAAAAAAGTTGTTTATGCATTTTTTTTTACAATATCGAAATAAAGATCTCAATAGACTTTATACATTATTTACCAGCCGTGAAATATTAACAACATGAGGTGGTTCACGTAGACACATTTGAACTAATCCATCCACGTCAACAGTATTTTCGTTATTTCAATCGTCAATCTTGTCCTCGTTTCTATTGGTATCATCACTCTTATTTTCATGAATATTGTCAACATCCCCATTTACTTCTTATCTTGGTGTACAAGGCCCATTCGTGCAGTTACGGCGATCGTCTGACAACAACTGATCGCACGAAACATTAAGAAAATAGATATTACAAATTAATTCTAGCACAACTTTCAGGAAGTGTATCTTAATACCCTAATTAAAATTTCTATGTTCGCATTCATTTGATCTATCTTTCTATTTGTAGTGTCCAAGCCATCCTACATACAAGCTATACGAGCATCAAGTCTTTGAATATTTGCGTATATATCTTTTGTGACAGCCAAATTATCCTCGAGCTAGTCCTACTTTAGATCTTTGGGTATTGATTCTGATGGCCAACGTGGAGAGAGTGAGGAAAGATGGTGCGGAAGATGATTCGTCAGCTAGATATTTGAAACCGTAAACATCTTGGATAACTATAAGTGATAAAAGTTAATCAAGTTTATTTAGATTTACATCGTGCGGAGTGATAGCATTCATCGATTTAAACAAAATGCATTCATCGTTCCAACTGATCCCATGAAACAATTTGATCATTTCAACTGATTGCATCGAGCAATTTATACCGAGGAACACGATCGTTCCAACCGAACGCATTGCACCATTTAAATCGAGCAAAACGATTGCATTGGTCATTGAGTATAGAACGAACCGATCGCTTTCGAACATCTAAGACGCAAAGTTCGACCGAAAATAGAGGATCGTCCCATTCAACAACGAAGTCACAACGGAAGAGATGAATACAGTCAACTTAAAATGATAAATAACTAAAGTGAAGTGGAAAGAATGGTGCCATAGTACAAGAAATTGAATTACAAGTTAAAACAACCATTAATACGATAATACTCAGTTTTAGACTTCGAATAACAGAAGGAAGGTGTAAAATTGACTTTGACGTGTGTCCAACCAACCTGTACTTTGGTTCGTCCGTTGAAAAACACTGTGTGAAATTGCTAGAAGAAAGTGATACAAACAATGAAATTACTTGTAAAAGATAGAGAAAAGATAGAGAGAAGAAGAAAAAATATTGACAGAGAAACAAGCAGTAGACTAGTAAAAGCAAGTAGCCTGAAAAGTAAAAAAGTGTGTCAGGGGGTTCCAAAAAGTGTGCCATGAGGTTAGAAAAACTTAAAATAGAAGAGAATCGTGAAAGAAAAAATGGAGAAGGGGACAAAAATGACAATTTCCCTAGAAAATGTAAGAAAAAAAAGAACTTTAACACCTTAGTCTTTTTTTTTACAGAGATTTGAGAAAGAAATGGAATGGGCAAATGGAAAAAAAGAATGAGCATGTTGTTTGAGATGCGGATCCTTGAGAATAAACCCTATCAAGTGCAACCTCCAATTATGCATTGGCATCCATTTTTTAAGCTCACTTCATTTCTCTATTTTCACCCATTTTTATGTAATTTTTTAAGTAATTCTCTCTCTGTCTCTCTGTTTATGTGTGTGCATATGTCTCTCTACATTTTTTGTGTATCTTTCTTTACTTCTTTGTAAACAGAAAGAGTTTATATAGCCCAAACAATTTATGTTTTTGTGTGGAAAAAAAGTGGCTATATTTTTTAATTTGCATTCATGCCAAACAGCCTTTACCTAAAAAGAGTGTGAAATTTGGGAAGAAAATCAAATTTTGAAACCAAACTTACTACTATTAATTTTTTCAAAAACTAATAAAAATATAATTTAATCTTTCAAAATAAAGGGAAAGACACAAATTATTAACAAAAGTTGTGACATTCAAAATTAATTAACACAATTATTAAAAACAATCATGATTAATTTTAAATCGATCGGACAAAAATACGTGGCTACACTAACGTTCAATTTTATTTATAGAAACCAATAAGATGAAATTATGTGAGTTAAAAAGGGCATTAAAAACAATAAGGTGAGAAAGTTAGAGAGAAAAAGTCCTAGGGAGTTGATTTCACCGACTATTATTATAAGCTAATTAATTAATTTAACCAAGAAGGAACCACTACAAAATTTTATAAGTCTAGAACATTCATATATCGATTATTTCTCCAGAATACAATTTAATTTGTCTGCTAATTAAGAAACTAATATCTCTATTCAATTTCATTAACAAGCAAAGACATGAAATTAAGTTCTATTAGCAACTTCCCAAGGAATCCTAAATCTCTTGATATTAGAACTACTTAAGTCATGCAATCAAGTTCTAATTTAAATTCCCTATCCGGAGTAAAAGATTTAGATCAATAAATAGTTAATTCGTAAAAAAGAGATTAAAAGCAATAAGCACATGAATGCATGAATAGAATAAATGAAAGATTAAACTCGGTAAATTAATAAATCAAACTCATTGTTGCTAAAATTGCTCACCCGCAAGTGTATGAAGTCAAGTTTTAATATAGTGTAAGAGATTAAGAATGTCGTCCTCAGGATTGGATTTCTAGTTCACTAAAATACCATAAATAATAATATTCAATTTTATTTAGAAAAACCCACAAGAAAATTGATGCAAATTAACTAAATGACTAAAAACAATAAGTTGAGAAAATCTGAGAGAAAATGCTTTAGAGAGTTGATTTCACCAACTGGATTAATAAGCTAATTAATTGATTTAATCAAGACTGAATCACTACACAATTCTATAAGCCTAGAATACTCGTATATAAACTACCTCTCCCGAGTGCGGTTTACTCTCCTTGCTAATTAAGAAACTAAAATCCATATTCAATTTCCATAAAAAGCAAAGGCATAAACATCAATTTTAATAACAACTTTTCAAAGCAATTCTAAATCTGCAAATATTAGAACTACTTAAGTCATGCAATAAAATTCTAATCTAAACCCCCTCTCCGGAGTGATAGATTCAAGTCAATGAACAATTAATTTGCGATCAAGAGATTAAAAGCAATAAGTACATGAATGCATAAATAGAATTATGTAAGACCAGTCTCGAGAAATCAAACACTATAACTTATTAAAACAGTGTCTACATCAATCCCTAGAACGAAGAGTTTAGTAACACATGTTCAACATAAAAATCAAAATATTCATGCTAAAACCCATGGAAAGATTACAAAAAGCTGAGGGGAAGGAGAAGAAATTAAACACGACGCTTCAATCTTTCGTTCCCAAATCGATCTCCACGTTCTGAGCGTCAAAAATCCCTTTTCTCTGCTCTGAATAGACCTTCTTGCCCTCTGATTTCCTTTTATGTTCTGATCCTCACAATGTAGTTTTTCTCTCAAATGATCAAAAGTCCCAAAACTACTGCAAAATGATGTATTTATAATCGTGTCAATGGCGTCGAGACGTTTGGGCAGCGTCTCAACGCTGTACCCTAGTGAATAAGAAAATAACGTGGTGGCATCAAGACGCTCTAAGGGCAGCGTTTAGACGCTATGGAATTTTTTGCGATCGTGGCGTCGAAACGCTATAATGCAGCGCCTCAACGATGCTGCTGCTGGTCAGATGCTCACTTTGCTCTAGCGTCTCAACGTTGTCTACTCTGGTTGAATGACTTTAATATGTCTGCAAGCGTTGCAATGCTGGTCTTGGCATTTCAACGCCATCTCCATGTGATTTGAATTCCACTTCCCTCAATTCCTCAAGTTATAATTCACTCTCTTCCCCGAATTTGTCAATAAACTTCTTGTAAGTTTTTATTTTATTGCATTTGCACGGTTCCTACAAAATAAATAGAAATATGCATTACTCAAAACAAACATGAAACTAACAATATTTAAGCCATAAAAGTAGCCCACAGAGTGTGCTATCAAATTTCTCCAAACTTAAATAATTACTAGTCTCAAGCAAATGAAATCATGCTACACTATGCCTTTAAGACTGCAAATGTGATAGTAACGCAAACCTCATAAATTCTCAATGGCAGATAACTCATAAGCAAAATATCAAGTGAGATGACCACATTCCTCCTTAAGACAAGAGAATTTATTATTTTTTATCTCTTACAGGTATGTGTGCAATATCACCCCTATTCCAATTTATATCAACTTAGAGAAGATTATGCAAACTTTTACTCACTCGGCCTCTAATAGCTACAAGTTCCCATCTTCAAGTCTCCTTTCACTCAAGAGAATAATAATCCACTAGGTGCCTTTATTCACGGTTAGATTCCCCCAAACTTGAACTTTTCTTTATTTATACTTTTGTTTTTCCTTTTTTTTTTCAAAAGACATTAGCTTTCACACTTCTACTACAGGAGCCCTTACCATCTATAGGTGGCTCTAACTGATCACAATAGAGGTAGCTCTTTTTGTCTTTTTTTTTTGTCATAAATAAAATTAAAAAAAAAATAACTGCAAGAATAACAACCTAAGTGAAGCATTATTTACTATCGATCAAGTGAACCATCTAACGAGCCCCCACAACCTTTCAAGACCAAAATCTACATAACTCAACTCTAAGCCGGTATAAAAAGAAATAGGTTAAATAACGTGCTCTAATGGTGTGTAGGGGATGCAAAACACAATTTAACTTGTACTCAATTTAAAATATGTTCCCAAACTTAATATTAAGAGAATGAATTTCCTACCTTAAGAATTAGATTATATCATTGATTATCAATATTACAGAACACAAAGCAGCACATCCAAGGCATAAAGTAACACATAAATGTAATGAATTCCAAAAATACTTACATAGCAGGCCAAAAATATAGAAACACCCCCAAACTTTAAAATAGACATTGCCGTCAATAGAACCACAAATAGATCAAGACAATACATTAACAAAAAGGGCAAAAAAAGGTATATAAACAAAAAGACAGGGGGAGAAAATGAACAACAAGTACCGCCCGAAAGAGAAAGAGGATATCATTGGGAGTCATCATCCTCGTCAATAATAAACTCGGCAGCGTGGGAAGTGGTGACAATGGAGGGAAGTCGAGTGAACCTGATGCTGATGTGCGAATGATGCCACATAGTACTCATGCGTCTACGAGCCTCAGGGCAATCTTGGCGTGGTCGGGAAGCATGAGTAGTTCGAGATGAGTTTGCCTTCAATTGCTATGGCCTGGGCTGCAGGTGGTGAGGAACAGGGTCCACGGGGTCTATGTCTAGAGGCTCCGCGTCCGAGCCAACAGGTTCCCATCCTCGTAATCTCATGATAAAGTTCTTAACTATAATAGCTTTAGGATGGGCCAACTCTTCATTCAAGCCCCAAACGACTCACGCAGCACGACATAGGGCTGTGATGAGAGAGAGGTGACTGAGTCCTCCCTGTCATGGCTCATCAACTAGTGAATAACATGCCCAACATCTACAGCCGTACCAGTGGCAATGGCATAAAGAAGAATGAAAAGATCCTTTGTGACATTGTTGGTGTGCGCCATTGGTAATAATTTGGCATAGATGAAACTGTGCCATGCCATGTTAGAGACGCTCAGGTTAGATGCTCGAAACTTGATCGCCTCACTTATTTTGATGGTCCACTGAGCACCAGCCTGACAAAGCTCCTTGATAATTTGCTCAACATCGACATGGTCACTGACATAAATGTTATACTCATCACGATCAAAATCGAGAGATCATAGTGTCGGTTAATAGCTGCCGCATCAAAAGGGACGTGACAACCACAAACATAAGATCGAGAACTACCCCGAATATGTTTGCATAGAATTCGAGAACCACTGAAACTACAACGACCTCAGGATGGCGCACAAAGGCAAAATAACCCCTCCTTGAGATATCTGATAGAGAAGAGGTTGGGGGCTTTCGCATGGGGCGAGGCCGCAGTCTTGGACGAACGATAAGTAACTACATAGTCGTGGAAGCGAGTGGCCGCCTCCTGGTCAATGAATAGTTATCTATCGAACGATGTAGATCATGAAGTGGAGCCAGAACCCTCTTGGATGTCATTTTCTACTAGACCTATTAAACTCAAACACTACCAACACAAGGCCTTTCAATAAAAACAAAGATCCCAACACTCCAACTCCAGTGCCACAACAGAGATTCCCAAAACTTCAAAATGGCACATGCAAAATAGTAGAAATAGTAGCCCATAGACTAAAAATGCACAATACAACCCTTTTTAGAAAATGACAAACTTCCACAATGTATACATAGTGTCATATTCAAGCAAGTGCTAATACTCCTTTGAGATTGGGTCAATTTCAACAACCCAGATGAATTCAAAAACAGTAATATCTAGAATAATTTGGAGCCCAAATGAAAACAATCCAAAAGACGCTCAACTCAACAATGGAGAGGATAAAATGTACAAGGAATGAAAAAGACATGAAAAGCTCATCCAAATTCAAGTAAATCAGCAAGTAGTAATGACATAACAACAAGTAAATCTATAATATCTTAGCATTTAAAGGATAACAAAGCAGTAGCAAGCACAATATCAAAATAGGCACAAATTCCTCCTTCAACTTTCAAAGTGATACGCACAAAAAGAGGCAAAATCAATCACAACGTAAAACAAAATAAGCTCCTACACAAATGAAATGAAGAATAATAAGAAGAATGATGTGCAAAAACTAATATCAGTGAGAAAAAAAAACTCACGAATTTTGGTATTCAAACCATAAATTATGGAAGAAAGATAAAGAAAACGACCCAAATCAGTCCAATGTAGGTGCAATTGACGTTAGGAAGTAAAAATTTCACAAGAAATTGAAAAGATTTGAGATTGAAGAGAAGAAAAAGTGGGTAGATTGAAGGGGAATTTTTTTTTTTTTGGGGGGGGGTGCTAGGGCTTGAAAACATTGGCCCCCTGTTCTACGAATCTGGGATTTTATGTAGGATCGTATGACAATACTAGAGGAGGGGTGAATAGAGTTGCTTAAAAAAAATTACAATTTTTTTGATCAACTTAGACAGAAATAATATAATTAAAATTAATGTAATAAGCACCCTAAAATTAATTAGAAATATAAAACAATT
>JAOANK020000024.1:11713-23522 GCA_026257165.2 Telfairia occidentalis | reverse complement strand
ACAACCTATTCACAAAAGCCAGGATGATTTCCAGCTCCATTCCCTCCTTCACTTCAGCTTCAGGTCGACAAAGGAAGATTTCATTGCTTGATCATTCAGATCATGCGCTACCTGCTCTTTTCTCTGGTTTAACCAAATAGAGTTGGTTTCCCAGTAAAAATCTGAGCTCACTAGGTGCTTTCGGGCTTTGATCTCCCTTCTGATCTATCCGTAAATCAAAGTGTGCTTTTTCCATCTCTTGCTTAGCTTGGGTCTGCGCTTAATGGCTGGCTCTCCTCAGTACCAAATGCTTAAGGTGGAAAGTCTTTTCGAGCAAGGTCTGAGGTAGTCAAGGCCTTTTCTTTCCTTCCAAGAGTCATCGTCTTTTGCCATAACGTCCCAAAATAAGGAAATGTCGTCGGTGGTGAACACGAAAAGCAGGAGTGGCCCACCTGTAATAGGAGGCGACAAGACGGGAGCAGACATAAGAAAGATCAGATCAAGCTTGAGGAATAAAAACCTTTTTCTTTGTGCTTTGGCCTCCAAACAAAGTTCGCGTCTTGACGGGAAAAGGATTTACATCGAGTTCTAGCTTTTGAGATAAATGGAGCCCAGACTACGCAACTCTTTAAGGTTACGAGGTGACGACATAGATTCACAATGCTTTCACCTTAGCTGGATCAGCCTCAATTCCTCTCTCACTCACGATGAAAGCTAAGAGCTTGCTCGAAGACAGCCCAACTAGGGGATTTTACCTCTTTTTGTTGAATTGATTCAGGCGCTCAAAGGTAGGCTCCAAAAGTCGCAAGATCATGCCGAGAAAGTCGAAAAGCCACAGCCACAGGCTCTCGTTCATCTTACCAGTCTACAAGAAAGAAGGCAATGAGCAGTGAGTGCCAGGTAGAGCAGCTTTATAGATAGGGGTAGTAAGGTACGAGAAGCGGTGGTATCGGGTTGAGCAGCCAAAGCAGTCAGGCGAGCAGTGGTCCCGAGTAGTTCAGTTCAATCAGACCCGCAAGGGAAGAAGCGAGGGATGAGCTTCCCCTTCCCCTACTATTCAGTAGTTTGTTGAGGAGCTTCTCCCTTTCCGTAGGATCAAAAGAAGGACACAAGTCGCATAAACACCGTATTTTTGGCTGTAATTACCGATATTTCATTCACTTAAAAGATTTTTGTACCGGATTTTCTTCGCTAGCCAATCAAACAAATAGGCGCGGTTGGCTTATACATTTCCTTATGACTATCTTATAGCCTGCCGTATACTTGATTATTATTTATATATATATATATATATACCACGCCGTATACAGAATATCTCCTCCTCTGCCATATACAGGATTGCTGTAACTGGTGCAGGGGCGGGGCAACTACTCTTTCTAAAGGAAGGGAATCGAAGGGATTACCTGCAACTGCTACTGCCAGCCTTTGAACTTGCAGGATACTCTTTTTTCAGATGAGAGATGAGGGATTGAAGGCATCTCAATTACTACCTAAGGCCTCTCCGACCTTGGTTTACGTCTGATTCAATTCTCCCTTGCTTCCTTCTTTGTTCCGGTAATCTATTTAAGTAGTTATTAAAGTACTCTATTCCTCCTGAATAGCCTTGAGTTCTCGTCTATCTATCTGTATAGGTCACCCCTTGCAATTCAATTAGGACAAGGGTCTCAGACTCTTCTTTCTTCTGATCTGTCAGCAAGGCTCTATCTTCTTTCTTTGGTCATCTGTCCGCGAGTACCCTCTCTTGCTTACTTGTTTACAAAATAAAATCTTTTTTTTCTAAAGTTATTGACTCCATTCATTGGTATGCGCGAATCCCATCCTTGGTCAATCTACACCTGCCTCGCCAAGTGCTCAATCAGTAAGACGACGAGCTTCTTGACTTGAAATACTACTTCCTTTGCCCTCTGAGCTCTCTCCTTCCTTTCCGGGGTGAGGGACTGAGTCTATATGCCTTCCTTTGTTTAGTTAGTAAGAATATGCCAGTTCTCTCAGTGAGAGAGGTACTAGGGTCCAGTTACAAGTCTTGATAAGAAGGCTTAAAAGCACCTAGCGTTCGAAGTCTCTCTGTGTCCTTAAGCGACACCTCTTCGGTCCAGTGGCTCATTTTTTTAAGTTAAGTGGTCGAAGCCCTCTTCAAGCTCTTTTTTAGGTGATTATACCGAGAATAAGCCTATCAAATAGGCCTTTTAAACCGGTAAGAAAAATGTACAAGAGCTCTGGTAAGGCTCGCATAGGCTATGGCTCTGAGCTCATCTGGATCTGATAACGCCAATCCGCTTACTCCGGCTCTGCTGGTGCAATTGGGAATATCTCTCTCACCTGGTCAGCAGTACCTCATTCATTCCTCTAATTTCTCCCATGTCTGGAAGCGGCAACAAAGGAAGATAAAAGAGGATAGGCGGACAGAGGTGAAGCGGCTTACCTTCCTTTCAAACCAATATGGCCTGCGACTTCATCTGAATCTGGATCTTCCTCCGCAATTGGGACCGGCCACTCATCTGGAGTATGTCACCAGGTCTGATCTGGCCTGGCTGATGAAAGATCTCGTTTTTATGACCATCTTTCTTAAGCCAAAAGAGGAGCTTTGCTCTCATAGGGCTCGGCTACTATAGCTCGAGGCTTAATTTCTTCCATCATAGAATATAAATCTATAAATAGAGGAGTCGGCGGACAAGCGTCGGCGCCTTAGGTCCAATTTCTGCTGCTTCGCTCAGTGCACTATCCAGATCTCGAATCATTGGAATTAGCTTTGCTTGCTTTCCGTTCTATTATATCAAAGGTATTCCCCGGTCAAACTGGTCTGGAATCAATCAGTAGTACGTCCCGCACTTGATTGGCGAAGGAAAGCCGGGAATTTAAAATCTGGAATTTCGATGATCAACTGCCCGGTCCTCTGTTGGTAACAATCTACGGTCAAGGTCAATCGCTGAGGTGAATCTGGATCGGTCTTTCGTTGTTTGCTCTGTCTGAGATGGATCTTCCCGCTCGCATACTCGACTAGACATGGGACAACTCGCCTATGAATGATGCTCTACCTCACTCGACTTGCACTGCGCATCTCGTCCTACACCTCCGAAATCTGCGGACGGAGCAACAGTATGTCGAAGACCAGATCAACCGGATCGTTCTGGTTTCTCCGTAGCACTTGACCATCATCCACGGCCATACCTACTCTTCTGGCCTTCCAGTGGATCTGCCGGTAGTTACTGAGATGTTTCAGCTGGGCAGCCTGGCGGGAGAAGTACTGCTCCTGGTAACTTTCGTCACTGACCGGGGGAAAGAGGCTTTCCATTATGATCGACGCTCTTCTTCTATTGTGAAGGGGGAAACTGTGGTATGACCGATATTCGACCCAGGGCCTTTTATAGTGAGGAAGACTCGTGCCAACCATGATATCATTACTATGAGCTATCTTTTCTCGATAAGTGTGTCTGACAACGAATGACAAGTGCATTTAATGAAGTAATCATACGAAATCAGTCCTATCTTTTCGTAATGATATGGTCTTTACCTTCGGGATTATAGCATTTTAAAGAGGAGCAGTGATTTGTTACATCGATCATTTCTTTTGGTTCCTATTAGATATTATATAGTCAGAGTTCGTCCTCGGCGCTTTTTTTCCAAGGGGGGCAGGGGACTCGAACCCCAATCCCCCACGAATCCGCAAAAACGAAGCTACCAATCCAGTACCTACTTTACTGAGCAATTTAGTCAATGACAGATCCGCTTCGGCGTACTACCAAGTTTAACGTTGGCATGTGACACTCTCCTTCCTTGCTTGCTTTTTCATACGCTTGCTGGAGAAGGCCCCATGGAGTAAAGGGAAGTGCAGGAATGCTGTATGACCGAACTCGAACTCGCGGAAGTCGATCTACTACTCATATACGATTATACGATAAGACATTTGTTTGTTGACCCAATAAGATGATAAGATCATGATAAGAAAAAAGGTATCATCATAGATATGAAATAAAGATCTATATCTCTATCGCATGTTATGGCCTGACATCCTGATCTTTCTTAAGGTTTCATCCTTCGAATTCTGAAAGTGCTGTAAGGCGAGTGGAGCGAAGGAAGAAGCTCTTACTCACTTAAGGGTAAGGCGCTAATGCCACTAGCTTTCTTCTTCTGTCAGAGACGGATCTTGGGCTACCGGTGACCGGCCAGTAGGCACTCTTTGGGCGGTCTTTATCCACTAACTGACTTGGGAAGATAGCAAGAACTCAGAGCCTTCACATCCACCCTTTGAAAGAAGCATCTTAGCGCGATCAGGTTACCGGCTCTACGAGCTCCGGGGCCCACGCCTTCTCGATGCTACTTGCAAAGAACAGATGCACAAAAGCAGGATCAGAAAGAACGAAATCTTCCTTTCGATCTTGTACTCTACGGAGGGGCGTAGCGAAACACCAACCCAATCTCGATGTTTGAAAGATGTTCTGTTCACATACTCGTTTTCACACATAGGAACAGATAGGCAGGAAAAACGACCCTTTCTAGAAAGAAGGAGCCTTCTTATATACATGAGAAACTAGTCCAAGAACCTCCTCAGCTTCACTCAGAACGACTAACTAGGTCGATGCCTACTCCTCCTTCCTATTAATCTAATCGACTCATCCTTCCGTTCATTCTTATTCTTACTTACCATACGAATTTTTCAATGAAAGATGACAAGGTATATAGGAGGTTTTTGTGGATTAAAAGACTAGCGATCAACCGCCCAACGAGACTATATATTTTTTTTTATATATACGATGAAATAAGAGGCGACATGCCCCAGAAGCTTGCAGAATACAAAAGATGGACAATCAGTAGACTGCTGGATAGACTGGCTGGCGAGGCCAGGTAGATCTCTGTGGGGCCCCCTTCTCCGCTTCAAATGGGAAGGCCAACATCCTTTGCCCGTTAGCAAGACCGAAACTAGATGCGTCGAGCTGCCTAAGGTCTTGACCACCTCCTCTTATTTAAAGGAAAAAAAGTTGTACCATAAAGTGCAAACGATACTCCGCATCTAGATCAAGTTACCTTTCAAACAGCGGATTCTTTAACTTCTATCAAACAGCGTATTCTCGGCATCAATGCACCAACCCCTGGCAAGATCCGATCGGAAATAACCCAAGAGGAATTAGAAGAGTGGCTTAAAAGCTCCTTTAAGCCATTTTATTTCCCTTCATTTGCACGAGATTCATATTTCTTTTTGGGGATTCCACTAATAGACAGATTGGATAAGATTCTTACTCCCGCACCGAAACTCTTGCTTCTTGGCCAAGAGAGGCTTCTCGCTGCAATCGATTCCTAACATCTGATCGGCGATTGTTAAAAAAGAATAGGAGTCCTTTAGCCTTCGGTCAATAGGAGCAATTCTTCCCTCTAGTAGGTCAGTCTTTAAATGTGTTCCATAGAATGGAAGATAAAGAGTCAGTCTTTACTCCTTAGTCTGCCGCTATCTTTCATCCCTTAATTGCCTTATCTTTTCTTTTTCTGTTGTAAACCGGCCGTTTGTTAGGATCTTCTCGCCGTAACCAGTAATAGGCTTATCTGCCGTTTCATTCGCATTATCGTGAGCGGGTCTGGTGAACTACCCTTTCACTGGTTCTAGCTACTATTGGATTTGAACCCTAGCTTAGCACTCCCTCTTGTTATTGTTAGGGATATACTACCCGTCTAATCTTGATTCTCCTTTACAGACCAGCAGACCTTACATACGCAATTCCTCGATTCATTAACGTGCAAGAGAAAGCGATCCACAAGAGGGTTCGTTCATCTAACACTTACCCACTATCGGCTTCAAGCAACTATCGATGTAGACTGAGAACCTATTGTATAAGGTTTGACTATGTGTGATAATTTTTTTACAATTTTTTCACATACTCGATTTACCTAGGAAGTCCTGAGAGAGCAACAGCAGCTGGAATTGGACCGAGGGGTACTAATCCTTCAGACTGTCTCAATCCAGGTAACTCTTACTCCATTACTTACTGACAAACGGATCCAGGTAGCTCAAATCTAGCTAGGTTAGACGGTTCGGTCTTAGATGGTTTGCTTGGTCTAGTGTGTTAGGGATAGCTGAACAGAGCAGAACGACTTCTCGCTGTGTGTCTAGTAGAACCCGAAGCATTGACATTGAAAGAAAGAACAAAGACAAGGATTTACCCATAGGAGAATCCTGTCTAGAATCATCGACTACTCGAAAGTCAACTCATCTCGGAGCATGGAAAGAAGGATCGATGGACAGAGTACTGGATAGAAAGCCTATGGTCTCTATGCCTGCTGAAGTCAGCTATTCATTTCCAGTTATTCCTTGTCTGGTTTGATAGAACCAGGAGTGGGAGATGGAGTCGATTAGTTGACTAAGTAGAAAAATTAGACTTCTATTCTAAATGAGTTGGTACCGGCCTTTTCCTTTTTTAGTAAAGCTACTACGTACCTTTTCGATTTAGCAGCTTTTTCTTTCACAACTCTTTCTGTCACAACGGAAAAAACCTCATGCGGATCTAAGCTCTCGAAAAACCTTCCTTCTTCTACTATTGATCTTGTCGGCTAGCTCTATTCTAACTTGACTGACTTCAGGCGGTTCTTGCCTTCCAAAAACGATTGAATTTCTCCTTCCTCCCGCTCGTAGATTAACGTTGTCAGTTGCGGATGACATTTCTCTTCTGTCTTCTTCTTTCTTTCAGACCCTGGCTAATGTGGTTGGTACGCAATCTCGGGTTACCAAGCGAAGCGCTCGGTCCAGTTCTAAGGCTAGGTCCAGCCCCAACACTATCTCCGGTTCCAACGCTTCAGGCGTCAGGCTCAGGGAAAGCAGATTAGTTCGGTTCACTAGGCGAAGGCGAAGCAGAAGTCGTAAGACGCTTTCGTCACATAGAATTAGAGCTACTCGTATGAAAACGAACTACTCGCTAACAAAGACTTGCCTTTGCTTTCCCTAAAGACATTCAAGTCTCGTCTTGTCCAACGCTGGTGCAAATCGAGATCAAGAACAACGTTCGGTCGGTTCATAAAGAGGTTGGGTCGGAAAATCCACCTTCTTCCCGGGCGAACTCCCCGGAGAATGCTTCCCAGGCGAATAAACCTTCCCCGGTGGACTTTCCAGAAGAATTTGAATCAGGCGAGTCAGCTTCCTCAATTGCAGTTGAAGAATCTGGTTCATCCATTTCTTAAGAAAAGTGGGCGTCATCGTCATTTGAAGCGTCCAATGGACTATCTAATCAGCGGAACGCGGCTTAAAACGATGATTTAAGGGCATTTCGAACGTTTCTCGATTTGGAGACTTCGATTGAGGTATCCCCCGCGGGTATGGTACCTTTTCCATTGACTTCTCGACTGCTTCATCGGAGGAAGAATCGGGTGAAGAAAGCCGGTTTTGTTGGTGAATCACCCCTTCCCCTTGGCTTCTCCGCAAGGTTGGACCTTAAGCCTACCTATTGAAATCTCGCTTGCTTGGAACAGAACTATTAAAGCTAACGGCCGCCGCCTTGGAATCAGTTCTCCTAACGGCAGGCTCGGAACTAAGGGAACTAGGCGTGGTTGTAAATCCTTGACTCATGGGTTGAAAATCAAATCAATGTCGTGGGTGTTCAAGGATCGAACTGGATCTTGTACTTCAAGTTGGTCCCAGGGGTCCCCACCCCACGCTTTCTAAGAGTGAAGTCTATATGGCAGTACCCCCAACCGGTTAGCTTCCTACCTTCAGGATTAGCTTCTTGGGACTCCCTCCTACGTCGAACTTCTTCTTCATCTATTTTCCCAAGTCGGGTGTTGGTTCTCTAAAATCAAAGTCGGCGTCTGGTTTCAAGGATAAACATAGATTAGACCGCCCCTCTTTTTACTGACAGGTGAGATAAGTTGCCCCCACTCCACGGGTTTTCTAGGAGTCAAGTCTATGGGTAGGAAAGAACAGAATGGTATTCCTCTGAAACATCCTACCCCTACAAAGAAAGGGGACCACCAAAAGTGTATGGGTAGGACCCCCCCGCCGGTTAGCTGCCTCTGCTGTTCTTTCAGCTCCAAAAGTTGGTTTTCTTTGCCTGAGTGAGCTCCTTTGTTGATGCCAATAAGGGGTCTATGCCCGCGCTTCGAGCTCGCTCTTAAAGTGAGTCTGCTTTCGTCATTGGCCCCATTCCGAGATGGAGAGTGTATCCTGCGTCTTCTTTCTTTTCTCCTGAGTTAGGCTCAAAGTCGGTGTTAGGTTTTTTCGTATCGAAATAGGTCGCCCCTTCTTTCAGGACACGAAAGGGGCATCGCATCTAGGTCTAGAATAACAAAACAAAGACCGAGCGCTTCGGGAAAGAGATGCAGAAGAAGTTCGACGTAGGAGTGCTTCCCCTTCTATTTCGGTCCTTGCAATCCCTCCGGGAAGAAAGTGCCTTCGCTCTGCTGCGCTTAGACCGCTACCCGGGCCGGAGCTCACTACGAAAGCTCCTACCGATCACGCTTAGCTATCGATACACTCAGTATGTGAGTACCCATCTATCTACTAACCAAAATAACCCCCAAACTCCCACTTTCAAGAGAGAGAAGAGCTGCAACCTATTCTCTGCTTTCGGGCGATTCTCTGCTTTCGGTAAATCAGCTGTTAGGTCCTTGTAGCTAGTAGGAAGGAAGGACAGATAATCATGGTTCCCTAGGCCGTGGTAGCCTTCCTCGCGCTTCTGGCCCATAAGCTCTCCGTCGATTAGAATATGTCTTTCCTGCTCTTAGGACTGCCCTTGACCTATCCTATCCAGCTAGTAGTCCTCCCCCAGCCGAGCGAGTCTTCTGACTTTCCTATTCTAGTAGTTATCTTTATCCTATCTGAGTAGCGGACTATTGAGTGTCTCAATTATTATTTCTCTTAATAGTCCGATTGTCCTATTATTCTTATTTCTTATCCAATCCTATCTATTCTATCTTTCTAGGTAGCTGTAGCTAGTAGTTATCCTTCTTTCTCTTATCTTTATCCCTCATTAGGATTGCACTTGAAAAGAGAATTGTTTTGGTGCTGCCTAAAGGTTCTGTTCTGGATTTGGTTGTAAAAAACCTCACTTATGTTATTGTTATTATATCTTAGAAGTAGTTCCTATATTGTCCTTCTTTTCTTGCTGGAGTGCGCTAGCGCTTTAGTTTTCTCGCTTGTTTCTTTCGTGGGGGATCAAGACTATAGGAGAAAAAAGAATGCATTAGCCTATATTCCCGACATGGATGGTTCAGCCCTTCAATCCGATGAAATATCCTATCTTTCTCTTTGTCCTTACAGTCAGCGAATGCTCTCTCGAAAGGAACATGAACGGTAGCGCAGTTGCTCTATTCCCTTCTTCTTGATGTGGAGTTACGTGGTACCGGGGGGTTGAAGCTCTTAGCTCAATGGCTGCTCCTTGCAGTTAGAAGGGGCTGATTGCAGCCTTTTAGGTCCTATCTTTAGACTTCTTTAAGTAAGTTTCCTGCCGCTGCTTTTCCCTTGAGTGAAGAACCGAAGTAATGAAAGCGTGCCGGTTCTGAAAGAAGGAGAGTGTTCTTTGACTGAGGATCAAGGCAACAAAGGTTATGAAGGAAGTGCGTTTCCCGTGCTTTTGAATAGAAAGCATGGTTTCACTCGTAGATCCCTTACTTTATTGACAAGAGTCTGTTTCCCTTGCTTTAGAATAAAAATTGGTAGAAACCCACGTACTCTTGATTCAAATCACTCTGTTTTTCCGTGTTGTTTGATAGGATTGCATTTTCACTCATAACACCATGTCACTTTTTGATTCGAAAGGGCATTAAGATGGTATAGCTCGAGGTGAAGAGCACCACCTTTCTTTCAGAACCTACTACAGCCAAAGAAGCCTTTCTCCCTGTCTCCGAAAACGGACTGAGAGCTTTATTGAGCCCGATAGAAAATTGCGTTTATGACCCCCTGGGGGATATAAATACCTCTTAACGCCTGATCTCAGTGTAGCTTCTTCGCTTCTGAGGAAGAGAAAAATGGAATTTTAAAGAGGAGACGGGAACTCTTTGACAAAAGGGTGTTTTCCCGTGTTTTTTACTAGAACCTCTACGCTTACCAACGCCTGCATTCCTTTGATTGCTTGTTGTACTCCTTCTACCATATTCCTTTGTCTTTGCATCTCAGTCCTAAAAGTCCCGCGATCGACCTAAAATATCTTATAAGAAGTCTTTTGTTTGCTGGCTTGAGTCCGCGTGATTTATCTATCTTATTATAAGCGCCGAATCCCTACTTCTCTTCTTGTTGCTAAAAGAATAAGTCTTTTACGACCGGCGGAATGTGAGCCTTAAAGTGACTTCCTAGCTGCTGCTTGATCTATCTCATTAACTGCAGAATCCCTATGAGTGTACTTCCTGGGAAAAGACTACTTCTTGGACTGTGGCCGACACCAGAGAAGACTAATTAGAGATTTGCTAAGCGAACGAGGCTACGGAATTCGTACATTCAAAAGTACAAGTTGTATCTTCAACTACATAAGAAGATAAAGCCCAAGGGTAAAGGCGACACCGAAACCCTCCTCAACTTAAGAAGTATCAATACGCGCTTAAAGCATTTCCAACTATAATTGCGTAAGATAAGAAAGGAATTCATTGACTTCGAACAACAAAAAGGAGATCAATGAGCACTAACTCTCTTCTCTTACCGGAGGCGGAATTACAGTTCGGATAGCTGCCGCTAACTAAATTAACACAATTTTCGTATAGAAAGAACAGCACTAGTACGTCTTTTAGAGTGCCCTCTCTTCTATTACTTGTTTGAGTTCCCCTGTCTCCCCTTAGTTAGATTTGAACCTACGCCTAGTCAGTTAAGCACTGACTTGCTCTACCGATGAGCTATAAGGGTGAAACAGCCGCTACCCACTTCCTAATAGACTTTTTTTTACCGTACCAACTACCAAAAAACAATGAAAACTTCGGATTCAAGGGAAAAATCCTTTCCTTTGCTGGAGACGCATCATCCGCAGAGTTGGGCTTCGTACGATATAATTCTGACTCTTCTAAAGGATGGAATTGCATACGAGGGGGCAATCCCTGTCAGGAAGGAGTTCACGTGCAAGGGCCCTAAAGTATCGAAAAGGCGGAACGGTTCATTGACAAATTTAAAGTCTTGGTGGACCATAAGCGGGGAGTGAACCCCGGTTAGCTGTCGATGTGTGGCTAGTTCTGTTGAGCTTTGCTCCGCTTCTTAGCCCAGGTACAGTCTCTGACGATCTCATTCTTTCAGCGACCCATGGCACGCCGACCTCCTCTCTTAGACATGGCTTCCCAGAATCTGCTTCCACAGTTGCTTGAGCGACAACCCCACGTCCCAACCTTCTTGCTTCTCGACTTTCTTTGATGCCAAAGACCGATGACTAGTTAACCGACTCTGAAGAAGACAACTATTCTTCTGGTAAAGTGGACGAGAAGAGCGAGTCTCTGTCTAACTACTCTAACCAGGAGGGGGATGATAGGTGACAGGCCAATAGGAAGCTTGCTATGGTCTAGTCCGGACGGACCTGGAAAGCGCGAAGGATATGTTTTGAAGAAAGAGATCCGCAGGCAAAAATCTTGAAGGAAGGAACAGACTCAAGCAAAAGCCGAAGGAGATGCGAATGCAGATCCGAAGGCGGTTGCGGCAGGGGCGCGTCTGGCGGTTTCGTATCGTATATAAGAGAGAGGTTGCTTTTAGGAGTGATCCTTCCTTCTTTCTAAAGCGAATGGTGATCTCACTTTCGAAAGAGAGTTTCGAAAATGAAGACAGATATAGAAAGTGTGCAGTGAGAGAACAAGCAACGGACTGAGCAGCGCGAAAGCCGTTGCGCGTTAGCGCAGCCGCTACTAGGTAGCCAGTCTTTACTTAACTCGGCCCAAGCAAAGTCCCATG
>JAOANK020000023.1:10636-15636 GCA_026257165.2 Telfairia occidentalis | reverse complement strand
TCAAATCGTTCATGAATTCGCAGTCGGCAGTCAATAATTAATGGTTCAAATTTGTCATAAATTTTTACTTTTGCGAATTAAAATCGACATTTTTTTTTTCAATAGAAAGTGAGAGAAGTTGGCTATTTTGAGATGGGTGGATCCAATCCAATCAAAAGGTGGGAAGGATTTCTTTTAGGATTAGGAAAGAAAAGGATTAGAAGTTAAGAAAAACGGAACTCAAGGTGCAAATCAAATAAAAGAAAGTTCCGCACTGCGGGAAAAATTGCTTTCTATCATTTTGGCGGCATGGCCGAGTGGTAAGGCGGGGGACTGCAAATCCTTTTTCCCCAGTTCAAATCCGGGTGTCGCCTGATCAACAAAACAAAAGACTCGAAATATCTTCTTATGTTCTGCTGATATAACTCGCCGAAGTATTTCCCAGCAGAAGTGGACCGTTGATATTTATTTGATTCGACGCATCCGGCTGGGGTCGGTGGGGGTTCTCTGTAAATCCTCGTATCTAGGATTTTTTAAGGAAATATTCTAATGGTAGACGGGTTATCAAGACTTCGAGATTCCCTTCTAATACTAATCACTAAGTAATCACTAATCACTAATTGTTGTACTACTAATCTAGTGCCGAATGGCTGGACCTTGAATTAGATTTGAGAGCCTGCATAGGAAATAGAATTCGATTACAATAGGGGTGGGGGGACGGAAGATACTTTATATACGACGGACTCCCAAGAACTTCTCAGTCCTCGGGTATCCAATCAATATTCGATTGGATGGATAATTCACTTGGAATTGCAATTCCAGTAAAGGGCAAAAGCCAAATTTCTATTTGGCAACCCCTAATCAAGAATATACTTCTACTGTCTCCCTACTCTTTCACAGAGAAAAATGGAAAGGGTACGAATTAGATCAAATGGGATTTTAGATAAGGATTATCCGCTTTTTACTTATTTACTTATGAGGATCAAGGAGGATCAACAAAAAAACGGGCCTTATTATTCCTACACGTTTTATTCCTACACGTTCCATTAGGGGCATTCCCTTGAGATGTTACTACGTATTTTGCTTATGTTTCATCTTTCCTGATTGGAAATCATCATATAGGAATTTTTTTTATAAAATGAGTGGATTTAGTGAATTGGTTTATCAACAGTGTTCGGTCAGAATCCCCTTTTGACTCTGCGCCCCCGATTCCACTATACTATTATTAGTGAGGAATGATGGAATAATTCCTTCATAGTTATAGAAATAAGGGGACAAAATTCACATGGATATAGTAAGTCTCGCTTGGGCTGCTTTAATGGTAGTCTTTACATTTTCCCTTTCACTCGTAGTGTGGGGAAGAAGTGGACTCTAGGGGTATTACTAATTGAGTTGGGGAATCAAAAGAAAACTGCTGTTTTCTAGATCCTTCTGCAACGCGTTTTGAACTATTTCAAATGAAAAAAAAAAAAAAGATCTTCATTTCGAATTCCATTGGATTCGGATCAAGTAATGTATTAGATGAATCATACTCTTCAATTTAAATTAAAGAGATATTTCGCTGATTCCTATCTTTGTATTTCGAAAGGGATCTAAATGATAGGAAATTTTGTCCAATCTAATTTTTACTAAATTTTTTATTTCAATCGACGAGCTCTTACCAGGCTTCTAGATGGATACTAAGGAAGACCCGACCTTTTTATTATTATTATTTTATTTGTTTCCCTGTTTACTGTTCAAAGAAGAAGTCGTTTTGTTAAGTGTATACGCACTTTCTATGAGAAAGGGTATAAACCTAGCGGTTGTCTAACGAGATAATATAGATAGGAGGATCTTCCCTCAGGCAAGTGGCATATCGCACATTTACCAATACCGACTGCTTTCTAATTTTCGAAATTAGATTTATCGACTCACATTTCATATCATGGTTCCAGGCGTTAACGTTTCGGAATGTTTGCTAATAATTTATATTTTATTAATAGAAACCCCTATCGTTTTTCCTTCATTGATTTATTTCTTTTGATAGATACCGAGATTCGTATTGAACATCAGAAAAAATCTAGTAAAGTAACTAGTAATTAGAACCCTAAGACATAAGAATAAAAGTAAAACGATTATTTCAGATTGATCGAAACAAATACAAATAGGTGTAGCAAATAAATAGAATTGGGTGCTATGTCAATTCCATATATGGAATTGATATCCACATACATATATAATATTGTATATTAATCTATATTAAGCCTCTACCTTTATTCTAGAGTACACTACAATAATACCAATAGATCATATGGCCGAAAGATTCATCTATTTCTTTCTACCATACGATCTATCTATTAGAATACTGCGGATTATAGTCCGCTTATTTCATTTAAGTTTCATTTAAGACGCGAAAATTGGAATCCTTTTCATTTTATTTCGTCAATTTTGGATAAGAACTAAGAAGTCAAGTTTAATTAAAATTTCTAATTAATGATTAATTAATTAATCATTTTGACTGATTGTTTTTACATAAATGATAAGTAGAAAGGCGGTAGGAACTAGAATGAATAGTGCAGTAGCAATAAATGCAAGAATATTTACTTCCATAATCTAATCTTTTTTTACTTCGCAATAACTCGGGATTTAGTCCCATAGAGATGATAAACCTTTCACCTGTAAATTCAATGAATGAATTCCTTCTCAATCTCGCTGGTTTTGAATCGGATGAATATCATGAATAACAATATCTGAGCTGTCAAATAAATTTCTCGTCGAAAATGGAATAGTATAACATAGGAAGTTCTTTTATCCATACCGAATCCCAGCTTGGATTCCTGCCCCAACCCAAAATTCCTTTATTTATCGCCTGTTTCCGTTCTTTTTTTCTATAATCTACTCTACGTACAATCATCTGATGATACTTCATCAGATTGCCCTTCCACTTCCATTAGTCACATAGTTACAAATCAAAACAAGAAAGAAACGAATTTATTATTCCATTGCTAAGAGGACTGGTATCTTTGATTGATCTGTCTTTTACCCCCTTCCGTAGATTATTAGCGCTGGGAATATATATCATATATATCAAAAGCTCAGTGTGCAATTTGAATGCAATCCATTTTCAAATTAGTAATTGAGGTTATACAAAACCGGGGCTATAAAGAGAAATTGTTTAATCTAGAAAAGTCTTCTAATTCTCTTAGGGAAATCTTGTGAAATTCATTTTTTATTGTGAATTTAATTTGTGTATGTGTGCCCCTCTCCAAAAAAGATAGAGTATTCTATTCCACGGATCGGGAACAATCGAAAAAACGGATCCAGGATTTCTTGGAATGCTTACTATAATCCTACGGATAATTGTATTAATCCGCCCACATATGTTTTTCTCCTACCACAAAGAAAAAAGACCCCCTTTTTTTTTTTTCTTTTGGGAATGAAATTCTGCCCCTGGCCCCTTTCGAATTGATTGATGTATTTAGTGGATCCGTCGGGACTGACGGGGCTCGAACCCGCAGCTTCCGCCTTGACAGGGCGGTGCTCTGACCAATTGAACTACAATCCCAGGGAAATAAGGGATCTATCAGAAATTTGGATTCTTTATCTCCGTATGGAGTATTTTTGAAGGGCACGGGGATTATACGTGGTAGATTGGCGAATTTGTGGGCCGAGCTGGATTTGAACCAGCGTAGACATATTGCCAACGAATTTACAGTCCGTCCCCATTAACCGCTCGGGCATCGACCCAGGAAGAATAACTTGGAAGACTATTGGGGGATTCGTGATCAACTTACTACCCTATACCCCCAGGGGAAGTCGAATCCCCGCCGCCTCCTTGAAAGAGAGATGTCCTGGACCGCTAGACGATGGGGGCCATTTGTCTAGCGCCAGTGAACACCGAAACGCGGAGGATCCAACATGCAGCGAATATAGCGAGCGGATTGATCAAAAAATCAATCATAGTATGAAGAGGTTTTTTAAGAAGCGAAAAATCGCAGATGCGGCGAATATCGCGAGCGAGTCGATCAAAAAATCAATCATAGTATCACACGATATTAAGAAGTGTAAAATCGCATTTGCAACGAAGCGAATCGATCAAATCATAGTATCACGAGGTTCATTTAATTGTCAATATAATGGAATGGTATGATTAGATCCGAGGAATCTTTCTGCTTTTCCTATTCCTAATTGCGGATAACTTGTTGATTCGTCATTCATATTAATGAATCATTCATTAGAGTGGGCATTCTCTACTCTTCTCTACTCTATATAATATATATATAGAAAATATATAAATATATAAAAAAAATCTCGATATATAAAAAAAATCTAGTATCGAAATCTCTATTTATTTCGTCTAATATAATAAAGTGTAAATAATATAAAGTAACAAAGTATAGGGTTTTCGGGGAGTCGCTGGTCCAAAACAAAAAGGGGATTTAGTTCCACTTCTTTCGCTTTCATTCTTCCATTCATTGATTCTTTTATTGTTAAGATGAGATATTCTTATCTCACAATAAAAGAAGGAAATTAACAAACGATAAATTTAGTAAGCGTGATGAAGAAATTCTACCTATCTTGTCCCCTGAACAAAATTAAAACAATTTTCGATAATTTCTTCATCACAGGACTTGATGAAATACCTTAAAATTTATGTGGAATTGGTAGGTGTCCGTGTTGAACTTTATTCTGATGGGAATCAATTCTTTCAATGAAAGAAAAGGAATTAGGTTCGGTCTTGAAACAATTCATCCTCGACTTGCTGCGTAAATCTATTTTATTATTCAATAATAAGCCACTAGCAAGCATGAGTCTACTCTACTGTATGTACTAAAATAGTATAAGTATTTATGTATACTTATGCATAAATGCATAATAAATACTATATAATACATAATATATATATAATTATTAATATATATAATTCTATATATATAGAATTATATATATAATATTCTATCTACATATAGATTGTATATATAGATATTGTATCCATAATAGTAACCCATTCAGGAATTCAATCAAATAAGCCCTTTTAACTC